>JAJKFI010000115.1:1361669-1378139 GCA_029204185.1 Lerista edwardsae
AGAGAGAGAGAGAGAGAGAGAGAGAGAGAGAGAGAGAGAGAGAGAGAGAGAGAGAGAGAGAGGTGGTGACCTGTAAGTGCCATCTACTCTCCCTGCTAGAAGAGAAGGTGAAAGGGTTGAAGCACACCTTTCTACAGGGTGACTCACTAGTGAGGACAAGAAGTTCCTGAACAAAACAGAAGAAGTTCTCTAAGGAGATAGAAGGAAGAAAAGCCTGCTTAAGAAAAATAAACTTTCTTAAAGTTTAAGAAAATAAACTCCCAGAGGAAGGCATGGATTCATGAAAGCACGATTCAGAGGAACCGAAGAATCAGAAGAATTCAGTGCCACAGAAACAGAGCAAGTAGTAGGCAGACCAAATATGTCATCCTTGTCTTGTCTTCCTAGTGTGCGAATCTGGGAAGTGATGGAAACATTGCCGAAACTCATCAAATTCAATGACCATTATCCCTTCCTGATGTTCCACAGAAGAACAACTGATACCGCCAGAAACAACCTTGAAAAGATCTTTGGTAAGAGAAAGGAAGAAGTTGGGGCACAATTAGTGTTCCTACTGAAGGTCAATAAGAGAAAGCAGGATCCTGGAAGTGATAAGCTGGCTATGAAGGTGTTGTTATCATGAATGGTTTCTTGGACCATGATACATGTTGCCTATGATACCAATGTGAAGGACTTCTGACTAGAGATGGATTGCAACTAACAAGGACTGGTAAGATGTTTGGGAGGAGACTTGCAAGCATCATCTAGAGTGCTTTATACTAAGTATAAAAGGGGAGAGACAAAAACCAAGGGCCAAGTATAAACACAGATACAGACAAGGCAGCAAGAGACAAAGGAAGGGAGCAGGCTTTAGAGGGTTAATCAGAGGCTCAAGGTGAGGGACAGAACCTGTGGTCTCCAATATCTATATACAATGCATTGAGTACAGGAAACAAAAAAGGAGAAACTTGAAATCCTGAAACAGCAAATATGACCCATTGGTATGATGGAAACATGGTGGAACCCATGAGTGGACTATAGAACTATTCTATAGAATATAGAACTAGAAAGATATAATGTTGCATTAAATATAAAACATAGATACAACTGTTAAAAACCAAGAATCTGAGCAGAAGTGATCCCATTGTGGGAGTCTTCTATAAAACACCTGGCCAAGAAGAAATCATGATGATGCATTTCTAAAACAGAATACCACATTTTCCAGGATGCCAGCCATAGTGACAATGGGAGACTTAAACTATCCCAAAGTAGTTGGAAGTCTACCTACTATATTTCCTACATTGTTATTGTACTGATTCTATTTTTAGGTTGGTCGGTGACCACAATAAAGTTTTTTTTAACTTGGCTAAAAATTGGAGGTCTAATCAATTCTTGATTAGCCTTGCTGGCAATTTTATCTTTCAGAAGATGGAAGAAAGAACAAGGGGATCAGCTATCCTCAACTCACATCTTCAACAGGGATGAATAAATGAAAATTTATTTTCATAAAGGGATGAAAGGAAATGAAAATTTCAGGAATTTGTGTTGAAAATGACCAGGTTATCATAGAATCTTGATACAGAGAGAAAGGAAATAGTACTCAGATATGCATCCTGAAGTTCACTAGCTCTCGGAATACTAGATGATTGAACAGGGGAAAATTACTGGAGAGGGAAGCTAATGCTGAAATGCCTTCTTTCAATGGTTTCTAGTAACATCTCGCCAGCTGCTATAGAAAACAGAATGATACATTTTTGGTTCAATCCAGTAGAGCTCATGACAGGTTAGAAGCTAGTTTTTTCCCTAATTAACTAAAATCATCAATGGATTCTCACTGGTATGTTAAGTCAGTGTAATTCAAACTGTGGGTCGGGACCCACTTGGTGGATTGTGACCCGATGTGAGGTGGGTTGTGGAAAGGTGGAACCAGCCATCTTGGAAACTGCAGACTTTACTCTTGTTATGTTCCTTTTGAGTGTTCACAGTTTGAATTTTTAAGTGAGGTTTTTTATTTTGTTTTTAGTTCAGTACTTTTACATATTTTGCCCTAATTTTGCTTTGTCAAGGATGTTTCATGACCAGGTTATAATTGCTGCAGTCCAAGAATTTACATTTTAGGCATGTCATTTTATTATGTTAAAATGACAGCACTTCCTGCTTGATGTCACTTCCTGCCACAACACCACTTCCAGGTTAATGACATCACTTCCAGTGGGTCCCTACACAAATGCCATTCTAAAAAAAGGGTCCCTGTCTAAAAAGTTTGAATTCCACTATGCTAAGTAGTACAGGCTATACTGCACTGTCTTTGGAGCTTGTACATTTATATATATCTTATTTTTATTATTTTATTATTTTTACTTAATTTATACACCTTTAAGAATTTATACACCTTTCCCATGCCAAAGCAAATGCCCAAGGCGGCTTACATGAGCAGGCTAGTCTATACAACCAATTTTTTTTCAATGGGGTATTTACAAATATACAGTATTCTTGTGATCCACCTATCCTCAGTCCCAGATATAGCCTTCACAGTATGGTTTTCTCCTTTGGCTGAGAAGGGCTTCTCAGCCCTTTCCCATTTGCAACTATGGCCAGTTATTAAATCAGTGAGCTTTTCTGTATGGATCCTGTGCTGCTCCATTGGGAAGTCTGGGTTCTAATCCTCTTGTTGTTCCTTTATATCTAAAATAACTGTTACTGGAAATCACCCAAAATATACACTCTCCTTTGTCGCAGTCACCCTGCCCATTTACTGTGTTAACTCATTAGTATGCCATGCGAACTTCAAATTCAAAAATTTTCCAGGAGACTTTCTGTAAGAACATTATATTCGATCTGTTGGCTTTAGTTCCTGTCTCCAGAGCTACTAAAAGTATTTTCGCATTTAATTTTGATGAGGATAACTGCACACAGCCTATATAATGTTTTATGATATTAAATAAAATATATCCTGCTGGAAGTTTACCAACTAAATATTGCACAAAACAAATGCAATGAAATGTAACAAATGGAATGCAGAAAAACACACACAGTTCAATTATCAAAACAAACAAAGTTTATGAAATTAGGGCATACAATGTCTTCAAACGGGTGCTATAAGTATAGAATAGGAAAACCTATACTAAAACAATATGGCAGATGACTAAAAGTTAATCCTAACCTGGAGTTAGGGTGGCACTGTTAGGCCAGGAAAGTTTGGCCAGCACAAGGGCTGCCATAAAGTGCATTTGGACCACTCTTGGAGACAGGGGGGATGGCGCAAGTCTGCGTACTGGTCTCCCTGACTGCAAGAGTGGTAAAACATACTTTACGATGTCCCTTGTGCCAGCCGAACATTGCTGGCTTAACTCCAGGTTAGGATGGCACTCTGAGTTTAAAAAGTAGTATCTATGCCAAGGCTTAAAAAAATTCTGTCTTTAGCAATTCTTCACAACAGAGTGAGAGAGACACCTAGTACATACACAAAAGCATATTCTGCAGCTTTCCATACTGAAACCAAGACCTCAGCCACTGAGAATAACATCCTTAGATCTTTGGTCTATCTTGCTTACTATTAATGCAGCTCTCCAGAATCTTGGAGAAAACCTCTCCTAGTGTCAGGATTTCCATCACTATATTTTTATACTGCAGAGGTCAGGAACTAGACTCAGGACATTCTGCAAACTTCTACAGGTTTAGAGCCACTTAGTTGTTTTTACTGTGGAACAATTTTATATGCAAGAGACAATTTTATATGCAAGAGAAAAGATATGTGAAAAAAACTTGAGAGGTAAAATATCAGGTTAGATTCTGACCATGCACATGGACACATGCACACATATCTGGGATTATCACATAGTTGTAAAATGACATCTATAATTATTCCATATAATTATGGAATAATTGAAGTCAATAAATTATTTAAAATGCATGATCTATGCCAGTGGTCAGGGAACAGGGGTAAATTACCCCAAATGGGGTAAAAATGAAATTCCTGGGGGTAATGGACAGATAGGAGTATGCCCCGCCCCCTTTTCCCTCATCTTTCCTTCATGACCAACGTTCTCTCTTCTGACCAATGGGAAGGTCCTCCCATGCTTGATGGATTTCCCTTGCTTCCAATAGGATATTAGAAGTGGCAAGGTACTTGTCCCCCAATAGGCAGCGTTCCCCTCCCTTCCCAGGCGGCAAAGAAGGCCGTGGTTATCGGTCCCACTGCTGGTAGAGGGAGAAGGAAGCAACAGCAGGGAAAATGGCGGCCGTGGCGGCAACTGCGGTGGTGCCGGGTGATGGGGGAGCCGGCAAGGCCAAGCCTATTCTGGGTAGCGAGGCCGGCACAGACCTGCTCCCGGCTGGCACTCAGGCAGCCGTGGAGTTGGCGGTGCTTGATCCAGGGAACAGCCCGAACCAGCTCCGGGTGGGGAGGCCGAGGAGCTGCCGCCGTCGCCGTCACCCAGGAGCCCGGCAGGGACGCGAGACGTGCAGGCGTGGGGGAGGCTCTGGTGAGCGGCTGAGGTGTGTGTGTGCATGTGCCTGCAGGCGCGCACGTGTGTGTGTGTTAGGGCTCTCCCTGGGTTTGCCTTGTCTTGCTGTCCCAAGGAGTGGGGTGGGCGGGCGGGCAGCAAGCAGGGGGAGGACTGGGGTGCCTGCGCAGGGAGTCAGGGGCACAAAGAGAGGCGGAAGGCAACAAGGCAAAGCAAACAGCAGAAAACAAAAACAAAATCAGAACTGCTGTTGCTGGCCTGTGTGTGTGTGTGTGTGTGTGTGTGTGTGTGTGAGTGTGTGTGTGAGTGAGTGAGTGAGAGTGAGAGTGAGAGTGAGAGTGAGAGTGAGAGTGAGAGAGAGAGAGAGAGAGAGAGAATGCCAGCTAGCCCCAATCTGAATTCATTATAAAGAGAAATCTTAAGTCCAAGCACCTAAACCTGTTGTCAAAAAGGTAAGCTAGTTGTAACCCAGAAGGGTTGAATTCTATGATCTCAAGGTCTGCAGGTGTACCCAAACTCTTTACAACTTCATATTTACATAGCATTAATTAAGCTCATTAATTAATCAAATAAAAAGCAATGGGTTCCAATATGTAATTTTTTTTGTTGTTCTGGCGGGGGAGGGTAACGTCAAGGGGGTAACGTCGGCGTATCTAAATATATTTTGGGGTAAAAGGTAAAAAAGTTCCCTGACCCCTGATCTATGCTGAACAGAACTACTAACTATCCATGTTTATTTTTTAGGTAGTAAAAAGCCAATTTTAAAAAGACGAGTACTATAATTTTGGCTTCTCAATATTTCCATTAGTAAGAAACAGAATTATATTTTCATAGAAATAGAAATAGAAATTTATTGTCTTGTACTCAAGGTATGAGAACAACGAAATGAGGTGCTCTTCCCATCATACAACTTCCCATCATACAACTGGACAACACAAAAAAAAACATATACAAATAACAATTAAAACACTAAAAACCATGAGGTATACATTTGTTAAGACCACCAGATTCAAAGCTCTGCATTTAGCCTGATCACAGCACTTGGGTAAAAACTATATTTAAATCTGCTTGTCCTAGCTTTCAACACTCTATATCTTCTTCCCGATGGTAAGATTTCAAACATCGAATGTCCTGGATGTGAAGAATCTCTCAAGATCTTTTGTATCTTCCTACTACATCCCATGTTATACAAATCCTCCAATGAGGGAAGAGGGCAACCAATGATCTTTTGTGCCCTCTTTATCACTCTTTGGAGTGCCTTCTTCTCCACCCCTGTACAGCTCATGAACCACACACAGAGGCAATAAGATAAAATGCTCTCTATAGAGCTTCAATAGAAGGCAACCAACAGACTCTCTGACAGTTGTTGTGATCTTAAAAGTCTCAGAAAGTACAATCGTTGTTGGGCCTTTTTTTCTAGGGCTGTAGTATTTGCACCCCACGTTAAATCTTGTTTCAAGGTAATACCTAGAAACTTACATTCTGCCACCTGTTCTACCATAACACCATTGATATACAACGGCTGGATGTCCGAACTATTCTTCCTGTAGTCCACTATAAATTCCTTCGTCTTTTTTATATTGAAGATAAGATTATTTACTTTGCACCAGAGGGACAACTGATGAACTTCATCCCTATAGGCAGACTCATCATTATCAGAAATGAGCCCTACCAGCGTTGTATCATCTGCAAACTTGATGATCTTGTTGCTCAGATGGATAGAGGTGCAATCAGACGTATAAATAGTAAATAGAAGTGGGCTCAATACGCAGCCTTGAGGAGTGCCAGTATTGAGGATTTTTACAGAGGAGATATGTTCATTCATTCTAACCCTTTGAGAACGATGTGATAAAAAATCCAGAATCCACCAACATATAGAATCCGGTAGCTTCAGTTCTTTAAGCTTAGACATCAATCTATGGGGTAATATAGTATTGAAAGCTGTATCTATATGTATCTATATGTATCTATATGTCAAAATAAGGAATATGACATATTTTAAATAAAGTTCAAAACCAATTATAGGAAGCATTCCCATGCCCAGCTTGAGAACCAGCAGGTTAATACTGGCACCCAGTCAACCAGTATAATCTAGCCATTTATGCTAGTGCCAACTTAATTTTGTTTTTCATGGTTTTTCAACATTGAGCAGCAGCATCTTAATTGTATAATTCAGGTCTTATGTTTTTACTTGTTACAACATTGTTTTTAAAAACATAAAACTTAATTCATTAAGACAAAAACAGCATTAAAATACATCAGTGTAAACCATAATAATAATAAAGCAGTTTATCCTCCTCTACTGAACATCTGCCTAAATAAAAAGGACTTGCATCTTTTCTTATATAGAGTGCCAGTCTGACAGCCCAATACGATCTGGGTCAGCAGTCATCAGACTGCCTCTTCCAAACTGCCATAAAGGAGTCAGCGCCAGTCATAAAAGGAGCTCGTAGCAGCATGTTGAGTATTGTGCTGCTGAAGATACTGCATGTACCATAGGCTCTCCCACTGCCTGCCAAAGCAAGTTAGCAGCAAGCATGGGAAGATGGCATAATAAGGGGCCCCAGTTAGACTTGCCAGGTGTCCCTTATTATAAGGGACTTCCCGTATTTAAGATTTAAAAATCATGTCCTGTATCAATAATGAACAGGGCTTAAAATATCCCATTCTAAAACTTTTCTGCTGTTGCCTCGCCACAGCTAACTACATAATTTTTATATTATTTCTGGTAACCATGGAGTGGTTTGATAGAAAGCAGTATCCCAATACCTGTGTCCCTTATTATCATTTTGAAAACCTGGCAAGTCTAGCCCCAGTGGATCTGGCAGTATTTATTTAAAATCTATTTTTAAAATGGACACTTTCAGAAACCTTCCTTCCATTTGCATAAGTATTAATTACAGTTCGACTACGAATCTAACCAATTCTAAACACAACAAAAAATATATAATTCATTTTTCTGTTTAACCACCCAATGATTTAATAAGTTGAATACTGAACAGAATTTTAGTGAACAAACTTTAAAACTAGGATCAAAACCATTACTTTGGTACACCTAAGTAAGGGTATCCAGTATACTTTTGTTTGCTTTTTTTTTTTTGAAACATCCACACCCCATATCACAAATTGGTTTTGAAACTCTCTTCAGTTTCATAACCAGTGGACACAGAGGACTGGCATTTCAGTAACAGAAACACTTCCTGGAACTGGTAAATCAGTGATTCCCAAACATTTTAGCATCAGGACCGATCTTAAAAAAAAAAAGTTTCATTTTACCAGATGCTCAGTTCAAGGTTTTACCAGATCCTCTGTGGCTACAATGGTGATTGGGCAGCAGTGCTCCTTCCCCCCTTTAATATTCCTTGATAAACATAGCCTAATCTATCTTGTCAGTTTTGCAATCCACCAGAAATTGGGTCGTGACCCACTGGTGGGCCACAGACCCACAGTGTAGGAACCATTGAATTAGTTTGGAATCTGGCCAAATAGTGATGAAGCTGGTCTTGCTGACTTAGGAAAAGTCATGAAGAAGCTCCAGAAAGCCATGCTGTTGATCCAATTAACAAGACTAGTTTTCAGCATTCATGCTACTTTAATTGAGCCCACCCACCCACCAACCAACCTGAAAGCAGCCACATGGAACATGGTAAAAATACTCCAGTTATGCTCTTTGGCACAGTGCAACCCTATTTCATTCAGAAAGCAGTTTTGTTCAGAAAAGTCCCACCATACTCAACAGTGCTTATTCTCAGTTAATTGCCTAATGACAATGAGAAGTGAACCTCCAACACTGAAGCTCTACTTGATGAAGTGCAATGGGATTTTCACTGCAACAATATTTCAGAGATTTCTGGTATACTCTTACAAGGCAATAATTTTTTCTACTAGATAAATGTAAGCTTTCTTAGCTTGATGCTTAAAGCACAATGCAAATCTATGCACATTGAATGGGCTGAATTTTATTGTGGATCCTACTATAAAAACCCCATCATATAAAATCAAATAAGGGGCATTTTCATCTGTAGCCTCATATTGTATGTACTTTCAATATCTGTACCCAGCATGACCTCAAAGTCTTGTTGAAAGGAACTTGTGAAATCTTGCTGTTGGAGTGATTCTTAAAGCACTCAAGAATCCATCTTGGAGGGAAAAGTATGTTCCTCCCTATAACAGGAGGACAGCTGCTAATTGTAATAGTTCTTATAAGAAGGCACCAGAATTACCATGCAGCTGCATCTGTTAATTAGAAAATTGCATCAGTTTTACAGGGAAAGGGCAGGTTTATCCTAGACAAGCCTTTTGGGATGTAACCATTAAGAGCACTGAATCCCAAAGTGGTGGGTCACAATTTACCACACTGGGGAAGCACTGGCCTTTGGTTTATGTCTTAATTCTTAATCTCTACAGCAGGGTGTGGTTCTTGTGTGAGAAAAGTTGTGTGGGTTCAACTAAACCTAGTACAAACCACAAAGTAACACTACGGAATATTTTGCCAGTACTCAGGAGTAGAGTTGTTCTGAGGTTTGGGTGTTTTTTGTTTCCTCTGGGCTAGAAGGGATGCCTAAAGGCCTTTTGCATCCCCAAAGTGAAAAGACTGGCAGTTAGGAGAGGTAGCAGTCTACCATTTGGGGCTGTTTTTAGCCTGGTTTTGTGGTCAACTTAAACCCATTTGCCCTCTCAGCAGTGCCTGGCAGTATTTTGGTTTGTCCCTGCAGAACAGCCAACAGGTAGCATGACACTTACAAAGTCAAGCAGTTATCACCCAGTATTTTACCACAAGATGAGTACAGATACATAGACTTCATTTACATGTTTTGACAAATGAGGGTATTGGGACAACAGCAGCTAACAAAAGCAAGCCACCATTTTTATGTCCTTACTAGCTTGTCCTTACCTGGCATTGCCCGGGTATTTATTTATCCCAAGCTTCTATTAGACAGGAAAAGGAATGAAATCTATCTATAGGGTAACATCAAAGTAATTTTTGATAATTACAGGTAATTAAAAGGATAAGTACAGTATAAAAATTATAAAGTGAAATCTTTTGCAAATTCACTATAATATTAATTTAACTCAAAACTGGATCATAAACAACATTTTTAGTTTCACCTCCAGGAGCAAGAATACATAGATTCTTGGGTGAACCCAACCTTCAGCAAGCAACATAAAGTTGTCCGTGGGAGAAACATGGCAATCTCAAATCCACTCCGCAGTACTTAATAGACTGCCCCGTGACTTGTTGATCGTGATCGAGAATGCAAGCCTCACTGGAAATTGCAATCTCTTAGGAGATCCGTCGGAATGAGTGTTATCCGTGGGATAAACAATGTTTCACCCTGTCCCTTTCTTGTCAAGATAGTCGCTTCAATTACAGTACCCAGCATCTTCTTGACACACAGCCTTGTGCCATTGCAAAGTTTTGCAGGGTCGAGGTTCCATAGTGAAATAATTGGAGATTCCCACTGTAAGTAAAAGACGATGTGGTGGCAATCCAGCCGGATCAAGTGAGTTAGGAAGTCTGATGGGAAATTGATTACCTCATAGGTATCTACTACGGTACTACTTGTATTCAGTGACTATGCCTGGTAACATGGCAAGTATTTGGGGCCAAGACTGGGGCATAATGATTTGTAAAAATTTCCAGAAGCTTCTACAATGTTCTATTTGTTCTATTCGACTAAACCTGAGCTTAAATGTCATCAGGACTGTCAGCAGTCAGCTTAGCGACCCCGAAAACTATGGATTTGACAAGAATGTCGGTCATTTTGGATATTTTACTTTTTACCCCTTCTCACCCCCCATGCTGATGGGGGCTGAACTTGGGCTTAAACAGCATTGGGAGTGTCACTATTCATCTCAGCAACCCCAAAAACTATGGATTCGACACCAATATCGGCCGTTTTCTATTATTTTTAATGTCACCCCCTTCCCACTCCCACCGCTAGGGGTGGTAGGGGTGACTTACCCCCACACTAGTTTTGGAAGTGGGATGAGTGGTGAAATCAAACGGCGTCCTCTATGCCACCATCAGCCAGCTGTGGATATTCTATTTCCAAGCACTGTATCTTGCATCCCTTCTCACCCCCCACACCAAGGGGGGCTGAACGTGGACTTACACGGCATCGGGAGCATCACCATTCATCTCAGCGACCCCGAAAACTATGAATTCGACACCAATATCGGTTGTTTTTGAGTATTTTTACATGGCAACCTCTTCGCACCGCCACCCCTAGGGGTGCTAGGGGTGTCTTACCCCAGCAGTATTTCTTTCCAGATCATAAGGCATATGTGTACCAAGTTTGGTGTAAATCACTCCAGGCGTTCCAGAGCGTATGCGGAACATACATACAAACATACGTTCTCTTTTTTATATATAGATAAGTCACAAAGCCACAAAGATGCTGATATGAAAACAATCAAGTCTGTTTCATCCTTATGGAAGGTGTAGACTAGGAAGGGCCTATATGGAAAATATTTAGGAATATAACCAGACATGCCTTCTCTGTTCCCCTGACAACCTAAACTAACAGTTCCAGCTCTTCAAGGTATTGGAAATAATTTGACTGAGAAGAAGCATTTCCTTAATATAAACAGCCACCAATCATTATACTGAATTACGTCACATACGATGAATACACAATAGCATAGATTATTAGAACATGAATGGCTAGATGTTGGGAGTTGTGATCACCATTCTAAAGCTCATTTAACTGAGGCTTGAGAGACAGAAATTCTCAAACGCACACATGAAAGGACCTATTAACCTCCAAATAGTCTTCTTCATGACAAATGCAAATGAACATAAAGGTTCTGTGCTCCTCATAGGAGTATGTCACAACCCTGGTACAAGGGGTCTCCAAGAGATACTTGTGAAATGAACAATAAATGGTTGTGTGGTTGAATGCATTGTTTACTATTTATGTAATACAGGCAACAAAAAATACTGTAGATATGAATACTACTATTGTTTCTTTTGAAGATTAAGTCCCTCTGACGATATTCCTGAACTGCACAAACATCATATCAGACATATGACTTCCTTTAAATGGGAAATTTGTAATGCTCAGCTTCAGAAAAACAATAATAATTAATAAAATTAATGCAAGTATTGTACTTCTAAATATACAGTAAACCATTGTTTCTAATTAGGAGCACAGTTCTAGAAAATTGACAGGTTCTTAGCTTTAACCACAAGAAAGAACAAATACGTATGTCTAATACATTGCATTCATGTATACGATGTAGTTAAATGCAGAGCTCTTCAAACTAATCACTGGGCGGGGAGGTTGCACTTGAATTAACATATATTTGAAGTATTTTGCCACTCTAGAGGAAACAGGACTGATTACTGTTTTTTCACTATAGAGATAACTAATACCCAATTTTTGTTTCAAGTGACTAGCAAATACAGGTGCCTGTTCTACTGCTTGCATTTTTAAAAAACACTAATTTTCACATTTTTATAAAAATTAATCAGTTCTTATGATTAATTCCTCATAACCCTAGGGAATGCAGGAGGAGCTAAGTTCCTTTGAAAAAACATTTCTTTAAGAAAGGCATGATAAACCTCTTTGTACAGGGACATCACATAAATCAATTTAAACCCCCTTTTTGGTAAGACAATCTTAAGTGCCTTAAGATGCTATAACTATAGCTTTTCTGATCTGAAGATCTTCATCCCCATATGAACAAATACTATTCAGAACATCATGGGGAATTACACATGCAATACAAACTTCTTTTTCACAGTAGTGGAGGGTGGGCAACATATGCAGTAAAAAGTCTGCGTACGTAAACGCAGCAGAAGAACTTCTGTATGGTTCTTCTAACACATAGCAGAAGAACCATACAGAAGGGCTAGTGGGGCACAACGTCAATTTTTTGAACAAGTTTGCCAACCGACTCCCTTCAAAATTTGTAATGTGTGCTCTTGTGTCTTAAAATGCAACTTGATTTACACAAATGAGCAGCTGAGGATTTTCACAGCATAGGGACAAACATTATTTGCCTACTAATGTCTACATATCCAGTTAGTGTTAAAGGCACAGTTACATGAGTTAGTTGCCAGGTTAGGAGTCTTTTCAACAAATAGGCATTTCAATCAACATATATTAATAGTCTGTGATTCTGAAATAAACCTACTACAGTACTGTAAATGTGGAACAAGTTGGCAACAGAGGCAGAGACAGGGCAGAAAGGGGACAGATCTGGCAGCTATGGCTTGCATTGGATTCTGTCCCTTATTTTCAAACCTCCCTACCCTTTCCTTTCATAAGAACATAAGAAGAGCCTTGCTGGATCAGGCCAAAGGCCCATCTAGTCCAGCTTCCTATATCTCACAGCAGCCCACCAGGTGCCCCAGGGAGGCATGAGACAACAAGATGCTTGGATCCTGTTGTCACTCCCTTGCACCCGGTACTCTGAAGTAGCCCACCACCAAAGTAAGGAGGTTGCACAATCCATCATTGCCTATAGCCCACGATGGACCTTTACTCCAGAAATCCGTCCAATCCTCTCCTCGGACTTGCGCCAACTAAAGAGCAGGTCCAAAGAGACTAATTGAGGAATAGAAGTTTATGGAAGGGTAAGCAGAAATAATTCCCTTTGCCCCTCTAAAGCCTCCCGATCTGCCTCCCTTCTGGAAACTGTGCACATCATTTTGGTGTGGTTGCATCGGCAGTGGGAGGGAAAATATTCAGTGTTTCTCAAACTGTGGGTCAGGACTCACTTGGTAGATAGCAACCTGATGTTTCTTCTTATCTAAGGTCCTTCAAAAAAAGATTTCAAAGGTGCACTTCTGATGAGGTCACTGGTACTGCTCCTTCTGTAGAAGAAGACTCAGAGCTCCTCTCTCCCCTCCCCACTACAACCCTGCTCAAAATTATAATTAAAAATACTTATATATCAAGTGTCACCAAAAAGCCACAAAGCTGTTTACAGAAAAAGACCGTTAAAACATGGTTCCCATCCCTACAGGACTCAAAATCTAACAAAAGATACAAAAGAAATATCAGCATGCAGTCACTATAATTCAGGAAGCCTCAATAATGACAAAGCATTTCTCAATCTTTTAGAGGCTGTTTTTCCCATCAAAGATCAACACACAAGTTACAATTTACGAATCTGATCTAATCACAGTTACTTGCTTACCATAAATTCTATTAGTCCAAGAACAAGAAGTCTTAGGTTGATGCTTTCAGAACTGCATTCAAAAAGCTAAGCAGAAAGTAAATTACAAATAACTTGATGTACTGGATGAAAATACTACTCAGCTCCTTGACAGTGGTGACTGGGGCACTTTATTCCTATAAGAAAAGACGTTAATAAGTCATTGCTTTGAATTTATATTTGGCTTGCATTTTCTTTTTCAGTTGGAAACTAAACAGATAGACAGCTTTACCATAGTCTTTTAAATTGTCCCTGCAATAATAAAACAAATCTTGCTTCTTGCTAGTTTTAACTACTGTACTCCTTTTCAGAAAAATTATAGCACTGATCAATGAGGACAATTCTCCAAAAATATGTATGACAGGAAGATAGTGCTATACTATGTAGTACTTTGGTTTTTTGATACCACATAAGACATACTAGTATTTGCACAACCTCTTCTTTAACCCCAAAAAGGCTTGCAAATTACATGGTAACACTGGTTACTAACTGGACAGAGTCCTACATCTTTACAAGGACCTCTACCACCCCACCCCCTCAAAAAAAAATCATACCCCTCAACTAAACAAAGAATAGAATATAAGGTAGTGAGACCAATAATTATGCCCTCCTAATACACTAGAAATCTAATATGGTAGCTTCACTAGATACCGTTTCATCCTCTTACTATCACTGGTGTGATTTTTTTTCCCCATATGGCACTAGATCATACACAGGATAGTAAATGTATCTTCAGCAAATCTCATTTAGAATTTACCAAATACAGAACAACCTGCAGGCCATTATTTGAATCTCACATGTTTTACTTCCAAGTATTACCCAAACATTAAATGGGGCTAAAGAACAATTCAGGAGTGATGAGGGGGGGAAAGGGTACAAAAACATTTCATATTCTTCCCTGCTACACAAGTACACCTCCCTTGAGAGACAGTCTCTCACTTTAACAATTTGGAGAAATTCAGAGGCATTTGGAAATCATTTTAATATACTGATTTAATTAACAGTATCAGCTACCAGTGAGATAAGCTTATTATCTGCTATTATTTTTTTCACATAAATTTCAAAGGAAGAAAATGAGCTTGTCAGTAGCAGTTCTCCATGGTGTACAGGAGAATAGGTGGGGACATGCAAGCATGTAAAGGAGAAAATGAAACAAAAGATGGTGTGCAATCAGGATAGGTATCCCACATTATTTTTTGAGACTTTTCGGTAATCTGTGTGACACAACTGAATTCCTCAAACTCACCTGCCAAAAGAAGAGCATTAAAAAAAAAAACTCTCCTTCTACAAGCTGTCTAAATTACTTACACATTCTGAAAAGGACCAAAGACAATGCATTAATCCAAAATGAAACACAGAAAAACAAACCTGACTACTAGTGTGTCCACAGCTGATTAGAAGTTCAGCACATTGATTTTAATGGGATATATTTCTAAGAAAATAAGCTTCCCCAATGCCCAGTAGTACAGTGGCAACAAAATGGCTGCCAATGTATCCTGTGTGGCCAGGGAAGCTGCCTGAGGTATCCTCAGTGTTTCCTTGCACCGTGTTGTGCCCTGGTAGCCCTGATGGGTCTGCTCAGATCTGCGCCCAGTATTTATTGGGCGCAGAACCAAGGAGACCCATGTCAGTCTCCGTGGCCCAGGAGGGATTATAGGAGTAGATGACAGTGACGGCCACCAGCCCCACTCCACCTCACGGGCCCAATGCTCCCTCGTTTTACCCCCTCCCAGGGAAACTGTATAGGTTGAACCAGGAAGAAGAGGCTGCAGCAGCCTCATGACTCAGAAGTTTGGGAACCACTGCTCTACAGGTCTTTAGAAAGATCTAAAATAACTAATCCTGCCCTTTCAAGGCATAATCTACCACGAATAGCCTGCATATGCACCGCACAAAAAAGCCCCCTCATGAAGGGGACATTGCCAGAAGCTGATAAGAGTACACAACAAGATGTGCCATGCCAAGCAGGCCTACCAAACGACTGCTTCCCAATCCCATGCCAATTAAGCGTACTTAATCCCTGCCCATGGAGATCTGTTTGGCACCCACCTTGATGGTGTTTAAGGTTAAAAGCATATTTGTTCCCCCATGCCTTTTACCTAGTATGTGAAATCTTTTATCTGCCCGTTTCTCTTATTTCCAGAAACATTTATCTGCTCTTCTTACTTGCATGTTATTGTTGAAATGTTTTTAAACTGATGTTAGCTGCCTTGGGCACTCTTAATGCTGTGGAAAATGAGGGATATAAATATATTATTAACAGATACATTAAAATGAAGCAAGCCTATGTATGCCACCAACAGGGAACTGTGGTCAATCCTTGCTCTATGGTGCATGCACCTGAATGATACAACATATTTCAACACCTTTTATCAATATTTGACATTTTTAAGTGTATGCATAAAGGGTGTCACGAGTAAAAGACCCTTAACTTTCCATAAGTTTGGGGGTGGTGTAATAATTCTAAAGCTTATTAACAGACTGTATGTTTTTAATAATTGCCCCAGTCCAACCTGTGGCATCTTACCCCATTCCTTTATGGGTTAACCCCATAAAGCAGCCACACTAATGTTTATCAGTAGGATTCATCATATTGTTAGGACCACTCATACATAAACATTTTAAAAGTAACACATAAGGACACAAATTAGGATGCAAAAGTCAGTACTGAAGCCAACTGCAGTTCCCAACTCTAGTGAAAACAGCATTTCAGTAAAGAGCTTTATTCAGTGTGAATAGAATGTTCCTTTATATTTTTTTTATGTACATGAAGTCTGCTTCAATATTTTGACGTAGTTGTTATACACACACACACACACACACACACACACACACACACACACACACACACACACAC
>JAJKFI010000115.1:1378149-1390443 GCA_029204185.1 Lerista edwardsae
CACACACACACACACACACACACACACACACACACACACACACACACCCCTACCCCTGTCCTGGTCTATAAGATAGTCAAACCATCTAGCCTGTCATTACATCCTACAATTTATTTGACTTGGAAGGTTCCCCCCCCCCACATGAATCTGTGATATGCAATATTTACATCTGACTTATTCTGAAGCCCAACAGAGTTAAAGACAAGGCATATTTCTGCACTCTAGTATTGGTTTTTGGAGTTTTTAAGTCATGTACTCTACCCTATAATCTGCATTCCTTCACATATCTAAGCAAAGATACACAGTATTTATATCTCTTTGCCTTTTTATCATTTCACTCCCAAGATAATGTTGATGCAAAGCAAGTTTAAGTCAACCTACAGGGGAATGTATTTAGGAGTACTTAGAACTGGTGTGGTTCCCCTAATATAAATAAATACAGTAGTTGTTGCTACCTCCTGATATTGCACGACTTGTGGCCCTAGTTTCTTGGTAAAGCATAGCAGCAACAAGGAAGGTCTGCTTGTGAGTTTCCTGGAAGCATCGAGCTGATCCCTACTTGGAAACAGAACCTGATGTATCTTGGCCCTCACTGAGGGGTTTTTCATGCTTTTTTTTTAACTATTCCCACATAAAATATAAAACTTCAGTGATGAGTGTTATCAGGTTCAAAGGTCCTGCAAACAGCTTACATTCCAAAAATTCCATTTACTGTAGCATTGAGCTCAAGAAGGGCTTGCATATGGCTAAATCAAGTAAACACACACACACAATTCAATTACCTTCTGGGAATAACTTGACAGATTTTGACAGAATGCTTCCTTCTATACAAAGATAATAGATGCAACTTGTGCAAAGATCACAGGCATGTACTTCCACCAACCACTCTACAGTGATATCAACCAATCTTTCCTATGTACCAATTTTGCTTGTGAAAAGGTACTCTTCTATGCAGTATTGTGAATCAGCTATACTTATAGGCAAATTGCTGGTAGGATGTTTCTTGCAAGGTTTGACAATTTCCTTCCTTATCAAGGTTAACTGCTTGAACCCACTATTCCACAACCTGTTCCATCAAACCTCATTCATGTAAAGCAAGTTCAGAAATTTGGTGTCTATTGTGGCTAACCGATTAATTGGAACTGTTTAACTGCACCAGCTTTCCAACCTGAAGGCACCCAGCACAATTTCAACACAGACAAACCACACAAACTCAGCAACAGATTTTCTAGTTAGCAGTTCTTTCTTCAATATATGTGGTCAGTCACTCCAAATTAAGGACAGGCTACATGCATTTGCTAAACAGAATAATTATTTCAGCTTCTTTTTCCCTCTCTTTCAAATACACCCGTTTCATTCATTCTTGGCCACTGCATTTACTTGATGATCTTGTGAGCAAGCTCATAATTAGAACGAAAACCGTGATCACTTACTATAATTACGGAAGCTCAACTTTCTACCTCAAGCCTTTCTGAGGAGTTAACTTTTCACCCCTGCTGCTGCAAAACTACTCTCTTCTCATCAGCCATTCTATCCAGGGCAATTACTGTAGCTGTGTACTTTCCTTTCTAAAATCATTCAGCATGACAAAGCTACCAGATCATTTTGAGTTGGTGAGCCTTCAAGGGGAACGGGGGTTCATTTTTAACAACACAGCACAACCGGATCCTACGCAAGTTTTCTCAGCTTCGTCCCACAGAATTCAATGGGACTTATTTCCAAGTAAACGAGCCTAGAACTGCAACCTTTAAGCCAAGTCTGTCCACTCCCCAACAAATCACAACACCTCGTCGCTCCCCGCCCCTTCGGATATGGCAGTTCTCTTTTGTACTCTCTTCCAGACGACACCCAGTAGTCATCATTTAGAAGGGCCATGAAGCAGGAGCCCGGCGAGCCACTTACCAGTTGCATGCCACAGATAAAGATCAGCGTGCACCTGCCGCTGCAATAACCCATGGTTTCCGAGACCCCTCGCCACAGCCCCGCTGTCCCACGCAGTGCCCGACCGTATCCAATCAGATGCCGGGAGAGGCTAAGCAAGCCTGAGCAGAACTCGGGGGGCTCCTGCTTGTCGCCGCTGGTGCTGCTGCCGCCACCAGCGCGTCCCGGGAAGTGACAGGCATTAGGACCGCGTTAGCAGCACCAGGACTCACAACAAGCGCCTTTGCAGCCTTCACTCCTCTTGTGCAAAGATGCCTCCGCCAGGAGAAGCGGCCGCGCGGGCGGGAGTGGGGTCCCGGAAGCCAGCAGGCGCAGCCGCCACAGTCCCCGAAGGCATTCGGCCTTGGCTAGCGTGGCCCCAGCCTGGGCTCGGCAGCGCTCGAGCCATCCAGCCACCTGGGCAGAGAGGCAAGCAAGAGGGGGCAGTTCCGCTCAGCTCATCCCGGCAGGTCCCCTCGCGAGCAGCCCTCCTCCCCGACCTTCCTCAGGCGGCAGCAGAGCCTCTTCTCACAGCCCGGCCAGGTATCCCCCTCGCCAGCGCTCCCAGTCCTCCATGTGACGGCAGGGCGATTATTCCCAATGCAGCACAGCAACAGAAGGAGGAGGAAGGGAGCTGGCTGCTGCTCAGAAGCATGACAGGCGCTGTCTCTCAATGCGAGCGAAGCAACGCTGCCGCCGCCGCTGTAGCTTCCTGCTCCAGCCCAGCTTGGAGGACGGGGGAGGGGGTAGAGAGACGGGGGGGCGGAGGAGGAAGACCTCCCAATCCCCTTCTGACTTTGGCTCTGCTACTGGGCTATCCTCTCCCTGGTGGCAGGCGGGCGGGCAAGCCCGACCTCCCGTGGTGCCCGCTCTTTCCCGAGGAGCACCAGCCAGTCCCTGCTCGCCCCCGCCGGCGTCGCGGAGGGAAACACCTCCAACTGGAGCGGCCGCCTATTCTGGTGCCTCTTGGAGCGGAGGCTGCTTTGCACACACTGGGCAGGGACGAGAGGTGTGGGGGTCCCTGGGGAGGCGGCCGCGGGCAAAGGGCTGCTTTCTTTCTCCTGACCGCAGCTAGTAAGAGGACAGCGCAGCAGGCGGGGGGGGGGGGAGCCCGGGTGCTCCGCCGCCCACCGGTCACACGCCTTGCCTCCTCCGGCGCACGTGAGGATGCTGTGGCTCTGCTCGGGCTCCCCTTGTCTAAGCCAGTGGGGGCGGGGTGGGGCTGCCTCTCTGGAGGAAGCCGCGGAGCACTGGCTGGGGGTGGGCGCGCAGAGTTCTCTGCTGCCGCCTGCTGGCCCCCGTTGAAGAAGCAACGGAGAAAGAGAAGGAAGACAGAAAGAGGCCTCCCACTGAGTCAGACGCTGATTTCACCCATTTTAGCCTTCAATTCTGTGCACGCTTTCCTGGGAGTAAGCCCTGCTGTTGAATGCACCTAATTCTGAGTAGACGTGCATTGGATTGGTGCCCTAAGTATTGTCTAATCTACGGTGGTACAGGCGCGCTGGGCTTCCAAGGCGAAGCATGGGCCAGGCCTGTCTGGAAATTCCAGATTAAAGTTGTGATCTGTGTGGAAAGTAGTTGCTCTGCCCCAGGGTTCTATGGGTGTGGCAGGTAAGGCAGAATCTTTGAAAAGTGCTGCTTCGGCTGTGGTACTGCAAACACACAACCCGTGTAGTGGGCTCCAGCTGTTCCGAGCCAGTGGCTTGCAAGTATTTGTGTGATCACAGAGATGGCAGCACTTTTCAAAGAGGTAAGGTAGTTCTGCCTCACGCCTCACATCGCTGCCTACTACAGAACTTTGGCCCCCATAAATAAAATAAGTATATACTGACGACTGTGCTCACAGCCTGACACTTTTTTTTCTCCATAGGCCAGAAAAGCTGCATAGATCAGCCAGAGTTTTCCAATTTCTTTTTAGCTCATTACAAGCAGGAAGCCGGACAACAAGCACACCCTAAGAGCGGGGATATATCTTGAAGTTAGCATGCATGGGCTCCTAATTAGTGTTGATTGTCGCATTTTCTTTTGGCAGAGCTCCTGTTCCTTTAGGGGCTGCATTTTGGGTAAGAAGTCAGGGAAAGCCTTTTCCAGTGTTCATCTGTTAAATTTCTCCCTTTGATGCAGCTTTTAAGGTCAGAGGATGGCAGGCAGAGATAATAGCCCCTTTTTACAGAGTGGCAGGTCGCTTTCCCTGCTCTGAATCTGATAGTAGGGTCAGATTCTCCAAACAGTTCTTGAAATATTACATTTTCAAAAAAATGACACGTTTTTACAAAGTGGTGCAGGCTTCAACAATTGGTGGCTGGCTTAAGTTGAATTTTAAAAGGGACTAGGATAGGCCTATCAGCCTTGCAGGGAAATAGAATCTCCCCTGTTCTTAGGTAGCATACTTCTGAATACCAGTGCAAGGAGGCAACAACAGGAGGGCTATTGGCTTTGTGCTTTCCTGGGGAGCGGGGGCACCTGGTTTACAACTGTAGGAAAGGCAGACTAGAAAGCTTCTTGGTGTGATTCAGCAGGGTTCTTGCTCATACTGTTGATGTCAGATCATTATGGAACAGTGGGAGAGCAATACACTTTAAAGTGCAGGAGCTTGTAATGACACACCCTATAGCCATTCCTCCATAGCCATATCCCACTG
This sequence comes from Lerista edwardsae, assembly GCA_029204185.1. Classification (NCBI taxonomy): domain Eukaryota; kingdom Metazoa; phylum Chordata; class Lepidosauria; order Squamata; family Scincidae; genus Lerista; species Lerista edwardsae. Next base: position 1,382,711 of record JAJKFI010000115.1, read on the forward strand.
AAATTCCACAAGAAAAGGCAAATCACCTTTCCTCCTGCCGTTTTTTCCTATTTTGAAACTTACTATACTTAGGGTTACCAGATTCAAACTGGGACAGAGTGCCTACACCTTTAACCATTGTATGGAAGAGGGAATTTGGGCAGGTGCAGCTTTTGAAAGCTTTCCATGATGGGCTGCACCTGCCAAAATTCTCTTTGCTATACAATGGTTAAAGGTATAGGCACTCTGTCCCAGTTTGTATCTGGTAACCCTAACTATACTTCATTTAAAGCTGTAGTTCATTTCATTCCAAATGCTTTGTGTGGGTTTCAATTATTTTAAAGCAAATGTATACACATTGAAATATGGGAGTTAAAAAATATCCCAAATAAATGTGTAGTACAGTGGTAGACTATGCATGTTTTGCCAGAAGTAGATTTTAATTCAGAAGTATTGTCATTCAACCAGAGTTCCACACTGGTAAATTTGCATAGAATTTCAACCTCACTGTAACATGTACATACAGTACAGCAAGTCCTCTTTTAACGTTGTCAAGACTTTCTTGGAAACTGCAACTTTAAGTGAAACAAATCATAACGAAACCAATTTTCCTGTAGGCTAATCAATATATGTTTAGTTAACAAGAGTTAAGTTCCTTCCTGCAGCATATTTCTGGTCACAAGCACATCACCAAACTTCTAAATAAAGGCCCAAAATGCGTCTAATATTAAACGTTGAAATAAATATGAGCTTTCTAGGCTGGAGAAAACCCACACAGACATAGGGAGAACATGCAAATCACACAGACAGTGGCCCTGGCTGGGAATGGATTTTTTTTCTCAACAACTTTAAATGAAACAACTTATAACAAAATGACTTGCAGTGGGGACTTCCTCTACTTTTTTTCCAGGTAGCTCTTGGGAAAGATGGCCCCAGGGGGGCCGACTTGATTTTACGATTTGGGGTGCCCATGGCCACGCCCCTGACATTGACATGGCCACGCCCCCTGATGTGACCACGCTCCCTGTCATGGCTGCCCGCCCTTGGAAGCAGAGGCTAATAGCAACTGCCACATCCAAAGCCAGGGGCAGCCTAGCCTTGGAAGCAGAGGCTAATCACAGCACTCTTTCCCGAGGCTGGGGCATGCAATTGCCGTGACGATTGCACCCCTTGGGAAGGGGTGCTGCAGCCTGACAGCTCCCGAGGCTGGGGTGTGTGCCATCGCTTGCCTCGGCCTCGGGAAGGGGTGCTGCAACCTGACAGCTGCCTCTCCTGAGGCTGGGGCGTGCATGATTGCGTGCCCCGGCCTCGGGAGGGGGGCTGCGGCCCAACAGCAGCCTCTTCCAAGGCCGGGTTGTGCGATCGCCGCTTCCCAGCCTCGGAAGTGGCTGCTCGCGGCACCCGCTTGCAAGGCTGGGCAGCAAGGCAGCCACACCCCCTTCTAAGGCTGGGGCAGGGGAGCCAATGAGCTTCTTCCTGAGGCGCCAGCAACGCCTCAGGAAGGAGCTCATTGCCTCGATCAAGCTGCCCTAGGCTGGGCCTGTTCGCCGCTGAGCTGGGAGCGCTCCCGGCCCAGCGCCAAACATGAAGGTGCCCCGCTCTTTGGGGGTGCCCAACATTGTGGGTGCTGAGCACCCATTGGAAATTATTGTGGGTGCCGGCAGCATACTGGCACCCACGGAGTTGGCGCCTGTGGATCGCCCTGACATTAATATATGTCTCATGACAAATTTCTCAGTATGCCTTCTGGGGAGCCTGATGCTTATTTTCGGCTCTTTTGAAAAAAGTTTCACACACCACATGAACACTCCCGCTGTAGAAGATGCCCCAGTACTCTGCTTCCCCCTGACAGTTCTTAAAGCAGCAGTTATGGCCTACACAGGGACAAGCATGAAAAAGCAGGTAATCTTTCCTGATTTTGATGGAAAGATTTGACTTATAATGCTTTCTAGCATATCTCACACTAATCTAGGTGACTACTGAGTCAATACTGAAATGCAAGTTCTGTGGCCCAAACGCATACAGTATTTTATGAAAGTGTGAAAAATGAGTTGTGTATATTTGAAAGCTTGAATTAGAAGAGAATGTTTAATTTTTTTCAGTTTTCTCTTTATATTGACCACCAATTGAAACGCAATATTTCACTAAATGTTACCATCTACAGAATCATGTTTTTACTGACATAGTTCAGGAGACATTGCACCTCTTGCACCAGCAACTATGACTGCAATCCACACCTACCTGGGAGTAATCCGCTTAGTCAGGCTTACCATAGTTCTGATAAGACATACATAGGATTGGGCTGAAACGTATGCAAGATGTTCTTATTTTCTGTGATCTTCTTCTGTGTTCAAGCAGATAAAGACACAGCTGTTGAACCCAACTCTGATGCATAGCTCAGTTGCATATCGATGCGCACATTCAGCTGAAAACTGATTTTACTTTGCATGCACACTGATATACAACTGAGCCTGATGTATAATTATACATCATTACATGTATGTTGGAAAAAAAATAACAAACATAATATTATCAATTGCACTACTACCTATTTCCAGAAACGTGTTCACTCTGTACATAAAAAAGTATTGACCCAGTGATGTTTGTCCACTGTTCTGTATTAAGCACCACTAATAGCCCAATCCAATATCGATGCCATGCCAGCACCACAGCAATAGCAACACAACTTCAGCAGGATTTCGCTGAAGCCTGTTCCCCATAAAGGAGAAGGAGGAAAACCAAAGCCCCCAAAATTCCATACTGGCATCGCCCAACCAATATCATGGTTAATGTTGGCCTGATATACAAGGATCTAGTTACCAGATCTGTCCAGCCCCAATGCCAGCAAAGCAAGCAGGGGGCAGGTGCAGGCAAAGATCTAATGACTGGGACCGCTGGTATGACATGGCCCCTAGTACCTTAGCAACAATCAGCACCACCAACCACAGTGAAATGCCAAGGAAACAAATGCACTCATGCACGCACACATGACACAAGGATGCCAGAGTCTGGCTCTGCACATCAGAGTTGTCATTGCACCAACGTCTGTGGACATATGCTGTGGCTTGAACTGCTCAGACCAGCATGGCAGTATAGGACTAGACTATAATAAGTTAGTAATTATTGACTGTTGAATAATGGGTGCTGATTTTCTTAGTCCAAGGTTGGCATTTTCCAAGTGGCACATGCAATGTGGTCATATATTTTTGGAAAAAAAAAACTTTTTTTCATAACAAAGCACTGCAGCAGTTTTCAGTGTGCTTGATTTCTTTGCTACTCCTCACAAAACAGTTTCTAATGCTTCAGTGGGCACAGGACATCCATGCCTACTCTGCTTGATTTGCTCTGGTTGGAAAAAGAAGAGAAAGGCGGGGAAAGGCCGGAAAGTCAATAGGACGGATGCTTGTGAGCTGAATTCCACTAATGGCAGGTCACTCACTAGAGGAGGCCAGTATTGGTGGAGCACTGAAGAAGAAAGGGGCTGGCCGTAGAAGGAGGTGGGGCAGTGGTGGGATCTAATGGATCCAAGAACCGGAACGGTGACCGGGACTCACCTTTGACTGGCATGTGTCGGGACCGTACAAAGCGGCCCGGCCACGCCCCATAGCCCATCCCTTTGGTTTCGCTGCCATTCCTTTGGTTCCACCGCCTTCTGCGCTGCGTCTATCACGGAGCCGGCGATGAATGGTGGCGAGTGGGCGGAGCCAGCCTTGATTAGGTTCAGGAATGGCTGTTCCGGCGCATTTCTGCTGGATGACATCACTGAGGTGGGGGTTGCGTGGGGCAACTTAGTGATGGCCAATAAGATCAGCCCAGGTGGCCCAGCCAGGCAGAGATTTCATTTGCAAGAAAATCATCCGCAAACAGATCCTGGCTAAGATCATCTTTGAGGACTAGAAGGTGGGGATGCAGAGGACTAGAAGGTGGGCTGGGCTGTGCAGAAGGGCAATAAAAGTGCATTATATGGACCTTGGAACTAAAGGTCCACGCAGGTTGCCTTTCTGTTCTCATCAGCAATCAGCCAGATCGTCTTTGGAAAGCTCTAAATAGGCAGCAGCACTCCCGTGATTCTTGCTCTGTATCTTCCTACACTTGAAGGCCCTATATAGCTACTGTGGTAAGTGCTAAAAGTGATATTAAGGTAGAGTGGCTCATTCAAAAGTCACTGCATAAAAAGTGGCATGTGGGATGCTGCGAGTTGGCCACTCCTTTGTTAGACCATAATTAAATAGAACCTTGAGACACAGACTGAAGTAAGCTAACCAACCCCAAATAATTACATCCATTGCCAGTGGGAGATACAGTTTCCAGCATACTAATGAAAAATAATCTATAGATCTGCCTTGCTATGTATGATATAATCATACTGTTTGCCAACATAAGAAGGTGCACAAACACAATAATGGTGGTATTCATTCATTCACTGTTTCTTGAAGATGCTGGGAGAACAGATGCCTGGTGGACAATCCACCTCAGCAGCTGTGCAGTCCTTTACAGAAGGATCTATTTTAAGAACAGGAATGCCCATGTAATCATAAAGTTACTGAAACAGACTCATCTTTTCATTTATCAATGTGCTCAGGCCCATCTACCTGACCCCAGTCCTTGCCAACTCTACAAAATGCCTGAAAGCAGTTTCTATTGATGTACAGCCGTTAAGTAAAAGCAAGAAAATAACTGCAGAACCTGGATGGTCTTGGCATTTACGTCTTCATAGCTTTCTATCACTTTGGCAGTCTTGGTCATTCCAATTTCTTCTGGACAATGGTGGTTAGTCATCTTGCCCATCTTTCTTTGTCTACTCACCTTCCCTGTTTTACGATCATATCCTCAGCTCCCTTTTCTGTTCCTTGGCTCTGCGTTCCTTCTGCGTTTTCTATCATTGATCCCACTTGCCACTGGTCCTTCAGTGTTTATTTTCACTTGAGCTTTCTATTTTAGGTTATCTTGCTTTAGCCTAGTTTCCCTGATCATCCCTTTCTCTCTTTCCTGACCATTTCTGTTTTTCTCTCAGTTCCCTTGAAATATTACATGAATTCATCACACTTTGTGTCCTGCAAAATTTGTCTAATGCAGAATCCCCAAAGGAAAGCTTTCTTGTATTTTCATTGGCAGTACTAGGGCTAATTCTACGCAAGCTTACAAAATCGTAGATCAGAGAACATATCAAGATGATGTCAGCCCAAAGTGAGCACCAAATAAGCAAACTGAAAAACATTTTGTGGCAGAATATTTCTTCAATACAGAATATTCTATGTGTAGTGCACAGGGCGGAAACAGTTTTGCATAGCAACACCAATAATATTTAGTTGTATCAGTATTATGATCAGCTGTATCCTTCATCAATATCATGTCTGTAAATGTGTACATCTGGGTAGGAAATCTAATACAGAATATCTGCCTTCACATCGATTTAGTATAAATTTTAAGCTATTTGGTAATTTGTTACATGAAGAATCATAATTAGAGAAACAAACGACTGGACACATTTTCATTATATAGACCTGACCGTATTATATGATGCAGTGGTTCTCCAACAGACTAAGATCTGCTTTTTAGAATGAAACTCAAGTCAGCACCCACTGGAAGTGATGTCATTAACCTGGAAATGATGTCATAGTAAGAAGTGATGTAATCAAGCAGGAAGCTCATCATTGTGAGATAATAAAATGACACTTCTGGAATGCAAACTGGATTCTTGGACTGCAGCAATTGCACAACCATGAAACATCCCGGACAGTTAGCAAGATAATACAAATTATTATTTAAAAGCACTAAACTAAAATGAATTATTTTTTAAAACCCCTCACTTGAAAATTCAAACAATTAATTCTTACAAAGGAATATAGCAAGACTAAGGTCTCCAGCTTCCAAAATGGCTGCCCCCAGCTTTCTGGGACCCACCTGTTATCAGATCACAACCCACCAAGTGGGTCCTGACCCACAATTTGATAAACACTGATGTAGTGGGTTAAAAAATTGGTGGTGGTGGTGGTGGAGAATGTGATTAAAGCATCATTAAAATTACTACTATATTAAATCATGTCGCAACTCTATTCAGATACATCCTGTTATATAAATAAATAATACATCTAAATATATTCAGCTAAGCATTCATGTATGACTGTAGTAGTCTAAAATTGTCTCTGAACCTCATTGCTACCATGAAGACTGTGTCAAATGTCTTTTTCCTTGTCCTGAAGGATTTCAAAGCTTGATTGCCCAAATGACAGTTTACTTATTTTACTGTCACATACTTTTGTGAAATGCCATAACAAGTTGATTACAGGGTTCACATTTTCATCGTGACAAAATCATCTGTCATATAATAGTCTGATGTCTCAAATCCATTTAACTAAGCAACAGCTCCTACTGAAAAAAATAATGATATTCAGTGCATTAAAATGGCTTTATAAATATGGAATTTCCCTATGTGTGGTTTTGTTTAACTAAATGGCAAGAAATATTAATATAAAGGATCCTTTTGCATGAAATCAATCACAGATTGAAAAAGCCCCAAACACCTGTACCTTACCAAAAATAACACCCTCTGCCAAGCTCCCTTCACAAGCACTAAAATGTAAGAGGGTTCTTGGCTTTCGTTCATTGGAAACAGCTTAGACATATTCCATGATTTAGATCAGCATATGCCATCCATTTGGTTCTGATAATTGCAATGGCGATCATTCACCTTAACTACTGCTCTCCATATCCACTTTTCTAGTGCTGAAAAGTCAGCACTATTTTTATCTTCCAGTTGTGAGTTCACCCATTAAATTTGCAAACTTTTATAATGATAAGCGTAGTAGATTGAACTATTGTGGTAGGCCTAAAGGTGGGATTTACAACACTGATGCATGCTTTTAAAAAAAATGTGTGTATATTTCTGCTTTGCCCCTAAAAGTCTTACCATTTGAGACAGAGCCAGCATTAGGAGCTGCAGGGACCAACTGGACCCCCTCCCCTTTTTTTGGCAGGGCTCCAGGTTTTCAGGCAAGGCCTTAGAGATATAAATTTAATGTGTTATATATAGACTTTAATTTGTTATATACTTTATATCTCTTTGGTAGAATGAAAAGCAATCAAAACATGCACTTTAAAGTGCATGTACGTTAATGGACCAAATGTATCTAAGTACATCTTAATTTAAAATTGCATCCGTGTAAGCATACAAGTAAACACACAAAATGTGTAGATTACCTTTGAAAAGTAAATAGTTACAAAACCACTTGTTTTAGTGATTCTGAAATGGTTTAGAGCGCAATCCTAAACTGGAGTTAGGCCGGCATAAACTAAGCCAGCAACGTTTGGCCAGCACAAGAGCCACCACAAAGCGCGTTTGGACCACTCTTGGGAGTCAGGGAGGATGGCGCACACCTGTGTGCTGGCCTCCCTGACTCCGAGAGTGGTCCAAACATACTTTACAGTGTCCCTTGTGCCAGCCAAATTTTGCTGACCAAATTGTGCCAGCCTAACTCCAAGTTAGGATTGCACCCTGCGTTGTAAGCCTATGAACTCTTCCTGAGAGGACAGGCTTGCTTCTGAATATTTTAACAATTTGCTTCTGAGCAATTTTGTATTTGCTGAGTATTTGCTTCTGAGCAATTTTAACAAATCACGATTTTTACATGACAGTTGTATTTTCGTTTTCTGGTTTTTTGGCCATAATCTATATATATAAAGAAGAGCGTATGTATGTATGTTTGTTTGTTCCACATAGGCTCCGCAACGCCGAGGCTGATTCGCGCCAAACT
>JAJKFI010000115.1:1395443-1406781 GCA_029204185.1 Lerista edwardsae
TGGGGGTGGGGTCAGGGATGGGACATATCAACACTGGGGCACCCATGTGAGTGGGGGTGGGGTCAGGGATGGGACATATAAATACCTGGGCACACATGTGAGGGGGGGCAGGGATGGGACATATAAATGGGCCATCTGTATGCCTGGTGAGTAGCTGGGGGTCAGGGATGGCACATATAAACACCCGGGCGAAGCCGGGTACATAAAAGCTAGTGTTTGATAAAGTAAAGATACTACACTCCAGTTTGTTTCATTGCATTCTGAATTAATAACCCTCATTGGATGGTACATAACATGATGGTATTATTCATACATAGCAAGGTTTTCACAATTTTTGTTACTAGTGTCAAGCTCAGCTTGTTGCCTCCCTGAATGAAGCTTGATGCTCAGTGCAATTGCACCCCCCTGAACTTTTTTAGCTACGCCCCTGCCTCTGCTCCTACTTCTCCTTTCACTCCTCAATAGGAAAAATAATAGGGCACCAGAGGAAATGTGGAAGGGAGGAAACTCCTGAGTAGAGGCTGGCATATCATCAGGGACGGGGGGGCAACATTTGGCTTGGAGTTCTTGGGCCAGCCTTTCAGGGATTGAACTTGGTGCAAGAAAACATGGGCTCTGACACTGAGCTACAATTGTATTTAGTTTACTATTATTGACAGAGTATTTTATACTTTGATGGTCTGTTTTGGTCAGAGTGGTACAAAGATATGGGAAGCACGATTTATGAGTTCTGCATCATTGTGGGGACTCACTTAGGAAAATGTACTCTCTGAGATATCAAGGAGATATTTACAAGGAGATATCAAGGAGATATTTACAGATACGGATAAAGGATATTATTCAGTTTTATAGCTCATCATTTGAACCAAACCGTAGGATGGGCATTGTTGACAGTGAACGGAAATATGAGTCCATCTATCCCTCAAAATATGTAAGATCCAACTCTTCAATACATTCACACTAACTATTATCTGACATTACAGCAATAAAAAGAAGCCAAATGACAATTTACCCAGGCCTATTCCAGTTTGGATCAATGTATCAACTGACTTTCCCAGTGTTTAACCAGCCAGACATCAATTGAGGAACGCTTCTTTTCTTTACATTGTTAGGCTGTAAATCATTTGGTGGTAACCTAGTTTTTAAAAAACTTTCATTTCCCTTGCATTAACAGGAGACCATAAAATCTAGAATTCAGGATAGAGAATTCATCACTCTTTTGAAAAGGACAGAGTGAGCATGCAAGTCCTTGTTTGGAGATAGTGTGAAATACTATACAGAGTTAGGGCCCCGTCCTATTCTCCCCACCCCCACTGATGCCATGGCACTAAAATGACTACTGCTGCATCCTGCAGGGGGGAGGGGCAATTGCAGGGGTCTCCACTGGGTAAGAGAATAATTCATTTACCAGGGGATAAGCCTTTGTGGTGCAGAGGGTGTACTCAGACCTGCACTAGCTCAATAGCTGTGTGGACTGATGCCGCTGGATCAGGTCTGGAAAGGGGCTTAGGACTGAGCAGCCAGTGCTGCCGCCAGACCTGCCCCCCTGTTCCATTCTCCCCCACCCTCATCACCATGAAATGCCTGCCCCATGGAATGAAATTCTGATACCAATTAAAACTGCTTCAGCATTCACATTTTTATGTACACCAACATGGTATATCGAGTTGCACACCTAATTTTCAGTCTTTCATTTTTTCTCTCCTTGTTTTGTAATCAACTTTGCATGCGTATATCTTTCCATCCTGAAGGCAAAATATTGCTCTGAATTCATGATCTAAGCACTTTATGAAAGAAAATGCTTAAAAGCTTTACCATTTTGCTGTCACAAAAAAGGATGATCTATCTTGACCCTCTAGGGGAAGTTAACTGTCTTAAAAGGATGCCAATGGATGTATTATAAGCACTCTTCTGGATATAAAAGGCTGGCTATTGTTCATGCCAGTTATCTAATAATATGAATGACAGAGGAAAGTACAATATGGATTGAGGCATTGGCCACATTGCTGGCTTTGATATTGCCAGCATGTCCTTTGGTTAAGTGGCTTTATGCGTAGAATTTTTAAAAGAAAGGTTTTTAAATATCACCAGCCTGATTGATATAGGTACGTGGAATTCAGTATGGTAACGGCTATGCCAAATAGTACCAGATGGTTATTCTCTCTCTTTGTTAGCTTCTGGCTTTGTGCAACATTCATAATGGTCATTCGGGATATTACACCTGTCCCTGGCAATAACTTCTGGTCCACAAAATCAAGGGTCCATTTTCCAATTACATGCAGTCATTTCAGTGTTTGCGTCTCCAGGTTCCTGCCAATGTCTGGTTGATTCAGTTTGCTGGAAAGATCTTAGCAGAACACTCAAATGGTCCCGAAAGTATGGTGAAGACTCAGCTTTCCCACAACTGTACATTATTGAAATTTAGCAATAAATGTGTATATAGGAGGATAGATTCACATTTATTTGTAGAATTATTAAAAAAATATTTCTGGTGATGTATTTCCTTTACAAACTCAAATTATAAACATAGAAGTGGTTAAGAGACTGGGCTGGGAAGTGCCACTCAAGCACAAACTCATTAGGAACCCAATCCAATGCATATCTATTCAGAAGTAAGTTCCATTACAGTTAATGGGGCTTACTCCCAGATAAATGTGGATAGAATTGCAGCCTTAGGGTGCAATCCTAACCTGGAGTTAGGCCAGCACAGTTAGGCTAGCAAAGTTTGGCCAGCACAAGGGACACCATAAAGTATGTTTGGACCACTCTCAGAGTCAGAGAAGCTAGCATGCAGATGTGTACCATCCTCCCTGACTCTGAGAGTGGTCCAAACATGCTTTATGGTGGCCCTTGTGCCAGCCAAACTTTGCTGGCCTAATTGTGCCGGCCTAACTCCAGGTTAGGGTTGCAGCCTTAGTGACTACAGCATTGTGTAGTCATGAAGCTTTTGATGGGCTGGCAGTATCTGGCACAGACCACTAACATCATTGGTCCATGCCTGCACAGCCACATTCCTGTATAGGCCTGACCCGACTCCATGCCCACTGGCCCCACCCTCTTAGTCACCACTTGGAAGTACTGCCTGCTGCACCACTGCATTACTCACTGTTACTTTCAGACTCAGTCTTCTGCAAGTCTATATGCCCATTGACAACTCACTTTCTCTCCAGATATGCTTCTAAAAGATGAGATGAAAAGATAAGGGAAAAGTAAATAGTGTAGGGTTACCAGATACAAACTGGGACAGAGTGCCTATACCTTTAACAGGTATAGAATTTGGGCAGGTGCAGCGCATCATGGAAGGGTTCCCAAAGCCACACCTGCCAAGATCTCTCTCTTCTATACAATGGTTAAAGGTAAAGGCACCCTGTCCCAGTTTGAATCTGGTAACCCTTCTTATACTGCAACTTTCACCTGAGACAGAGTCTCACAGAAGCACTTCCTTTACGAACAGCATAGAGCAGTGATATTCAAATTTTTTAGACTGGGACCCACGTTTTAGAATAGCACCTGTGCTGGGACCCACCGGAAGTGATGTCATTAACCGGGGAGTGATGTTGTTGGAGAAAGTAGCATAATCAAGCAGGAAGTGCTGTCATTGTAACATAATAAAATAACTCCTGAAATGCAGATTGGCATCCTTGGATTGCAGCAATTGTACAACCATGAAACATCCCTGACAGAAAGGAAGATTAGGACAAAATATAATGTAAAAGCACTAAACTAAAAACATTTTTTTTAAAAAACTCTCACTTGAAAATTCAAATTGTTAACACTTACAAAAGGAATATAATAAGAGTAAGGTCTGCAGTTTCCAAGATGTCTGCTCCCAGCTTTCCGCAGCCCACCTGACAGCAGGTCCTGACCCACCAAGTGAGTCCCGACCCACAGTTTGAATAACACTGGCATAGAGCAGTGGTTCCCTAACTGTGGGTCCTGGACTCACAAGTGGTCATGATGGCCCAACTTTTGATGGTTCACAAAACTATGTGCATCAAAGGTTAAACAAACTGCTACTTAAAGGTGGGGCACTGCTGCCCAGTTACAATTATAGCCACATCCCTTAGCATTTATAAATCAAGCAGCAGCCTCTAGGGCCTCTAAAAGGTTTGGAAACCACTGGCATAGAGGAAATACTGATTTTCCTTTCTTTAAGGAGCTATCAGAATTTATCTGATATGACCAAATATTGACCCATCATATCTTCTTCCCAGATGCATTGGAATCAGTGGTGGTATCTAAAGCGGGAGGAACCGGTACGCTGGGCGGGACTTACGTGTGATTGGCTGTTGTCCGTTCGGTTCTGCAGCCTGCCCGCCCACCGTGCAGGCTGCCCTGGCCTCGGAGGGGGCGCCTGCTCACTGGGGGGGACGGATGGGGGCGCGCCGGGTGCCTGGGCGAGCAGCAGTGGGGCGCGCCAACCGGGGGCAGCCCACGCGGTGGGTGGGCAGGCGGCAGAACGGAACGGATGGGCTGCCAATCAACCGTACATCCCGCCCAGCATTCTGGTTCCTCCGCTCTAGATACCACCACTGATTGGAATGCCAATCAAGAGTGAAAGGAGCAAAGAAGGATGTGGCCGCACAGAGATGACTAACAACATTCAGCTAGTCTGCATACAGCCCCACTATTTGCAGGGCATTTCAATGTAGAAATAAAGAGCATTAACAAAACAAGACACAACGCAAGAACAAAACAAGATGATCTCTAAAATACAGACTACACAAATCTAAGAAACCAAAAGCTATCCTGGAAATCATGGGAAATCTAATTGGTTTTAAAATATGATGTTACAGCTCACCAATTGCTTGCTGGATTTAAAAAAAAATAACAGTGTCATATTCAACCCATGGAGGGTTTAAATTTTCAATCTGAAGAAAAGAAACAGAATGAAAGGCTAAACCTCCCCTTAGTAATGAGTATTTTAATATGTCTGCTCAAGGCTTCGTAAATAATGCAGTGGTATAATATTTAGTTGTAAGACGTTATCATTATTTTCCAATAAAACCAAACATTTTTTTTCATTTCAGCTGTCATATAAAATGTCTTTAGTCATTAGTTGTCTTCAGGCCCATTTCTTACAACATGCACATTATTTTAACATAGTGTAAAGATCTGCAACGTCTCAGGAAAAAAAAGGGAATTATTTAATCTCTGTTGTTTCAGAAAAAGGTTATACATTTACCCTCCTGAGTAGCAGATTTTTCACATTCTTCTGACATACTTAAGCCTAGTTTTCAATGAGCTGTTAAACCTTTGTCTAGCTGTACACCTCTACCAGCGGGGCTCACCTGAATGAAGAATTTTTCTCCCTTAGAAAACTCGATGTCAGGAAGACATGTTATACAGCCCCCCCTCTGAATCTATGGATCCTGTATCCATGGTTTCAGTTATTCACAGATGCAGGGCCCCCCTCCCCACCTGGAAGCTCCCCCCCTGCCCTGACAAGTGGGGCTTTTTACAAAATAATGGGCATGGGGGGACGGGGGGAGCATCCGCGGTATCTGTGGTTTCGGTATCCACAGGGGGTTCATGGAACGGATCCTCCACGGATATGGGGGCATGCCTGTATTTGCTGTTGCAAACATACACTGACGCCACAGGAGATGGAGATGAGAAACACATTTCTCTTAATTCCTGAGCAACTCATAACAATTAATATCCAGTGGTTGCTTTTCTAAAAGCCCAATACTATTTGCCCCACCCTGCTGGTAAGAGCCGCGCCAAAAAGGTGTGTGCTGTATCCAGTGGGGTGGTGGTGGTGGTTCAGGAGACTTCGGAAGAGAAAGGGGAATTATTTCCCTTTCCAAGCACCAGGAATTATTTCCCCTTTCTCCTCCATAAGCCTCCTGCTCCTTTGTAGCTAGTGCAAGTCTGAGGAGAAGAGGAAGGGAGGCTATGAAAAGAGGGCATAGCATTCAGTGTTCAGCATCACCACTGAATCTGTCTCCTCCTGCAGCCTCTCTGCCCTGATCCTGCCCTGATCCAGCTGGTGCATGAGCGAAGCATTTTTGCATTATGGCACTTTCACAACAGTGCAGGGCTGATACAAGCTGCTTGCGTTGGCCCTACTATGGGTGCATTGGATTTTGCCCTTAGTCTGTAGTTTTTTCCATGGCTGATCATTGGTGTTTTAATGTACGTTGTTTGTTAGGCAACATGACTTTAAAGCTGTCACAAGCCCCCCTCCCACAAATCCAATAATTAGAAAAATCCTGGGTGAAAGTAATGTGATTGATGCATATTTTGATTCATATGGAGCATTGAAGTCAGTGTTTGACAAAATCTTGCCCAAGTTAATTCAAATTGGTGTAGATCTGAGAATAATGAATATGTCACATGGCTTGAAATCCTCTTTAATTACTGCATACAAAGGGTAATGATAAATTGAAATGAGGATGTGGCAATGGAGTCACTGATAGGTCAATCTTCTTTAACATCTGAATTAATGGTATAGAAGTAGGAGTAGATGGGATGTTAATGAAATGCAGAAGATTTGCTAAATTTAGGCCTCGCACACTAGTGAGGAAATGTAGAAGCCAAGCACCAGGAAAACTAGAATAATGGCTACATTGATATTTATCTGGGAAAAATGTGAATGAGAAATGTAAATATATCCCTATTTATTTGGGAAAAATGTGAAAATATAGAATAATACAGAATAATAAGTACAACTTTAAAAGAATAATGAGGACCACTTGGTCACTTTAATGCAAGCATGGTATAAGGACAAAATTTCCATTCCTCATGTTGGAAGTCCAATGATATATTTGTGCTATTTATTGAGTAAATAAATAAAATGTTTTCTGGTTAATTGGCCATAATGTTTTGATAGAATACAGATAGTCCAATGCAGTTTGTTTCATTGTATTCTCCATTAAATTACCTTTTCAATGATATATTACATGATATAATACCAAGGTTTTCACCATTTTGACCACTTGTGTCAAGCTCAGTTTGTTGTCCCCCTAAAGCTTGTTGCCCCTGCATTGTTGCCCAGTGCAATTACTACCCCCTGCACTCCCTTAGCTATGCCACTATCTGGCAGCAACGCTTGGACATCTTAGTTCTAGAGCCACCACAGCAGTTCCCAGGAAATGGGAGAAATCTGCTTCCTCTGTGCTGCAGTCTAGTGCTGCCTCTCCAACAATGACTAGAAACAGTATTGTGGCCCTTTAGCCCAGGTGACCTGAGGGACCAAAAGGGGGTTGGATGGCACAATTGCTCCAGCTGGGTTGAGAAACATCACTTGATGGAGCAACTATCTTGCCTGGCAACCTTTGCTACCCTTGCCTTACTAGTTCTGGATCACCTATCTTTTTTGACGACAGCTTCAGCCTCTGGCTCTTCTGCTCATTGTATACCTGGTCCAGCATTTGACTGAAGAGGCTGTTCCAGTGGTGTCATCTACTCTCTCGTAAGCCGGAACGCGGGCGGGACTTGAGTGATTGACAGACGGTCGACTCACTTCCGGGTTCTTCCCGCGCCCCGCGCGGCTTTCCTTCGCCTCGGAGGGGGCGCCTGCTCGCCCAGGCACCCAGCGCGCCCCCCACCCATCCCCCCTGGCGAGCAGGCGCTCCCTCCGAGGCGAGGGAAAGCCGCGCGGGGCACGCGAAGAACCCGGAAGTGAGTCGACCGTCTGTCAATCACTCAAGTCCCGCCCGCGTTCCGGCTTACGAGAGAGTAGATGACACCACTGGGCTGTTCATTTATTTTTGAAATCTCATCCTGCTTTTCAGCCTACAGAAAGCCCCCAGGCAATCCATGTAAATAGACTGAATAGTACAAAATAGACTGAAACTCTGTTGCAATATAAAAAATAAAATCAGACATGATAACTAAACAAAAATAAATCAGCATTTAGTATCAATAGAAATAACACATTGTGGAGCTACTTTCCTCAAAAGCCCTGTGAAAGAAGAGTGAATTAGGTTTAATCTCAAGAAAACACAGGATATACAAGAAGCAGTACCCATGTAAGTGCAGGCCCAATAGCCTGCCTTGTGTCATATTTAAAGGATTTTCAGCCTTTATGATTGGCCATTTTCGTTGTGCAGTTGATTGGAGAGTTTGCTTGTCTGCTTGCAGTGGGTAATAAATTCAGCCTCCGATGAATAATGTCTACAAATGGGTGGTTCACAAAGGTCAATCCAAGTTGTGTTCAGGTTAATTTGGCTGACAAGTGCTTCTACACACCTTAAGCAAACTACAACACCAGAGAAAAACCAGAATATGTGAATATGGTGCATATGGGACTTTACAGACTAAGGGCCCATTCTAGAACCTTCCAGGGTAGCTGGAATGAGTGTAACGCCCATGCGGGCGTAGCAAACATGCCATAAGGCACGTCCAGTGCGGGCAGGAAGGGCTCATCGACCACACTGATATAGAGCCAATCGTCCGAAGGTGGCAATGGCATCCGGTAAGTGAACCAGCTGTTGGCATTGTGCCAATTCTGGGCAGGGCAGGAGGCTGTAACTGAATGGAGGTGGGCGGGATATGGGACTGGCGGTGAACTTCGCTGCAGGATCCCAACCTCAGTGTCAGGCCACGCCTCTGTGCTGGCAAAATAGCTGTGGCAGGCATGAGAGACCCTTTGGCAGGACTCTGGGCTTACCTGGGGGAAGGCTCCTCCAAAGAGCCTCCAGCGGCTGCATGGCTGCCACGGGATGTAGTGTTAGCCATTTGGGAGCTGCTATACCAGTGGCGGCCAGGCAGCTCAAGCAGTGGTGTCATTCAAATGATTTAGGAACAGGAACTCACTTTTGATTGGCACTTGTCAGGAACCCGGAACCAGCCACGGAGCCCGCTAGGATCTGTTCTGGTCCATTCCCCCTGAATGACATCACTGCCTTTAACCCTCTGAGTGCCAGCCAACCAAGAAGAAAAGCTCTTTGCAGAGGAATTGGGAGGGGGGAGGGGGGAGAGTGAAGTGGGTGGAGTCAGCCCTAATTTTAACTAGTGGAACTGAGTTCCCCCGCGTTCCCCCTGCATGACATCACTGAGCTCAAGATTGGGCTCTAACACAATCACATAAAAACCCCTTCTGCCATCTACGTTTAGACAGGGATGGAAGATCCAACAGAATAAGGGGAAGGAGGAAGGAAGAAGGGTAACAAATGAGCAAAGAGAAGGTGGAATATAGGAGGTCAAAGCAAACCCTGACAGACCACTTGTACTTTCTGAAGATGTTCAAATCCATCTTCTGTTAGCATTTGACAATATGCTTGAGCACAGAACGCTTTTAGTCAGGAGTTTTCCGAGTGATGGCCACAGCTCTGATGCTTTGAGAGCTGAAATTATATTATCTAAATATATCACTAAGCGCTGTAGTACGAACGTTGCAAGCAAAACTCAGGCAACAAAAAACCCAACCATGACAGGGACTCAAATCAGGATTTGGTTTTATGACATTGAAATTGCAAATGCTGATGGGGCTTTTGTGTCCGAAACGGCTGAAATTGAATTTAAGCTTGAGCAGATAACTCCGTAAGTAAATAAGTTATGCCATAATGATCCATTAGCATAGAACAATATGTTGCCTTTTAGATAACTTTCATTTTCCTAATTAGAAAATTGCAAGCGTATGAAAGCCTCCAGAATGACAGCAACATACATTTGTTTATCGTTGGTAATTTTGAACGTGCCTTGGGTTGGCTCCACTAAGCTGTTCTGAAACTCCAGCAGCCACATCAAACAAGTTATCTGTCTGCCTGAATACAAAGTTCAGGGCGCCACAATTCAGCAGAACTTGGTATGGTTTTGTTACTTGGGTCCTTTCATTTTTACAACAGAAAATTTACTGTTGAAAGCATGAGAAGTTTTGCTGGTGATATTCTTCCTGTAAATGACCGAAGACAGACAGCTATATATTTCTCAGATAAAGAGTGCAGGAGATGTCAGTAGCTGCTCTCTAGAGACCCCAATTGTTACAGCCTCATTTGCAGTGTCTTAATTAGATGTCAAGCAGGTTAGCATTGACTTCTTAAGCTGATGTGAAAGGCAGTGAAGGGCAACTGATGTGTTCTCAAAATGTCACGTTCCTAACTCCTATATGATACACCAATTACAAAAAGCTAGAATTTTAGTGGGTTGATTTGCAATGAACTGTTCCATTTTATTTTATATTTGATGCATTTTAAAATATCTTTGTATTGTCAGAGAAAAAATGATGTTGATGTCATCATCTACCACATACTGCATTACACTATCTACCATATACTGCAATCATCCCATGACTTCAAAGATGGGAGAGAAGAACCCTCTTTGCTGAACAGCTCAGGGACATAAGAACATAATAAACAAGAGGCATCTGGGTAATCCCATCATGGCATCTGTCTTTCAAATGGTAAGTAAAACAAATACTAATAGTCTGTGGTTTGCTTGAACCTGCAACAAGCTTAGTTCTATGGATGCTGATTGGCTTGTGTACATAGAACACCAATCATTATAATGGGTTCCAGGAAGGAATTTCCCATCAAGCAACTGATCCTGGGGATTATTAATTTGGTCTTCTTTAGTATCCACATGGATTTGGTTCACTTCCTGAAGCCATTGGAAAATATTATGTCCTATAAACACTTTATTTGCTCTTCTGCTCTGCTTGTGGCATATTGTGTTTTGAATTTTAATAGACTTTGCTCCAGAACAAGAAGCACTATGATTGAGTGCTTATACATTCATAACCCCCCATCTGTTGGCCTTTGGGATAGCAAAGCTATCAGTTCAAAGTCATGAACTGTTCATAAGGAAGCATCATGTACATAAACCAGAGTTTTCATGCAGAGCTTTGAGGAAGGTCCTTTTTTGAGCTGCCTTTGTCACACAAATTGCACTGGTAGTGTAGACAGCCCCTAGGTGAGAGCAATAGTTCATAAAAATTCAGGAGGTTGTAGTTGAGAGGGTTAAAGCGTCCGTTTGCCTGAAGATAACATCCGAAGGTCGCCAGTTCGGGATCACCGGAAGTCTCCGTGAGCGGCAGACCTTGTAAACTGTGACTGATTAGAGCTGAGCTACAGCTGCCTGTGAGAGGGGAATGTGCTGTGCCAGCTGCTTCTTGGTGGGAGCAGAAGCTGCTTATCAGCCAGCAGGAAGGCAAATTGTGTGGCCAGAAAGAAGACTACACCATGAAGGTACCATCTGTATGTTGTATGTTCTTGAAAGATAGAACTTTCTTGTAATTTGTAAAAACCTTGTGTTTATGAATAAAGCCTGCTTATGTAAACCGCCTTGAGTTAAAGTCAGAGGAGTGATCTAATGACCTAAGAAAGGCGGTATATAAATATGAGTATTATTATTATTATTATTATTATTATTATTATTATTATTATTATTATTA
>JAJKFI010000115.1:1406791-1469624 GCA_029204185.1 Lerista edwardsae
TATTATTATTATTATTATTATTATTATTATTATTATTATTATTATTACTTCTCAAAGTTCAAGGTTGACCACAATGAATACAATAATTCATCCTTTCTTGAAAAAATATATATAAATAATGTCAAAATAGTTGTTTAAATTGCAAGTACATATTTGGTTATAATCCATTTAGTTCTTACTGTAAAGGTTTAATCACTAATGTAGATGCATTAACACTGGAGATTATTCTTTATTGCTACCAAATATATTTGACCTTATGTTGCATTGGTCACATCCTGGCAAAAAATCAGTTCAGATATCAAGACTGATACTTGTAATTCACATCTGAGCAACAGTGACCTCATGTGGCTATTGCTTCAGGGATGAACATTGATCACACAAAGATCAAAGGGGAAAAACATCTTCAGGCATACTGTTTAGTGAACAGTGTAACAGGCATTATCAGGCATTATCAGTGAAGCATCATAATTTTAATTCTTAGAGCGCAATCCTAACCTAGAGTTAGGCCGGCACAGTTAGGCCAGCAAAGTGTGGCTGGCACATGGGCCAATGTAAAGTATGTTTGGACTACTCTCAGAGTCAGGGAGGATGGAACATGTCTGTGTGCTGGCTTCTCTGACTCTGAGAGTGGTCCAAACATACTTTATGGTGTCCCTTTTAGGATAGCACTCATTGTCAGATAACTGTAGACTTATATCTTGATTTTATGACATCACTAGTAAAAGAAGCCTGGTGACAGGGGATGGCTAACAACCCTTCCTAATTTATAGAACTTCTGAAGTAGCCCCCACATGTGCTACGTGGTCTAAAATGACTTAGACGTTTGACATCGTTTGTCTCTATTAGAAAATGCTTTGTTTTCCTGTATTAATGAAATAAAAAGTGTTCTCATAATATCATATGAACATACTGGCTCCGATTCAGCTAATATTAGTTATAACCAAGTTCTATTTTATGCATGTATATGACCATAAACCAGTGAACCATCTCTCAGTGATGATCGTAGTGAGATCCCATTGATTGACTGTTCCATAACTGAATAATAAAGAAGATTTCATTGCAATTTAGGACCAGACCAGGCAGAGACCAGGGTAGGGAGAGGGCTGGGATGGAGGCTGGGAAGAAGATGATATCGGCTACAGCAGTGCCACCAATATCCCATTTATAGTCCTCTTCCCAGCCTTGATCTGCTTTCTTGGTTAGACTTGCACCAGTAAAATTGCTGTGGCAATTCAGAAAAGACCCAGAGCACAATCCTAACCTTGAGTTAGGTTGGTAGAGTTAGGCCAGAAAAGTTTAGCTTGCACAAGGGACACCATAAAGCATTTTTGGACCACTCTCGGGCTCAATCCTATACTGCGCTGGATTGGCAAGGCCGGCTAGGATTGCGCTGCCCAAGTCAGAGAGGCCAGCACACAGACGTGCGCCATCGTGCCTGACTCAGAGAGTGGTCCAAATGCGCTTTACAGTGGCCCTTGTGCCAGCCAAACTTTGCTGGCCTAACTCTAGGTTAGGATTGCACCCCCATTCAGGCAGCAGAGGCTGGGTAGGGATAATGTTCCCTTACCAGGAGGAAACCTCTGGGCCTGCCCCCACACCATATGATGCAGTGTGTGCTCCAATGGCATAGCACATCGGAAATTCTACAGTCCATGTGGCTTTTCATGGAAAGGAGTGAGAAATAGCAAAGGCTTTTTAAACACGCTGGGATTTCATGCTCTCTAGGCATTAACCCTGGGCCCAACAATACATATCTAGTGCCTGATATGAGCACATTGGATCTTTGTAACAGAAATATAAATTTGGATAATGCAGAGCCAGAGCAGGCTTGGATTGAGCCTGGGGCAGGGCAGTAACAAAATATGTCACCGTGCCCTTTGCGCAGCCTAGCCACACCTCCTGCTTCTGGAATCACTCCATTTGGGTGCGTAACAAGAGAAAAGGTGGGCAGGAGGGTCCAGCTCTGCACCAGTTTATTCCGCGGCGCACCCAGCTCCTTCACCAGCACCCATGGCAGGCGCTACACTGCGCCTTATGGGCACAATGCCTCTGGGATAATGATTTAGAACTTCTCAAACGGCTATTAACACTCAGGCGACAACTGCTATTGTAAAATGTCATTGTAAGTGAACATGAAATTACTTGTAATCTATAGTAAGTTGACACCATGCAAGCATCAGTAATGACTTGTACAGCAAAAAAAACAACCACCACCTATGAATTTTTGTTCTGAGAACAAAGAGAGAATAGAAGCAGTGTTCAGTGGATGGATGATGAATTTGAATTCCTGCTTTGTTTTCTTCTAGGCTTTTGTTTTTGTTTGCAACTAATTTGGTGATCCATAAAATTACCAAGAGAACATTGGCAGCTTGGTTTTTGAATGAGGAAACAAAAGCAATTATAAAGGGATTGTGATCCTTCTTCAGTTGTATAAAACTTCCAGCTCAGATATATATGATCCTATTACTGTCGACTACCTCCTAACTTCATCACAGGATGCAAAAACAAAACAAAACACGGAATATTTTTATTTATTAACACTGCCAAGAGGGTCACAGTCTAACAAAATGAAGTACAGTATGTAGTCAGTAATTGAGAACAGCCACATATTATGAGAGTACCTGGAAACTCAATGCATTTTGATCTGCATCTGTTTGTCAGGATTAAGACTAAGAGCACAATCCTAACCTGGAGCTAGGCCGGCCGAGTTAGGCCAGCAAAGTTTGGCTGGCACAAGGGACACTGTAAATTATGTTTGGACACAGACGTGCACCATCCTCCCTGATTCTGAGAGTGGTCCAAATACACTTTATGGTGTCCCTTGTGATGGCCAAACTTTGCTGGCCTAATTGTGCCAGCCTAACTCCAGGTTAGGATTGCAGTTTAAAAGAGACATGATGTCATCTACTGTATGCAGACTACAGTCAACTATGCATGACTGCCATCTGTGTCAGTCATGGATGTAATTGGTTGGTTAGTTCAAATTAATACATTCAGCTTAGCTTTCCCAGCTATCTCAATAGCTATTGATCAATTATGATCCCCTTAAGATTGCATTACAAGGTTGCAGTGATGCTGGGTGCCACAGCTGGCAGACTTCTCCTTTCTGTTCAACTTTTAGAAATCCTCAGGCTCTAGAATTTGCAGTCCTGTGCCCCTTGTGCTTCTTAGTTCATGTCTTTTCTTGTCCCTAGGAATCTTCCCTCACTCTACTGCTATCACTCTAGTCTTGTCTCTAATACTGGCTCTTTCCTTTGGGTTTTCTCTCATTTTGGTTCTCTGCTGTCCAGTCCTGAGAAGACTGAACCCATGGACAGATTGGGAAGATCCAAGGCCTGCAGAGATGACAGGCAGGAAATATGCAGGCAGAGTTCAGTTTCAGAGTACGAATCCAAGAAACAGGAGTAGTGCCAAATCCTAATGCCCGTCCCTAGCCATGGCGGCCCTGATTCAGGCTGCTCCTGCTCACGTTCCTCTGCGCCTGCAAAGCAGCAGGCACAGATCCGAGCAGGCCCATAGGGGTGACCGGGGCTTACACAGGTGCAAGGGGAAAACCTCCCCTTGGCCTAGCTGTTGATGCTGCTGCCTCCTAATGGGCTTAAGGATACAGCCCTGCTATGTCGGCCTTACTAGGCCTGCTTAGTGTAGGATTGTGCTCTGAGTCCCAAAGCTAGCTGAGTCAGAGCCTGAGGTGCCACAATAATGGATGAAGACTGAGAAGTCTTACAACCTACGCTGTAACAGGGAGGCCGACAGCCTGCCTCATATCCAGTATGGGGTTGGGGCTGCATGCTGTAAGGGACCAAGGGAAATTTGGATTTGACCTAAGTGCTGGAGGCTACTCCTGTTCCCCTCTCTGAACCAATCTGCCCATGGGATCGCCCTCCTCTACCCGCCCTCACCCTGATCCTCCTTCTATCCCACCCCCGTGCTATCCTCCCTCGGCTGGTCTCATCTTCCCAGTGCCAGTGTGGGAATCGGCTCAGGGAGGACAGCATATGTCTGTGCGCTGTCCTCCCCAACTCCTGAGTTGTTGCAAATGCACTTTACGGCATGTTTGCAACACTCCTGGACTGGCACAGAAGACTTGTGCCTGTCCAAAGAGCACCTAGGATTGTGCTCTTAGCTATTTAGTCCTCAAGCCTGGCTCTATCAGTTCCTGCCTGTGGTGCTGCCTCATGTGAGTGCTGAGCATAAGAACATAAGAAAAGCCCTGCTGGATCAGGCCAAAGGCTCATCTTTTCCAGCATCCTATATCTTACAGCGACTCACCAGGTGCCGCAGGGAACACACAAGACAACAAGATGCTTGCATCTCATTGCCACTCCCTTGCATCTGGCATTCTGAGGTGAAGGCAGCTTAAAACTTCTAACACAGAAAGACCCAGTCCCTTGGGGGAATCATGCTCTGGAGGTAATTTCTCCTCCTATAATTCAGGACTGGGCCATTGGATATTTTTTACTCATCCTATGGATGTAGCTTGAGGACAGAATTCCACTGTGAATCTGTTCAGGTTCAAAATTTCTGCCGAACACAGAACGGCATAGGCACAGAAGACTAAAAAAGAGTCTCATTCAGCAAAAGCTCATGTCTTCCAAAAGCAAACATATGGAGATTATTTCCCTGTCTCATTTTATTTTCCTGTATATAGATAGTATATTGCTATAATCAGCTGCTTTTATAGTCAGGAGTCATGGCAACCATTCCCTGGGTTAGGATCATACTCCACAATCTGCAAAGTACTGATATTTTTTCTTACATATTTCTCAAATAGTATGAACCATTGCTATGCTATAATATCAGTACTTTGCAGATTGTGGAGTATGATGCGTGAATGCACAACAAGGTAGGTTACACAAAATCATAAATTGTGTTTTATCCATTGCCATTGTTCTCAGCATTCAAACTTCTTAGCAGTTGCATGTCTGTACGTGCAGTAGTATCTCACCCATGCAGGGCTCTTTGGTTTAATGAATAGATCGACTTAGGTCGTAAAGGATGTTTCCAGTCAACATCTCTACAAAGTTGCAGCTGCATGTTAGCAGCCAGGGTCATAAGAACATACGAACATAAGAAGAGCCCTGCTGGATCAGGCCAAAGGCCCATCTAGTCCAGCCTCCTGTATCTCACAGCGGCCCACCAGGTGCCCCAGGGAGCAAATGAGACAAGAAGATGCTTGCATCCTGTTGCCACTCCCTTGCACCCGGTACCAGTAGCCCACCACCTTTGTAAGGAGGTTGCACAATCCATCATTGCCTATAGCCCACGATGGACCTTTCCTCCAGAAATCCGTCCAATCCCCTCTTAAAGGCATCAAGACCAGATGCCATCACCACCTCCTGTGGCAAAGAGTTCCACAGATTAACTACCCGCTGAGTAAAAAAGTACTTCCTTTTATCTGTTTTAACTCTCCCAACCCTCTCCCAAAAGGGTCATACTTTTTAGTCTTTCCAAATGGTTAAGATTTGTTTAAACAAATTTGGCAGAAAGTCAGGTAATTTTAGAGACTTCTGGAAGGCCAGACATAATTTTACTCATGGCCCAACCCTACCTAGGTCTTGCACTGCTGGAACTTGTGTTTAGTACCGCAAGGTCCTTCATAGTGGCTTGAAAGTTGGGCTACCATCACACCCAGGGGGGCTGCTGCCACAAATGGGCAGAGGCATGGCCCATGCACCAGTGGGTCCCAGGGGCTCCTCCAGTCTCAATTTGTTGTTGTTGGCATGTTGTGGGTGCAGAGGAGGTGAGGAGTTTTAAAGCAGGAGGAGTTTTAAAGCAAGGATGGCGAAGGCAGGGGCAGTATGGGGAAGGGAGGGGATGGATTCTGGAGTACACCAGGATCCTATCCTTTTTTTTTCAAACCCACCCTGCCCACTTTTCTCTCCTCGGATTTCTGCCAGCTATATAGCTGGTGTATGTCTGAGGAGATCCATAGGCCACCAGGAGGCCTACACAGAAGTAAATATAAAATATTTTTACTCTGGGAGGCCCCCTGATTGCCCCCCCCCACTATTCAATGCAGCATGTGCTCTGTCAGCATGTTGTTAGGATTGGGCTGTAAGTGTTATTCCTTTCTGTTATTGTAATTAAATAGTGTGTTGTATCTGAGCTAGCTTGCCATACGCTTTTTCACATTTTTGTTCAGATTATTATTGAAAGGGGGTATGTGGTTGATGCATCCCGTAATTCCTGAGACTGTCAGAATACATTACTGCAAGGTTGTGCTAATTGCCGTGCATACAAATACTCTTTGCTTCAAAACAAGTAATAGCAGTGACCATTTTGAGATATATATATATATATATATGACCCAGTCCCTTGGGGAAATCATGCTCTGGAGGTAATTTGTCGTCCTATAATTCAGGACTGGGCCATTGGAGATCTTTTACACATCCCATGGATGTAGCTTGAGGATAGAATTCCACTGTGAATAAAAATAAATAAAAATACATAAAATTATAAAATAAAAATAAATAAAACTTCTTAGCAGTTGCTTTTAGAAGAAATGGAGTAGCCTTCATCGTGAACAAGAGAGTGAGAACAGCAGTACTGGGGTATAACCTCAAAAATGATAGAATGATTTCCATTCGGATCCAAGGCAAACCTTTCAACATCACACTAATCCAAGTCTACGCCCCAACCACTGGTGCTGATGAGGAAGAAGTTGACCGCTTCTATGAAGACCTAGAACAGCTTCTGGAATTAACACCCAAAAAAGATGTCCTTCTCATCATAGGGGATTGGAATGCTAAAGTAGGCAGTCAAGAGGTAAGAGGAATAACAGGCAAGTTTGGTCTTGGAGTACAAAATGAAGCAGGGCAAAGACTGATAGAGTTCTGTCAGGAGAACACATTAGTCATAGCAAACACCCTTTTCCAGCAACACAAACGGCGACTGTACACATGGACTTCACCAGACGGTCTACATCGAAATCAGATTGATTACATTCTTTGCAGCCAAAGATGGAAAAGTTCCATACAGGCAGTCAAAACAAGACCTGGAGCTGACTGTGGCTCAGATCATCAGCTTCTTCTTGCCAAATTCAGGCTTAAACTGAAAAAAGTAGGGAAAACCGCTAGGCCCTCCACATATGACCTAAATCAGATCCCCTACGAATATACAGTGGAGGTGACAAATAGATTTAGGGGCTTAGATTTGGTAGACAGAGTGCCTGAAGAACTTTGGACGGAGGTCTGTAACATCGTACAGGAGGCAGCAACTAAAACCATCCCAAAGAGGAAGAAATGCAAGAAGGCAAAGTGGCTGTCTGACGAGGCTTTACAAATAGCTGAGGAAAGGAGAGAAGCCAAAAGCAAGGGAGAAAGGAAAAGATATACCCAACTGAATGCAGATTTCCAGAGAACAGCAAGGAGAGATAGGAAGGCCTTTCTGAATGAGCAATGCAAAGAAATAGAGGAAAACAACAGAATGGGGAGGACTAGAGATCTTTTCAAGAAAATTGGAGATGTCAAAGGACAATTTCATGCTAAGGTAGGCACAATAAAGGACAAAAATGGCAAGGACCTAACAGAAGCAGATGAGATTAAGAAGAGGTGGCAAGAATACACAGAGGAACTCTATAAGGCCGATCTCAATGTTCCTGATAACCACAGTGGTACAGTCACTGAGCTCGAACCTGACATCCTGGAGAGTGAAGTCAAGTGGGCTTTAGAAAGCCTCACTAACAACAAAGCTAGTGGAGGTGACAGCATTCCAGCGGAATTACTCAAAATCTTAAAAGATGATGCTGTCCAAGTGCTGCTCTCCATATGCCAGCAAATTTGGAAAACCCAACAGTGGCCACAAGACTGGAAAAGATCAGTTTACATTCCAATCCCAAAGAAGGGCAATGCCAAAGATTGCTCGAATTACCGCACCATTGCACTCATTTCACATGCTAGCAAGGTCATGCTCAAAATCCTACAAGCTCGGCTTCAGCAGTATGTGAATCGAGAACTACCAGATGTACAAGCTGGTTTCCGAAGAGGCAGAGGAACTAGAGATCAAATTGCCAACCTTCGCTGGATCATGGAGAAAGCAAGAGAGTTCCAGAAAAACATCTACCTCTGCTTCATTGATTATGCTAAAGCCTTTGACTGTGTGGATCACAACAAACTGTGGCAAGTTCTTGAAGAGATGGGAGTTCCAGACCACCTGATCTGCCTTCTGAGAAACCTTTATGCGGGTCAGGAAGCAACAGTTAGAACTGGACATGGAACAACCGACTGGTTTAAAATTGGGAAAGGAGTACGACAAGGCTGTATATTGTCACCCTGCTTATTTAACTTATACGCAGAGTACATCATGAGGAAGGCAGGGCTGGATGACTCACAAGCTGGAATCAAGATTGCTGGGAGAAACATCAACAACCTCCGATATGCAGACGATACCACTCTACTGGCAGAAAGTGAGGAAGACCTAAAGAACCTTTTGATGAGGGTGAAAGAGGAAAGTGCCAAAATTGGTTTGAAGCTCAACATTAAAAAGACTAAGATCATGGCAACCACTACCATCACTTCCTGGCAAATAGGAGGGGAAGAAATGGAAGCAGTGACAGACTTTATTTTCCTGGGCTCCAAGATCACCGCAGATGGTGACTGCAGCCATGAAATTAAAAGACGTTTACTTCTTGGGAAGAAAGCTATGGTGAACCTAGATAGCTTAATCAAAAGCCAAGACATCACCCTGCCAACAAAGGTTCGCATAGTCAAAGCGATGGTTTTCCCAGTAGCCATGTATGGCTGTGAGAGCTGGACCATAAGAAAGGCAGAGCGTCGAAGAATCGATGCTTTTGAATTATGGTGTTGGAGAAGACTCTTGAGAGTCCCCTGGACTGCAAAGAGATCCAATCGGTCAATTCTCCAGGAGGTCAAGCCTGATTGCTCCCTGGAAGGACAAATGCTGAAGCTGAAGCTCCAATACTTTGGCCACCTGATGAGAAGAGAGGACTCTTTAGAAAAGACCCTCATGCTGGGAAAGATTGAAGGCAAAAGGAGAAGGGGGCGACAGAGGATGAGATGGTTAGATAGTGTCACCGAAGCAATGAATATGAAATTGGGCGAACTCAGGAAGCTAGTGGAGGACAGGGAGGCCTGGCGTGCTGTGGTCCATGGGGTCGCGAAGAGTCGGACACGACTTAGCGACTGAACAACAACAAAAGCAGTTGCTTGCCTTGTACAAGCTTTAGGGGCAGTGATATGAGCAACAGAAGGTATGAAGTTGGACTGCTAGAACATTGTGCAATAACCCTAACTCATGCAGAACTCTATGTATCTTTAAGTCTATGCAGAATGTGCCCTCCTCTCTTACTTTATAGGGAAAACAACAACAACATTGCATGCCCTAGAGTGATAGTGAAACAATCTACCAATATGTTTAGTCAGAAACAGGATATAAATTCTGAGGATACAGCCTCTTAGATTGCAGAGTCTTTATTGAGCCTACAACCACTGCCTGTGGATCTGGAATAGAATAAAAGTTTCCTTAACCACAGCTAGGGTATTTTTTTTCTCTTTGCCAAGTCATTCATAACAGTCTTTGAATCATAAAATAATAATGCAAATGCTAAATTCAGTGGTGTACTTGCTTAACAAAAAAAACCTGCTTAGCAAATACCTGAAAGAGAACATATCATTAATTTAATAAAGAAACTACATGAATTTGGCAGCAAATTGTTAAAGGATATATTTTCCTTCTACATGCATGTCATAATATTTATGTGAAATAAATGTTGCTGGCAAACCAAGGTACTGAAATAATAACATTTAAGAGGTATCCATATTTCTCTATTAGATTGGTAGTTCACATTCTTTAAGTTATGTGATTGAGGGCCCAATCCTATTGGGCATTATATGGGCAGTATATTTGTACCACCCACGTCATGGGCTGCAAGGCACTGTAAACCACCTCCAACACTGGTGGTAAGCCGTTACCACTGGGGCGGTGCCATGGCAACGCTAGCCATGCGTGCCCTGGAGGGAGCATCGGTTGCCATCAAGAAGTGAGTTAGCTGCTCACCAACGATGCGGCCTTTCATTGGTATTGCTGCTGTTCATAGTCCTGATTGGTTGCAACTTTGGCACTTGCATTTTTTAAAGTTCTTCTTACTAATGATGATGCCATCTTCACATAGTGAAAGAGCTGGGGCTATATGGGTGCAATCCTAAACTGAGTTAGGCCAGCATAAACTAAGCCAGCAAAGTTTGGTCAGCACAAGGGACACCATAAAGTATGTTTGGACTACTCTTGGAGTCAGAGAGGTCAGCACATAGACGTGCACCTTTCAGAACGAGGGTGATGCTTTTGAACAGGGATCCCTCACTCTGAACTAGTGTTCCTTACCCTTAGTGATGTCTTTAAGCAGCTAAAGAAGATTATGTGACATCACTGTTACAAGAAAGGAGGATTATTTTTCAAGCAAAAATGGCAGTAAAGCTGAAGCCAATCAGGGCAGAGAAAAATGCTCTAAAATTTGGGGTGATGGTGAGTGCTGCATGAATGCCTGGTATGGGTAGGGTGCAGGTCTCTTGAATGTGTGTCACGATGGTTGAGTACCTTTTCCGCAACCTCCTCTGAATAACCACCAAAAAGGACTGTCCTCCAAAAGGACTGCATCTCAGAAAGAAGGCTGGCATATCACAAAGAGAAAATATGTTTGTATTTCAGTTCCATTTGTATAGCTGTAGCCTTATGGTGCATCACATTTTCCTATGGACACTTTGCATTTTAATGGTCCCTGGGCCATTGACAGATCCACATGTTTATGAAAAAAGAAGTTTTCAGATTTTTTTTTTATCCACTTGTGATTATTCAGCAGTATCATGTAGGCAATTGTTGAATGCTGCTGAGGGAGGAAAAGCATAGCTTTTAGTCAGGTTCTTTTAATTTAAAGTAAAATGTGTGTTATTTGTGTTGTGGGAAAAGCATCATATTCTGTTGACGTTAAAATACACCAAAGGTTGTTCAATGGAGCTTCAATGGTTTGTGAATCCCAGCTGCCAACCAAACAGCAACCTTGTGGGCTTTTGAGAAGCTGAGATGTGAAACTCGAAAAGCTAGAATTTATAATGAAAATACCAGCTCAGCAACAATTTAAGTTGGATTACTGATCTATTGCAAAACATACAAAAAGGTTGAATGTTTGAAATAAAAAGACTAAACGAGGGATCTAAAGCTCTGCTGATTTGAAGCCACAATTCCATTTAAGTGTTACTTAGATAGTCTTTAATTTAAATAGTCTTTATTACTCTTCTCATAGGCTAACTACCCCCCTTGCAGGCGCAGTAATGGAGCATCCTAGGGTGGGTGGGGGGAGTTACAGAGGTTTCATCAGGGTAAGGAAACTGTTGCTCTCTTGGGAAAAGCCTCTCAGGGCACAATCCTAAACTGAGTTAGGCCAGCATAAACTAAGCCAAGCAAGTTTGGCCAGCACAAGGGACACCATAAAGTATGTTTTGACCACTCTCAGAGTCAGAGAAGCCAGCACACAGATGTGAGCCATCCTCCCTGACTCCGAGAGTGGTCCAAACACGCTTTATGGTGGACCTTGTGTTGGCCAAACTTTGCTGGTTTAGTTTATGCTGGCCTAACTCCAGTTTAGGATTGCACTCTCACTATGGGTTTCATCGTTTCTGTGCCAACCATTTTTCAGAACTGAGGTAAGGCAGAGGGAAGGGAGTTGGAGGGAGTATGGGATACTGGTGCATATGAGTGCTGCCAATCCCACCTCCTCTCTCCCCTGTTCCACCCTTCCCCACCTTGCCCACCCCAATCACATTCAGTTCATGCCGATGGATGGAGTCTTCTCCACTAGTCAGTGCGCCCAGCCAGCAGCAATTATGTTGGTGGCCTCACTAAGTTTGCTGGTGGAAATGCTGTTCCACTGGCATCTTCCACGGAACTCATGTACTGCCAGCATGCAGCAGGGATAGGACTAATTATTAACCTTCTTTCCATTACTTGCAACCAGCTCCTGGAAGATTATCTATGTGTTTTTGGTATCCAGTGAAAAAGGAACTAGTTAGTACAGGCACGCATTGGTCTTGCCTTGTTGCCTGCAAGTTTCTTAAAGTTTACAACAGGGAGTAAACAATCCCTATACTACTGCAATGAACAAGAAGGAAGGTGATTGCTCCCTGGAAGGACAAATCCTGAAGCTGAAGCTCAAATACTTTGGCCACCTCATGACAAGGGAGGACTCTTTAGAAAAGACCCTCATGCTGGAAAAGATGGAAGGCAAAAGGAAAAGCAGGCAGCAGAGGATGAGATGGTTAGATAATGTCACCAAAGCAATGAACATGAAATTGGGAGAACTAGTGGAGGACAGGGAGGCCTGGCGTGCAGTGGTCCATGGGGTCGCGAAGAGTCGGACACGACTTAGCGATTGAACAACAACAACAAACCCTCACAGTGTGACTAATGTGGACCCAATGTAGTGGGCCTAATATTGATCCTAGTTATTTTGAAGAATAATTGCACCAAGGCCAAGAACATTCTGGGTGCTCTCTGTTGTCACGGCGAGATATGATAATATCACAAATCACACAATCACACCTCCTTGACAATATGGGTGTCCTTTCCTGGATCCTTGTTACTCGGAATGAAACATGTCCCTTTCTGTGTCACCAACAGACAGCATGTGTTGCGTTTTTAAAGATTTCTTTGTCTTCAACTGTGTCAAATGGTTGCTAGAGGCCACTGTGTGGCACCTGTCAAACTACGAGGGGGATGTCCTCTAGACACCTCAAGCTAACCTACATTTTTCTAGGAAATTCACAATCTTTTATAAAATGTGCTTCATTTCATAGCATCCCTGTTCCATATATTGTTCAAACCTGCCTTCCTAAAGTTCCGTGGAACAACCATTTCAATTTATCTGAATTTCTAAAGGTAGACTTTGTCATGCTGAAACACCCATTTCCTTTTATACATAACTTACAAAGAAAATCCATGGGTAGCATGGGCCCAGTTGGTTGATAGAAGGGGTACCAACACAGCTCCCTGGTGGGGGTACTCCCTGGTGCACTGGTTGAAGTATGCGTGTGCAACGTCAATTGTACATTACAGCTGGGTTTGGACAATCTTGCAGAACTACTTTCCATATTTGGATACATTTGGTTGGATCAGTGGGTGCTGTTTCATATCCTTCTGATGTTTGTCATGGATAGGGATGTGCTTTTTTGGTGATATTTTTTCCAACATTTCTTGATTGAAATAGCAAATTGTGGTGTTATGTATTTTTATTTTATGTTCTCAAACCAAATTCTCATTTTTATTAATTTTAAATGCTTTAAAAGTATACTAGGTACACTATCACACTTTACAGGTGATATAGTATCAGCAGATGCAGCCACGGTGTTATTTCTAATTGGAAAAGTAGTCTATTTTAATTTTTGGAAAATACCTTGAATACCAAAATGCGGTGTTTTGTGTTTTTATTCAGATATATTAATTGTCAAAAGGCAGCTGTTAACGCCCCCAAAATGGTTTTCAACAAAAAAATCTACCCCTAGTCATGGATAATTGACAGATAAATACCATTGTTAGTGCATATTGGTGACACTAGATACACCCTCATAATATTGCCAGGATCATATTATGAAGGTATATGATTCTCATATTAAGAATATGATGCTCATATTAAGATCAGAACGGGGCCAACTTGGGCATGTCCCAAGGGCACACACTCTTAGCAGTTCCCATAGACTGCTGCCACGTGATTTTAGAGATGACATTAAACATGAATGATGACTCTAGACTTTGCACATTGCCCACAGAGTTAAGAAAATCTATGAGTCACAGCACTATACTAGGACTGTGTTCTTTTTTTTTTTTTTTTTTAGATAGGAGAATTGGTGGAAGTGACATTTCCAGCATGCTACTAGCATGCTTTCAGCGCGGTTAATGACAAAATGGTGTTCCCTCATTAAAATCAATTGGATGGAGGTTGCCATTTGTTACTATACACTCTGTACACCATGGAGGCTGCCATGGTCCACACAGGTTTCTGCATTAGTTGACTGACAATATGTGGTAATGACATAAGCATGGTGGCAGCCATCTTTCCTAGCTCCAAGCTCGCTACTCAAAATTCTATCATGCTAGATATTTTACCATGAATATTCTATCAAAATTCTATCATGCAAAATTCTATCATAGCCATCATGCTAGAACCTATAAAAAGAACACAACCTGAGCATGCTGGATGCTAAAAGAAAACAAGCTCTCTAGAGTTTCTAGTGCTAGAAGCTAAAAAAAGAACACATTTTCAGACATTCCTGGTGGTCCTTGCCCACAGATAATATTTGGAAGCAAGCTGATTGACCAAGGGGGATGAAGGAAAGAAACCTTATCATGCAGCAAGTGCTCCCATAGTGCGGATATATAGTGCAAATTGATGAGATAGGATTGGACCAACAGAGAGCCTCTAGAAGGCTGAGGGCCCAGATTTTCTACCCCTAATTGCATCCAGAAATATCCAGGTGTGTGAGTATCCTATGTTGCAAAAGACATAAAATATTGTCAGAACTCTAGGACTTGATGTATGTCTACTATTCCCCACTCTCTCCACACCATCGGGTAAGGTATAAAATAATATTGGAAAATATGTCTTCCTTTTCACTTTTCTGCTCAGTACACACGAGAGGAGCTTGGCTTTGATTAAATTAAAAACAAAGATTTTTTTGTTGAGGATTAACATCACATCCTTTGAGTATTTGTGCTATTCAATTAAAATTCATTGAGTAATAAAAGAAATGCATGGCATATGCAGCAAATAATAGCTAAAAAGGCTAATTGGAAACCTGGCTGTTGGAATGACAAATTGCTCTTTCTCCTGCTTTTGATTCATATATCGTTATATATCAATAAGGACTAATTTGTGAAATGTCTCACAGCCTCTGATTGACAGCAACAGAGCGGCTAGCTGTTGCTGCATTAATGATAAGACAATCACAGTGGTCTCAACGGCAAACGAGTCAACATTATGCAACCTCTAAGTACGGTTTCCTTTGATGTTCAGATCTGCAGGGAAAGATCATTTTGCTTTATGGAATTTAATTTTGATTACCAGCCCTTTACTGACAATATGTGCTACTACAGCAATTCATGTTCCTTTTTTTAATATATAAAAAGCCATTAATCTTAGTAAAGATAAAGGCATTCATTTGTTATTATTCGGAAGAAAAACTCCCCTATTAGTAGTTTGAATTGTCAGTATAGTGGTCCCAGTTGGTTTACTATGCAAATGCCCTCGCGTTCAGAGCATGCAGAACGTACATATTATGCTGCATATGCATATTATAAAAGAGGTACACCTTACCTCTTTTCTGGTTGCTACTAGTAGCTTAGCTAGAGGGAGGCAAAACAGGAAGTACGGCAGGTTCCACAACGTGCTGTGTAAGTGGCCCCTCCCACTCGTCATCGGAGCCATTTCGGGCAGTGAAGGAAACGTGCAGTGAAGAGACACCGTTTGGTCCGCAAGTGTCTTTGCAGTGCCATCACTGCCTGGAATGAGTCCAGCAGCAAGTGGGAAGGGCTGCTGACATGGCACATTGAAGTACTTACCATTTTGCTCCCCCTCTAGCCACACTATTTGTTGCTACTGCTGACAGCACCAGCCTATGCATGTCTACTTAGAAGTAAATCCCATTGTGCTCAATGGGACTTACTCCCAAGAAATTGGATTGCAGCCTGAATGTTTTATTAGGAATTTTCAATCTTGGAATTCACTGTATAAGTGAAGGGCCAAGGGTTCTGTTTGTTCCTCAAGCATCAGAGCATAGGTAGGCCCCCATTTGATCCCCCCTTTGTCCTTAGAATACACTAAGAATACATTTTAGTGTCCTTAGAAGGATATTAAAAGCACAAGTTTGCCATATCCAACTGCTCTTTCATGCTGCACATAGCAGAAGATCAGTAGTGGTGTTAAGTACAGCTTTTTTTGTCATTGTTCTGTTTTGCTTTGCCTTGAACTATGCACTGAAGATCTGCTAAATTTCCAAACTGTTGAAAAACAGTTTGAAAAACACTGCGTAGACAATATTTGACCATATTTTACAGTTGGCATGTGATAATATTTAGTATTTGGCAGTTGATCTATAATAGTATTTTTTATACAATAGGTGACCTACAATATTATTATTAGCTGACTAATCAATGACTAATAAAACACCTAAATTTGGAGTTTGAGGGGGGAAAAAAGTTCATTCAGACAGCTAAGTCAAGTATTCAAATTTAAATGGTGAATGACAATTAACCAAATGATTATTTGAATGAAATTAAATGAAATTGGAATGACAATTCCAAATGATTGCGATTTGCATTTTAGCAGTAGTTTATATCCTCTAATTTTTCAGGTTTAGTAAATAAGATTTTGTACAATTTCTAAGTCTGGGTCAGGTCATATGTCACTAGAGCACTCAAGCACCTAATGTACAATTGATGGCTCTACTAATAATTTCAGTGCTGCTATTAAGAATTGATAGCATGTCAACTAGGCCTTTAAACCTCTGAAAGGCCCTGAAAGGCTAGATATTTATAATTTTTGCAGATATGACTTTTTGGGTTCCCATTACATTCTTGTATCCTATTACATCAGCCTAACTGAGGTGGGCGTGCAGAGGAGTATCCAGGGTTAGCGCTGCCTGAGGCAGTGACATCATGACATCACGTGACGTCATGACATTTTATAATGCCATGACATCACTTCCGGGCTCAGAAGAGGGTGTTGGTGGCTTTGCAACATGGCTGCTGCCCTCAGTTCCTTCTACAGCAGCTTCCTGGGCAGCTTTCATCTTCTGCCGAACTGCTGCAGGCCGCTGAACACAGCCCTGTGCTCAGAGGTTTGCCGTGGATCAGCAGAAGATGAAAGTCGGCCAGGAAGCTGCAGCTCAGTGGTGCCCCCTTCAAGTGGCTTTCTGAGCAAGTGTCCCCACCTGCCTAAATACGCTCCTGTGGGTGTCCCAATTTTTAGGAGAACACACAAGTTCTTCCTACTGGCTTCTTAATACCGAATACAGTTTTACTGCTTCTCTTTACCCTGGTGTACCTAATCCTAAACGTAATAAAAATGCAATGTTGTGACCTTGCTACCTATTCCTCCTATGACTGTTGAACTTAGAACCGGGCAGGTGAGCCACAGCATCATTCTACTTCCATGGAGTTCTCCCATATCCCAGTCTGACCTTGATTTAGGTAAATTCCCCACCGCCACATAAACACAGATGCATATTTATGTATATTTGCATGAATGTGCTTATGTAATTATGTGCACAAAATATTAAGCACACAGATTCTGATGCATACAGAAATCCTTAATTTCATTGAATGGTGGAAGAAAATCCACTTACATTCTGTTCTATAAAAGGATGCTAAATACAGTACTCAAACTATAACTGAAATAGCCTCATAAATGGAAGCATCTATAAATGTACAGCTCCTTATAAAAATATGAAACCTCATATTGATGTGCCATATTACTGTATTCTATCTGCAGGCCCACAATATTATTTTCAAATAATATGCGCAATAAGGCCATTCATTCCCTTTATTAAAAAGTGGAAAATGTATAGTCAGAGTAGCATAAAATGGATTGGGAAACCAGATAAGTGTCAACCTTCTCAAAAGAAACAGAGGGGGAGAAATTGCAATAACACATGAATGTTCTGAATCTGAAATTCTGAAAAAAAAGCTCTCCTCCAAAATCTGAATAAGGTATGAAGCATTGGGTGGGATTAATAATATTTATGTCTTTAGTTCGACCAAAGAAATGTATCTATAAAGGTTATTGGCCCAAAATGAAGCGTTTCACTATCATATCTAATAAATTGCACAGTCTTAAAATGGTTTAGAGCATCTTGAATGTTTCCTATTTGAATCCAACAAACACAGGTTTCCATGGTGATTAGCAAAAAAAAAAAAAAAAGTGCCAGGAACTTCATTTTATGATAATTGCTACATATTTGCTGCTGAAATGTGCTTTTCTGGGTTTCAACCTGAGGCTTTGGGATCATAATCGTAGGGGAAGATATGATGATAGCGAGCACATCCAGCTCAAGGCAATGGCCAATTTTTGTTTCTTGTTAAGACTTGCACAGAGAATGGAAAGTGATTTTGATTTTGCAAAATAACGAAGTGCCTCCTTAGTTTTCTGCTATATAATTACAGAGGATCTGCTTTATCCGTGAGTCCGGCGTCCATGGATTTCACTGTCTGTGGATGTTGTGGATGCTGGAGCCTGCTTTTTAGAGTGTTTTAAAAAGTCAAAATAAGTCAGACAATAGCCTTTCCTGCTATAGTGCTGCAAAATGTTGCCATTTGCAGGGCACTCAGTGATACTCCAGAAGCCATTTCTGGGTCGTATGGTGGGAGGGGAGCCAAAGCCGTGGGGCAATGTTGCAAGAACCGGAAGTGGCTACCAGAGGCTGTTTGCTAACTTATTCTGACTTTTTAAAGCACTTTTAAAAGTGGACCCCAGGATCCATGGATCTTGGTATCCACTGGGGTGGGATGGGGGGGCAGAACCAAGCCCCCACAGATACGTGGGCTGACTGCATTTAGGTAGTGTCGCACATTGCACAGGCTGCAGTAAACACCTGTGTTTCCACTATAAAACCAGTGATGTCATGCAGGGGGTATGCGGGGGTACACGAGTACCGGTTTCTAGGATTACAGCTGGCCCCGCCCATTCGCCCGCCCACTCGTCAACTCCACCCTCTGCAATGTTTGAATTTCCTGCATGTTTGAGTTGCCTGCATGTTCTCAGAGCCAGGCAGGCAGGCAGGCAGCGAGCGGAGCCTTTCCTTTCCTTGCCACTGAAAAATGAGTTGCTCTGGGGTTTTAACATGATGCCAGGCCTCCTTAACATGTTCTGGGGGTGCTGTGGAATACTGTTGCAACTGTTGGGTCACTTTAAAATCATCTGAGGCCTCAACAAGGGCTTTTTTCATGTCACTTCCTGCTACGACATCACTTCTGGCTTATGACGTCACTTCCGGTGGGCGGGTCCCGACACATGCCAATCAAAAGTGAGTACCTGTTCTTAAATCATTTAGATGACACCACTGTATAAAACCCTATTAATGCTGTGCTAAAACAGGAAAAAAAACTTTGAATATCTTCTGAACAGACATTTACCTGGTCAATTTGTCCAGACCTTCATCCATTAAATCTCCTTCATTAAAATAAGAACAATTTTTTGCAAATTGAAAGACTGTTGGTTCTGTTTTGTTGAGTCATCAATGTGCCAAGGACAATAAATGGGCAAGGGAATAGCACTTGGGCAAAAACTGTACAAAAAGAAAAGTGGAATCCCAAAAGGGTTGAAAATATTTTTTAAAATTTATTGACAAGACTCTCCAATAAAATTCAATCTCAGTTGCCCAATGTGTTGTGAGTAAGCTCTTCTTGAAATGCAAGAGATAGTTTCTATTGGACCCTGGCAGAAAAAAATAGACATTATTCAGATCTTAAGGCTCCTATTAATTCCTTTCATTCTCAGTGAAATGAATACCTTGTGTACTTGTGACATTCCTGTTCTCACGCCAAGGTTCACTGCTCTAGCCTCACTCCTCCATTACACATTTCTGATATCACTTCTCTGCCTGCTTTACATCAAGCTGACCATCACAGGTTACTTACTGTAAAAACCAAAGACCATTTAATAGGATGTTTAATATCACAAAGGATCTGATTGTATTCGTTATACAATAGCTGTAAGCAACACACATTCAGAGCGCAATCCTACCCAGCACTGAAATGGCAAGGCTGTTCAGCCAGCACCATATCCAACGTTGGGTGGGTGGGGGGAGGCTGGAGCCTCTCGCGGCAAGGAACATGCACTCCCCTACCATAGGGGAGGCTCCAGCCCCTCCTATGTGCTCCTCGGATATGCGCCCATTAAAGAGCGGATGCAGATCAGAGGAGACCGTGCGGCCTGATTCGGCCATATGGTCGAATCCGTGATCCGCCCATGTCCCGCCTACATTCCGTCCTCGTCCTGCCAATCCCTGAGGCGCGCTGTCATGGTGCATCCCTCGCGCTGACTGGCTTCGGCCGATGCAAGGGAGGTGCTGTGCAGGTGCTATAGGCCCAGTGCTGCCAGCAGCGCAGGTCCTCTGGCCTTAGCACTGACACGGGGCTGCCGACTAAGTTAAGAGCGCTGCTAAGCGCGCAGCGTCAGCGCAACCCAGCGTCGGTGCATCCCATCCATAACCACCCATCAAGGAAGTTAATGTTGCTGACAGCGCAACCCTGTTGCTCCAACACTGCACAGATGGTAGGATTGCGCTGTCAGCAACATTAACTTTCTTGATGGGTGGTTATGGATGGGATGGAAAATGAGCACGAGAATCATTGCTTCCCATAAACACATGAGACTATGTACTTGGAATATAAATTGGGCCACTTAAAAAAAAAATCACATATAGCAGTGTTGCTTAAACTGTGGGCCGGTATCCATCTGTGGGTTACAAGTTGATTTTTGGGTCATTAAAAGTATCTGAAATATTTTTTTAAAAATTGCAGAACCCTTGCCTGATTTGCAGAAGAAAATTGCAGCAGCAGGCAATTCAGATGGAGAATTCTCTTCTGGGAGTTCCTACCTTGATGCAAAGCTGTTGCCCATGAGATGGCCTGAACTCCTCTACGCCAACCCCAAAGAATCAAGGAAGCTACAGTAGATTACACTGCCTCCCCCAGGCTGGAATGTCTTTGAGGTCAGTTTAGCAATCCAAGCCTAAGGGCTTACCAACCAGCTTCCTTGAGCCAGCTTCTCTAAGTAGCCTCTAGGAATTGTTACTGGCTCACCCACTAATTTGTGCTTACCTCAGAGTGCATACCAAAATCCTTACTTACACAAATGGGCCAATGGGGCCACCCTAGTTACAAGAAATGACCAAAGCCAAAGAAAACCATCTGGGGTAGGTGAAAAAACTGCCAGCCAATGTCAGTCAAGTGGACAGCAAAAAATTCCTACCCGTCTCCATAGGCAACCATCAACTGCACCATGGGGTGTGTGTGTGTGTGTGTGTGTGTGTGTGTGTGAGGGGGGCAGCCAGTCAGGGCATTAACACGCCAGCTAATGGTTGGGAAAATCCCCTCCCCACCTCCAAACAGAGCACCCACTAGAGTGCCAGAATCCTCCTACCCTTGTCTTGTGTGATGGGCTAGGCAGGGCTAGGCAAGGAATCCCTTCCCCACTCATGAAATGGCAGTGGTGTGGAGACAAAAAAGTAGCCACCCCCCATCTCCAAGAGATTTAACAATAAACCTGGGAGAGGGCTGAAACTTGAATAACTCTAGAGCACATGCGCACATGCTCGCAGAATTAAAAGATGCTCCAGATTGTTGTTGTTGTTGTTGATGTTCAGTCGCTAGGTCGTGTCCGACTCTTCGCGACCCCATAGACCACAGCACGCCAGGCCTCCTTGTCCTCCACTAGCTTCCGAAGTTCGCCCAATTTCATGTTCATTGCTTCGGTGACACTCTCTAACCATCTCATCCTCTGCCGCCCCCTTCTCCTTTTGCCTTCAATCTTTCCCAGCATGAGGGTCTTTTCTAAAGAGTCCTCTCTTCTCATGAGGTGGCCAAAGTACTTGATGCTCCAGATAGATGACCCCAAATTCCCCGAGGGATGCCCTAGGCCCCTCTGGTCCACAATAGAGACCAATGTGTGTATGGGCGACATTTGATGCTCAGTTTGGGCACCAACATGTCTTAGGTTAATACTGATTCCAAGATAATTTCTCGAGTTGGTTTCTTATCTTAGTTTCAAAATAACCTCTAGCATTCATCTGATTGTTTGGAACACTGGCCTCCTTACAGGTGTAAGTACAGAAAATATGCTGTCACATGACTTCATTCTTTGAACAAAATCATTGGTGGCCATAGTTCAGTCAAATCATACACTAATGATATAATGGTTCTGTTAATCACTCAATTTCAGCAGCAGTAGAATTGCCTGGTGAGTTTTAAACCAATTAATTTGGGAGGTAAAGTATAAAAGAATGAAACACTTATATTAGAGAGTGTGCCATTATTTTGTAGACCAGTGTTTTAGGTTAATGATCACATTGTTTTACTTTGCAGAACAGGAGAACAAAAGTTTTATTCTTTAATGTTTAAACATAATTGTTAAATAAAACAAATATAAACATTCGTTCTGATTTGATATGGTTTGACTGAATGCTCAGTTCCCTGACTGTCTGCTGAGCAAATTCTCAACTTCCCTCATGTGAGTGAAAAGTGATCAAAATATTGCTTTCTCTAACATAACATGAAGTACTAAAAAATATTGCAGAAACAATTCAACATGAAGGCAAACATTTATGCTCAGTCTACAGGTTTTGGTTCACTAAAATGCTGGTTTCCAGAAAAGTGACACTAGTACTATGGATTAAATGTTTCTTCATGCCTTTTATTTATTGTCCCACCCACAAGTGAGGTGGAAAGAAGTATATGCTGCTAGCCACTTCTCTTTCTATATCTAAGGGCGCAATCCTAACCAACTTTCCAGCACTGACATAGCTATGCCAATC
Source organism: Lerista edwardsae (assembly GCA_029204185.1). Taxonomy (NCBI): domain Eukaryota; kingdom Metazoa; phylum Chordata; class Lepidosauria; order Squamata; family Scincidae; genus Lerista; species Lerista edwardsae. The sequence continues at coordinate 1,429,327 of JAJKFI010000115.1, forward strand.
AGGCATGTTCTGCATTCTATGTGGAGTAGTAGTCATGGAGGCCTCTTCAAGGTAAGGGAAGGTTTGTTCCCTTACCTTGGAGCTGCATTGCCCTTACCCTGGTGTTGGAAAGTTAGTTAGGATTGCATCCTAAGAAGTCCCCCATTTTCTGGACCTCCAGAGGCAAAAGAAATCCTTTGTGAGAATTTTGGCCCAATCCTCATCACCTGTGCACCAGCTGAGTGAGTCCTCTGCTGGTGCAAACCACTGCAAAAGTGCTATGAAGTAATTTACAATGAGGCACCTTCAAGCACCGTTGGTAGAAAGGCCAGAGCTTTCCAATCAACACCAATAGCAGGAGTGATGCTTGCCAGAGCAAGGGGCAGCCCAATCCTGAACTGCCCAGCTCCCATAGGAGCAGCTGTACCAAAATGGCTACCGCTGCATCCCACAGCAGCTAGGCAGCCATTTGAGGTTCCTCGGGAAAAGGGGACATTGTCCTGGCCCCCTGGGAAAAGCCCTGCTGCCCACAATGGGGCTTCCTGGCTCACCGCTGGCTATTTTGCCAGTGGTGAATCAAGCAGCCATGTGTCAGGCTGCCTGGGACCAGGCTGAGGATAAGATCCAGTGCTTGGGTCCAACCCCCTCGCAGGCCAGCTCCTCCCTTCCCTCTGCCTGGTTCTGCTCCCTCCCTTCCTCCACCGCTGAAATGGGCTTGCCGGCGGCCAGTGCTGCTGGAGCACCAGGCATCTCGTCAGCTCACATTGGGGCCTGACACACTAACCAGAGCCAGCCCAGTATGGGTGGCGAGGTTTCGCAGAAATGCTTTATGGCATGTTTGCAACACTTTTAGCTGGCGGTACACATGTACTGTAAGGGGACGTGGTGGCACAGTGGGTTAATTCGCTGTTGCTGGGCTTTCCAACCGGAAGGTTGGGAGTTCAAGACTGCGTGATGGAGTGAGCTCCCGTTGCTTGTCACAGCTCCTGCCAACCTAGCAGTTCGAAAGCATCTAAATGCAAGTAGATAAATAGGTACCACTTTGGTGGGAAGGTAACGGCGTTCCGTGCGCTACGGCGTATAGTGATGCTGGCCACATGACCATGGGAGCTTGTCCTCGGACAGAACACTGGCTCTACAGGCTTTGAAACGGAGATGAGCACCGCCCCCTACAGTCGGTCACGACTAGACAATCCAGTCATGGGATTTACACATGTACTGCTGGTGATAACAGGCTTAGGACTGAACCCTGAATGCAGTAAGAGTGACTCCCAAGTAAACATGCATAGGATTATTAGGCTGTTCCCTTGTGAATGCTTCTGTCTAATCTTTCAAGGAAATTTATTTTTCAGCATGAGCATCAGTAAGCCTAATTAGCTGTGGTACTTGCAGTGCTGCACCTTTAGCAGATGACCATCTTCAATGTTCACCATCCTATCATTCTCTGCCTGACTCCTACGGTTATAAAGCAGAAAAGGAATGCAAAATTAAAGGCTTGGTATTTGTTTTGATGCTATTTATAACTGGGATTAGAGACTGCTGAAAAGTCCCAGGGGAATTATTATCATGTCGTAATAGCTGTCCTGCTGGTATTTTATTGCTTAATTATTTTTTCTCTTTTCTGATATTTAAATTGAGGGTGCTCCTTTGAAGCTTATGTTTTAATGTTTTTTTAATGCTAAAACGGGGAAAAAAACTTGCTAGGATTTCATATATTTTGCCTTGTGTCATACGAATTAATGGTATGGGAGACCATGCTGTTCTTTTACCATGGGGGAGAAAAATGGGACTTGAATGTGATCCATTAAAAAGTGGGTCACCACTGCTAGCCCGATATACTGAAAAGCAGGCTAGCTTAGCAGGAGAGTGCTTAAGGAATGCATAAACTCACATCCTGTGGTCCCAGAGGAGCTCTTGTTCAGGAGAAGAGGCTGTGAGTGAGACAATAGCACAGAAGAGCTATCATAAGTGTCATGAGCGCGGACCAGTTGAACCCATTATAATAGGAGAAGGAACAGGAGAGTTCCTAAAATGCACATCTCAGGGTTCATGCCAAACTCAAGTGCCCCCTAGCCTATCCACCACTCGCCTCGCTGGCAAACAGAATTCCAGACACTTCAGAGTTCTGTCATCTGCTTTTCATCTGTTGGGCAGCATTCCTGGAATTCCTGCTCACCCTAGCAGGTGAGGGAGGGATCAGACAGTAGGACCACAACAGGATGGGCAGGAAGACCATATGGCTGCTTGAATTCCTGCTGGGCCATGAAACAAAAGAGATGCATTCCATGTCCAGGTTGTGAGTGAAGTTCCCATCCTGAGCCTTAACTATTGCCTGCCCAGGATCAGCTTCATTGTATTGACGATCATCTATGTCACCTCCGGCACTTTGCAGATTGTGCCACCTTCCACCTACCTCATTCCTGTTGGTGTCTTTATGCTGTAGACATCGCTCATAAAACCTCTTTGGACATTACTTTAAGAGGCAAGGCATACCTTTATTAAATACAGAAATGGCATACATTTCTGCATTTATTAAATGCAGGGCATAAATAAATGGATCAGGACAGGTGGGTCAGTACTTGAGTACTACTACTTGCTACTCCACTCTCAGGTTGTTTATGCACAATGCCAAGTAGGCTAAAATTGTTGTGATCCAGGTGGCCAGCTTCTTGCTTGTAGCAGGCTCTCAGCAGCTATGCAGGTCATATTAGCAGGCCAGGTCTTTGTCATAGATCCCCAGTGTGCTAATGCCACATGAACACGGCGGCTGCCTGAAGAATGCTGCATGGGTAAGCCATAGCCATCCCCACTCCACAATCCCATTTAAATGAGGCCTACATGAATTGACTTGAGGTGCCCTGTCTTGGTGCAGAACAGTGGACTCCATCACTAAATGCACTCTCAAGCTGGCTCTCACTATCATTTCTCAATCCAGTACCCAGAGTACAGGTGCTCCCATCTTCTTCCCGTCTTGAGAAGCAAACGGGGGCGCCTGGGCAATCAGCTGGGGTGATTTTGCCCAGGCTGCGGCAGCAAGCACCCAGGCAACAGGTGCTTCTGTCCATTTCCTGAGCCGGAAAGCGGCTGGGGGTGCCTGAGAGTTGCTGCCGCAGCTGGGGCAATTTTGCCTGGGCCGAGGCAGCAAGCACCCAGGCAACAAGCGCTCCCATCCACTTCCTGAGCTGGGAAGCAGACAGGGGTGCCTGGTGCTTGCTGTCAAGGCTCAGCCAAAATCACCCAGGCAGTGAGCATATGTGGGGGTGCTTGGCTTTTTCCCACCTACTGTGTCCCCCCAGCTGCAACCAGCGCCTGCTGCTCACACATCACCTTGTGGCACCGTTTATATGCCTCTGGGCAGCGTTGTCACCCTACCGGTTCGCTGGGCGGAGTTCCGTCCGTTGCGGGGAGGGCTTCCGCGTTGATCGGCAGCGTGATCGCTGTCTCCGGTTGCGTTATGGCGAAAGCACGCCTGCTACAGCGGGTGGGCTTCCGCCATAACGCAATGGAATGCAGTGATCACGCTGCCGATCAACGCGGAAGCCCTCCCCGCAACGGACGGAACTCCGCCCAGCGAACCAGTAGGGTGACAACGCTGCCTCTGGGTAGTGACATGACATATTCGCATCCATCATGGAACATGTGGAGCTAAAGGGGAAAGATTTTACTCCTCTTTGTGAATTTTTAGAAGGAATATGGTAATAATCTTTTATAGCTCTATATACCCCACTAAACTCTTCTTGGTATTTTGAGACATAACTTGGAAAATCTGGCACAAGTGTATTTGTCCTGCAACGTAAGTGCTAGGAATGCCACTTTTGTCCCTCTCCAAGCATGGCAACCTAATTCTGAATGCCTGTGATAAATGTATTTGTGTCTAATAGGGAGTGTACACAAACTCCCACTATGCTACACTTGGTGCTGTGGTCCCATCACTTCTATATCACTTCCATGTCTTGAGAAAGATGTGTGCATTTCTCAGACATCATGAACCACGTCCAGGATTCATGGACGTATGGTAGAAATGTCAAAATGCATCTCCAAGTATCTTCTTCAATGTGCATGGATTGCTTTAGGGTGCAATACTAACCAACTTTCCAGCACTGACATAGCTCTGCCAATAGGGCATGTGCTGCATCCTGCAGTTGGGGGGTAGTCACAGAGGCTTCTTCAACATAAGGGAGTGTTTGCTTCCTTACCTCGGAGCTGCATTGCCCTTACCCTGGTGCTGGAAAGTTGGTTAGGATTGCACCCTTAGAATGTTTGCTGTCACCATTTAGATTTGTGCAGAAAAATCTCATACTACAAAGCCTAAGCTTTGATACTGTGTCCTGCTTTTCCTTGCTAACTTCTCTGCCCTCAAATGACACAGGAAAGGCACATAAATAATTGATGCTCAGGGAGTGTTGAAGCCCAGGAAACCAAAAAGGCAGGAGCTTGTGACATCCTTCCTTCTTCATGCCCTTCCACCTTCTTCCAGCTCCTGTGCAATTGAACATCTGGTAGTCAAAAGAGACATGCAAAATTAATTCTCATTGTATAAATTGTAAACACGTCTTTAAACACTCACTCAAAGCCCAATCCTAAGCAGCACCAACATAGTAAGTCTGACAGAGCAGGGCCATATCCTAAACTCAGTAGGAGGTAGCAACAGTTCAGCGCAAGGCAAGGACAGGTTTTCTCCTTGCACCTGGGTAAGCCCCAGCCAGCCCTATGGGACTGCTCAGATCTGTGCCTGCTGTTTTGCAGGCACAGGTCAACATGCGCAGCAGTGGCCTGAATCAGGGCCACCAAGGCTGGGAACGGGGTTTAGGATTTGGCACTATGGCCGTCCTGTGTCACTGCCCCCGTTGCTGTCCACCGTGCTGCCCAGTTACGCCACCGGCACGCCTCTGGAATGCCCCCAGTGTGGTCCTGTGCTGACCGAGCACTGCTGATGCTCAACTGGGGCACAGCCAATGCTGCTGATGGGCTCAGTGGCACCTGTGCACTGCTGCTGCTGCTTGCGCCAGTCCAGGGCCCAACTCACCGGCGCAGATGTACTTGACGGCACTTTTGCGACAGTGCTGGACCGGCGCAAGAGCATAGCGCTGGCACAATGCCGGTATAGGATTGCACTCTCACTCACTCACTCACTCACTCACTCACTCACTGCCAAAATTCTAAGATGCGTGGAATCCTACTTTATATCCAATTTTGGATATCTGTGGATTCACTACAAGTGCTTTGACTACCCAGATATTAACGCCATATGTCATGGAAAGAAAAGCTTTCCTTTTTGTATTCATCGTAAGTGGTGTCTAGCTGCTCCTACCCATATATACTTTCCAGAAGCATAAGTTTCTCTTCATCAACCGTCTTAAAATGGGTTTCCTTTAATGGAAGTGCAGATGGAGGATACAGCAGCTCTTTCCAAATTGAATTCCTGTTGCTATCCTGTTATCACATTTTCCACTGATACCGCCCACTGTTTTCTAAAAGTACACTCTCCCCAACAATCTGCCTGTATTACAGTTTAAGAAATTTCCTTCATTAACCTCTCTCCAATGTTATTTCTAGCAACAACTGCCTTGACATTTGTAATTGCATTTTTTGCACAGTGCCTGTAGAGTGAAATGCCAATTTTGTAATTACTGATATGCTGAAATAATTATTTCCCCCCCTCTTTACTCTTATGTTGCTTCTAAACCCATAAGTGCCCACTTCCTAAACTCTTGAGGATTTGTAAATAACAACACAACTTTAATTGTTAACAAGGACTCAGGGGAGGCACACACATAATAACCGTTAGCACCAAATAAAGACCCTCCAGTAGTCCGTGATGCTCACTTCAACCCTTACATTACATTACATTACATTCAACCCTACATTACTACTAATAATTCATGCATGTATTTTTCAGTATATAAACAAAGTGCTACACATATATACTCACAGCCCTGTGAGGTAGATTGCATTGAGACATATGGACTGACTGGTCCAAGGCAAACCAATTAGCTTCAAAGGTGTTGGTCAAAGCCCCGCCCCCTGCACTAGAGCATCAAAGCCCTGTTTACTTTAAAAAGGATTAGGCAGGATTTTCAGTACCTTGAGGGTATTTATATGTAAACCGATTCCTAATAGCTGTGGATTAGACTAGACTAGAATGACAGTGGGCAGCAGAGCAAGGCTCTTGGAAAAAAGAAAAAGGAAGGAGTAGGGCAATCTCCATTAGTAGCAGTCCTGGGTGCATCATCTGCAGTTCTACACCTAAAGTAGTTTGAATTGGTGCAGGGTTTTGTCAAGATTAATTTAAGCGCCCCCTGTTGGTGCCCACCGGAACTGAACCAGACTTCGAAGGAATAAAGGCAAAACAGACATTGCGTACCATGGTTAGACCAGGCAATTGTATTTGTAGGAGCAGGCAGTCTCGTAGTCAAAAACACAGTCCAGGAATCAGGTATCACAGATGGTAAGCAGTTCACAAGTCAAACAATAGTTCAGGCAAGATCTTACAATTCAGGATGTTCAGCAGCATGACCAGCAGCACCTCCCTCCTTGCCATTCCAACCCAACACAGATAGGAGGGGAGGCCTCTCCTTAAGTACCTCCTTCAGTGGCCAATCAGTGGCCTAGTTATTGCGGTCCTACAATATGTGCAGTTTTGCACGTAGGCATCCTGGCCTTAATGAGGACAGCTGGCCTTGTTAAAAGCACATTGCTTATTCATCTAACAGGTGTTTGCTGATTATCTTCTCCTGTCATAGGAGTTTTCACTGAGAAAATGTGCTCAGGCCTCCAAGCTTTGCCATACTGAAATTGGGAGTCCTGACAGGTTTAGCCCTCTTCTTTTCATGTTATAGGCGCTAACTTTTTAAAATTCACACATTCTGGATCAGAATCCTGGCACTGAAACTTAAATTGGAAGTTGAATCGTTGCAAACCCTGATTGAAATTAACATTTGCAGGTACGTTTGCAGAAATTGCAATATACTGTACTATTCAACTCAGGGCGCAATCCCAACCTCAAGTTAACCCGGCACAGTTAGGCCAGCAAAGTTTGGCTGGCACAAGGGACACCATAAAGTATGTTTGGACCACTCTTGGAGTTAAAGAGGCCAGCACACAGACATGCACCATCCTCCCTGACTCCGAGAGTGCTCCAAAGATGCTTTACGGTGGACCATGTGCCAGCCAAATTTTGCTGGCCTAACTGTGGCCGGCCTAACTCCAGGTTAGGATTGCGCTTTGGGTGACACCAACCCTAGTAATGCCACTCATAAAAAGTTTGGGTATTGTTGGTCATTGGTTAAATATTTCTAAATATTCATGGTGGACGATAGTTTGTAAGTGGTTAATAACCATGATGGCTACATTGAAGATCCCAATGTAGGGGCATTATGTCACTGAAGACTATGTGAGCAATAGCTGGGGAGCAATAGCTGGGGAAGGCACTGAAGTTCATTCATTGCGTGTAGGAAATTATTCACTGCATTTATTTTCTGGCCATTATTATTCTTCATTTCATGTCATGACTTTTCTTTTCTCTCAGCCTCACCTACCTCACAGGATTGTTGTGAGGTCAAAAGAAGAGGAGGAACCATGCACAACATCCTGAGCTCCTTGGAGGAAGGGCAGTATAAAATGTGAAAAATATAAGTATAAATAATTTTGTTGTATGGGGTGTCAAATATTTTTTTATTTTTTTTAAATTTTATTAATACAAGTATAGGGTCAGGGAAATGGTGGTATACAATAGGTAAAGGGTTACAGAGGTCACACATAAGGAATAGGTCATGGATTACGGCATAATATTTAATCTGTCAAAAAAATTTCTTCCAAAAACTATCTTATCTCATTTTATATTTTCTGAAATTTCTATCACTTATAAAATGTCTAATCTTTCTTTCAATCAATATCTATCAATTTAAATTATCCAGTCACAAAAAGGTTTCCAATAACTTCGTATTTTATCTAATTTTCCATTTCTCATTCTTTCTGTTAGAGCCTCCATTTCAGCTATATCATAAATGCTTTCAATTAATTTTTCTCTAATTGGTACATCTATAATTTTCTACAACTTTCAAATATTTATGGACCGGCCTAACCACAGGTTAGGATCACGCACTCAGTATACAGTACTACCTTTTCAGTGGCGACAAACCCTATCACGTTAAAGGAGACAGTGGTGTTTTATGTGCAGTGGTGTTCCTGGCGGTGTGAATGCCATGTTTTGCAGGAGCCTGAGCTCCTATGTAAGGTGGACCCTCCCCCTCACCTTCAGACCTGTTCACAGCAAAGCCTCCAAGCCGCAAATGGCTCTGAAGGGGAGGGGGAGGGCCACTTTACATAGGAGCTCAGGCTCCTGCAAAACTTAGCATTTTGCCCCCCTTTCTAAGAATGCCAGTGTTTATGTGTAGGGCTATGATGAAGTATGTCTTGAAACATACTATTATTATTATTATTATTATTATTATTATTATTAATAATAATAATAATAATAATAATAATAAACTCTATAGTGCATCTGTGTAGAAATATATGCCTAATATTCACAAGCTATTTCTGTTGGCGCTGTTTGTGGATATGAAGAATTAGCTTAACAAGGTGGCTATGGCATGTTATCTCCTAGAAAATGGCTATGGCTCTCTGTTAGTCTCTAATTTGAGTGTGAGTCTTGAAAGGCAGAACTTTGTTTATAATCTAGCGCAGAGTTAAGCTAAGGTGTAGGAAAAGGGGACCTATAATTACTTTCATCCGCTGCTTGCCCTTCCCTATTAACGTTTACTTATGTTGATTTCTCAGCTGGGACCAGAAGAGTTGGGTCGTCTTTGCATCACAGACTTCAGTGTCACGAGTTTAATAGTAATTCTCTGTCACCAGGGAAATCTGCAGACTGCAGATAGGTTGGCTGGGACCTCTAACAAAACTCTCCACACTTGCATTAAGCGACGGTTTACTCTTAGAATGTGCACACAAGCAAATAGAAAAACATCCAGGCGGTTGAGGTGGTCCTAGATGGTGTCCCAGTGAGAATTGAGCAAATACAGAGCATTTTTACTGATAAGAAGCTGAAATTATATTTCAGTTTTTTGCAGTCAGTTGGTAGAAAGCATCATTCAATTTTTTACAAAAAAAATCACAAAACTTTAACAAAAATGGCATTTCCATAGAAATACATAATTTGCATAAAGAAGACCCTCCTCCTGAGGGGCTTACAATCTCAATCTTGACTATGTGAAGGACAACAGAGAGGAGGAGAGTGAGGGCAAGGGAATGGTGGTGTCACTAGAGTTTGCGTCACCCGATGCTGGAGGTCAGCGCGTCACCCCCAGCGCGTCACCCTCCCAAACCATACAGAATAAATTATGATACCACATGCACAACCTAAATGCAGTGTTATCATTGGGGTTGGTGTTACCCCCATTAACTTTATTTATTCATTTGTTTAACTATAGTACAGGTCACCCAACAAAGTAGTAACCAACAAAAAACCCATGGCCAATTTGATGACACTCACACAATTAAGAGTTCTAGTATTAGCTCTGAAACATGGTTTTTTTAATTGAGTTCCTGGTGAAATTCCACATCCAATGGTATATAACCTGATGGTATTATTCCATAAAACTACGATTTTTTAAAAAAATGTGATTTTCACATTAAAAGGTTTAATTTTGGGGTTTTTGTTTTTTGGCCATAACTTTTGATAGAATGAAGATATTTCACCCGGAATTCATATTTTCATTGAATTCCAGGTGAAATTCCACATCCAATGGTATGTAGCATAATGGTGTTATCTTTTAAAACCATAATTTTAGCAATTTTGGTCCCTGGTGGTGTCACACACACACCCCGTGCGCGTCACCTGGTGCGGCCCTCCCCCTCCCCCCCTAGCGACGCCACTGCAAGGGAAACAGGGCAAGTGTAAGCAATTGTTTCAGAGCGCAATCCTAACCTAGAGTAAGGCTAGCACAGTTAGGCTAGCAAAGTTTAACTGATACAAGGACCACCGTGAAGTGCGTTTGGACCGCTCTTGGAGTTAGGGAGGATGGCGCACACCTGTGTGTTGGCCTCTCTGACTCTGGCAGCGCAAGCCTATGCATGTCTACTCAGAAGTAAGTTCTATTGTGTTCATTGGGCCTTACTCCCAGGAAAGTGTGCATAGGATTGCAGCCTGAGAGTGGTTCAAACATACTTTACTGTGGCCCTTGTACTGGCCAAACTTTGCTGGCCTAACTGTGCCCACCTAACTTAACTCCAGGTTAGGATTGCGCCCTCAGTCACACGTACTTAAAAGCCAATCCTATATCCTGTCAGCCTGGAATGTGCAGCACTGTCAAAGGAGCATGTTTGTTTATGGGCCCTGGGTGTCAAATGACCCAGCTACACCACTGGGTGCAGGGGGTAGCAATTGCAGCAGGCAACAAGCTTTAGGGGGACAACCAGCTCAGCTCGACACTAGTGGCCAAAATGGTGAAAACCTTGGTATGTATGAACAATACTATCATGTTATATATCATTGGAAAAGCAATTTAATGCTGAATGCAATGAAACAAATTGCATTGGAATACTGCGGCTATATTCTATCAAACATTATGGCCAATTAACCAGAAAACATTTTAATTGTGAAAACCTTGGTACAGTAAGTACAAATAATACCATCATGTTATATCACTGGAAAGGTAATTTAACATGGAATGTAATGAAACAAACCACGTTGGAATAGCTGTATTCTATCAAATGCTATGGTCAGTTAACCAGAAAGCTTTTTGTTTGTTTGCTTCATGAATTAAATTTGATTTTGTCTTGGAGGGGGAGCTACAAAATCTTATTTGCCCTGAGTAGCAGATGCCTTAGCTACGCCACTGTCAGAGGGTGCTCTTGTGGGTTTAGAGGTGGGGAGGGGCACCCCTCTAAATGAAAGGCATTCTCAGTGGCAGTTCCTGGGCCACAGTTCCTTGAGGATTTGCAAGCTGTCTCTTCCTGGATGATATTTCAGCGGACACATTCATTCCAATTAGCTTTTAGTTAGGTCTCTGGGTTTTATTAATGAGACTTTATGGCCTTTCCCCTCCTCCGGGTTGTTTTAAACTATGATTGGTTCCTGCCTGTCTGCTAGGTTTTGATTGACTATTGATTGTTTTTACTCTTTGACATTAACCATTTAATGTGCTATTAGTTATGGAATGGAGGTAATTTAGAGCACAATCCTAACCTGTACTGCAACAGACATACTAACTGGCCTGCACTATATTCAGGGCAGTTTGGGGGCAACTGGAGGTCACCTCGGGGTTAGGGATATTTTGCCCTTACCCCTGGTAAAGCCCCAGCCGTCCTTATCTGCTTGAGAGCACAATCCTAACCTGGAGTTAGGCCGGCACAGTTAGGCCAGCAAAGTTTGGCTGGCACAAGGGACATCAGAAAGTATGTTTGGACCACTCAGTGTCAGATTGGCCAGCACACAGACGTGCTTCATCCTCCCTGACTCCAAGAGTGGTCCAAACACGCTCTATGGTGGCTCATGTGCCAGCCAAATATTGCTGGCCTAACTGTGCTGGCCTAATTCTGGATTAGGATTGCGCCCTGAATCTGCTACTCTGCATCAGCGAAATCTCTGGTGCAAATCTGTGTAGGGACGACCAGGCTGGGGACGGGAGTTAGGATCTGGCCTAAGTGCCAGATCCTGGCTCCATGCCCCTCCCCGGTGTGGTCTGCCCATGGGCCTCCCCTCCCCCTGCCTTGTCCCGCCCATTCCACCTTCCCTCTGCTCTCCCTCTGCCCTCCCCAAGCCTCTGTGCTGGCTTCCAGATACGTCTTACTTGGTGCAGATACTATAATGCTGGTGCATGGAGGATGGTGCATGTCTGTGTGCCAGCCTCCCTGGTTTAGAGTGTGGTGCAAACGCACTTTACAGTGCTTGTGTTGGCCTACAGTTAAGTTTGGATTGCGCTCTTAAAACATTAAGAGCTATATTGCATATTGTAAACTATAAAAAAAACTATATTGTAACACATATTATAAATTCTTATATGTATTTTAATTTTTTTTAACTTTATGCTGTGAGCCACATTGGATTACTCTTCAGAGACAAGAAATGTGGGATATCAATATTTCAAATAAATAAATAAATTTGAACACGTAAAATGCCAATATGCATGACAAGCCGTCTAGTGTAAAGTATTTTCGCCAGCACACTTGCTTTTTTACTGTTAAAAACCCAAACAAACATATGCAGAAGTTGTCCAGACAATTAAACCTATCTCAAGCCCAACAAAGCTGCCTGTGTATCTGACCAGGGGGTAGAAAATGCAGAAAAATTCCTAGGGAATAAATGAGTCGGTTTAGCGCACAACTACTTATCATCATTAGTCAGCTCTAGCAAAGCTCTAGCAATTTACTGTTAGAATGCAGCATGATGAACAGGAGTAGGTTAATAGGTCCCTTTGGTGGGATGTAGTCAAATTAGCATGTAAAAACTCTATATACTGCAATTGGAGTATTGAGAGTGAAATGAGAGAATTAGGCTTCATCAGGATGCTTACAAAGCAGTGGTTAACAATTTAGAACCTGGTTACCCAAGAAATCTGCCAGGAACTGGAAAAGTGGCAAGTGGTATCTCTCCCCCTACACATGCATTCTAAATTTAGTTGCATCTAATTTGTCTCATTGCTGGGTTATAGTGAGAACACAATAACGCAGATGAGACACACCACGTATGGCACGCACTATGTAGCAGATCCTCTTTCATCAACCACATATTCTAGTCTTTGGTGGTAACCCTAAATGTCAAAAATTCCAGAACAGATCTTCAAGAGTGAAATGAACTACATGAAAAAGAAATCATATGTCAACCGCCATATAATATTTTTGATCCTTTAAGGCTTCCAGATGCATATTCTTTGGTGTTCATATAATATCCACAAACATGGGGCTAATTACAGAGGAAGAGTTCAGGAACACCGGATTTTAATTTTTTACAAAAATCTATTTAGAGATACATGCAATCCACCTGCATTATACAGCATGTCTATTTCAAAAATTGTGCTGGATTTGACTGGTATAGGCTGCACTGCTATACACACATTCCTGGGAGTAAGCCCCATTGTACACAAAGGGACTTACTTCTCATTAGACATGCATAGGATGTTACTGTGCAATCCTCTGCATTTCTGCACTTCAGAAGAAAACTTCATTGAGTATAATGAGACTTACTTGCAAGTGTATATTAATTTCTTCCTCCAGACATTATCAGTTTGCATTCTATTCATTCCTGAAACTCTGTTTTCAACTGTGTATTTCTATGCATTATCATCAAAAGTTTTGCATTCCCCATGGCTTATACTACAGGTAGTCCAGAACCAGGGGTGTAGCTAATATAAGTGTAACCCAGTGCAGAGGGCAAAATGTTGCCCCGGAAGTGACATCACAATAGGAAGTGATGTCACTTGTATTTTTTCTGGTTTTTGGCCATAACTTTTGATAGAGTAAATATATTACACTCTGGTTTGTTTCATTGCATTCTGCATTAAAGTACCTTTCCAATGATATATAATGGTATTTTTCATACAGTACATACCAAGGTTTTCACAATTTTGGCCACAAACCTCAAGCACAGCTTGTTGCCCCTCTAAGAGCTTGTTGTCCGGTGCAAGCACCCCCTGCACTTTAGCTACATCTTTGCCCAGAACAGGTAGAAAGGGTGGTGTGTGTGTGTTTATGTGTGTACACAAAATATGCTAATATTTGCATTATGTGAAGTAGATAAGAACAAACACTCTTCTATGGAGTGTTCTCTTCTTCTTTGCTTTCTTGGTTTTAATTCCAGCTACATGGCTACTGCTTCTCTCAGGGCGCAATCCTATACTGCGCTGGAATAGCGAGGCTGGCCGGCCAACGCCATATCCAGTGCAGTATAGGAGAGGCTGGAGCCTCCCCTATGGGCTCCTCGGATCTGCGCCTGCTGTTTAGCAGGCACAGATCCGAGGAGACCACATGGCCCGAATCAGGTCCATACGGCCTCTCAAACGGGTCTAGGATTCGGCCGTATGTCCAAATCCTTGACCCACCTACATCCCGCCTACGTCCTGCCCACCTTCCGCACTCCTCCCGCCAATCCCTGAGCCGCCCTGTCACAGCCAAGAAGGTTAGATTGACTGGAGTCGGCATGTCGTGATTTTCTTGAAGCTTCCGGGGCACACAAATATGGCTGACTCAGATCTTTCCCGCCAATGAGGATTGCCGCGAATTCACGAATAAAAATCTCCCTGCACGCGTGTAAAAGTTAATATCAACTTTTATAATCATGCCTGCGTGTTCTGTATACGGGTGTGCGAATCGCTTTACGAAAAATGGGATTTAATTTCCACGGAAAGGTTCATGTATTCACATTACATTGGTATGTAATGTTTCCCCCCTCCTTTCCCCCCCTTCCCGTTTACACGTTTTTTTCCGCCTTCCATTTTCTACTGTAATATTTTTGAAATTCTGAACATTAACAGAATTTGTTTTATGGGGGGGGGTGAGTGTAGAAGTTTAAAAAAATACTCTTAATAGCCTAGAAGTAAAAAAGAATTACTCTCATATTGACAACTACCTGTGTTATGAAGAGATTTTAATGTAATTTTCCTACATATTTATCTAATTTTCGCCCACCCTCCCCTTTTTTTCTTTCCTTCCCGTTCACACTTTATTTTTGGTTGTGTGGATTTCAAAAAATACGTCTGTCAAAACAGTGTAATCCGAGTTTAAATAGACAGCAAGTAGCATTTCGTCCGGTGTGTTCAGTAATATAATTATGCGGAATTAAACAATGTAAGTGCATATTCAATCATAATATGGTTACCAATGATGTTTCTACACGATCACACGTTTTTATTTTGGTAAGTTTTTATTTCAGGAGTAAATTATTAAGTGCTAAACATCACGCGAAAAGCAACAGGAACATGGGGGAACTCAGTTCCACTTGTTAAAATTAGGGATGACTCCGCCCATTTCACTCCGCGGTGCTTCCCCCCTCCTCCCCCCTCCCAATTCCTCTGCAAAGAGCTTTTCTTCTTGGTTGGCCAGCACTCAGAGGGTTAAAGGGAGCGACTCCGGATTCCTAGATGGGCAAAGGGGTCTACCCATAGGAACCAGTCTACCCATAGGAACCAGCCGTGGGTAGACCTGGGCTCCGCCAGCCTCCGGCTTATGACGTCACTTCTGGTGGGTGGGTCCTGACACGTGCCAATCAAAAGTGAGTTCCTGTTCTTAAATCATTTAGATGCCACCACTGGGTGCAACCCCGTTGCGCTGACACTGCACAGTCCGTAGGATTGTGCTGTTAGTCTTGTTTTGTTTTGTAGGGCCAGGGTTGCATGTTGTGGCTGCCATAATCTTCTGTTAGTACTTCATACTACCTTCATTTCAGTCATGTTTCTTTGCAAAAAGACTCCATATGCTCTCTACTGCTACAGTATTTCACATGCAGAACAAGAACTTATGAGTCTGCAGGTAAATGCAGACATCTTTATCTAGATATCCAAAGTCCGGAATATTCTGAAATCCAGACATCTGCATCCAAGATTTTTTCAAAAACTTTCTATAGAAAGAAGATCTTGTGCTCATTCCCACGTACAGGCTGTAAGTTCTATTTCCTACTCAGTGGTGTGTGCCTATACAGACATGGTTGAAAAATGTCAAAGAGGCCAGCAGATACCCAAAAGGGTAACAGTGAAAAGAGCAAGAGGAAGCATTTCTCATTTCCCGAAATCCAGACAAATCCAAAATCCAGACACCTTCCCATCCTAAGCAGTCCGGATAAGGGATAATTAACCTGTAATAATTTTCCACTGGTCTAGATATTAGGCTAGACTAAAGCCAGATGAAGCTGAGGCCAGATGAGTGATATTTTATGCCACTGCAAGGACAATATAAAGGAAATAGAGGAGTGGCCCTTGGTATTTGGCCCTGCCTTATTACAGTATCTTGTTTGCTTTGGCATAAATTTTCAATGCAGATTACAACACACAAGCAAAAAAACCCCACCAATTTCAAAACTCCTGGTTTATAGGATCTATATCCCCTAGGCTTTTTGAAAAAGAGGGCCAAGTTGATGACACGATGAATTGGCAAAGTGTAACAAGGTCAAAAGCTCTGAAATCAAACTTGTGTTGTAAAGACACTTGAGAGCGTGTAGCTCTGGAAGACAAAGCCAAAAGATCAAACCTGAGACTGGTAGGTCTTTCCAAGACTGGAAAGAGGTGATATGCTGTCATTTAAAAATAGATTTCTTTAGAAAGCCTTGCAATAAAGGACGTTTTGAGCTTCCTTTGAATTACAAACAGCCAATTATGGAAACCCCCTACTGGCAAGCAAAAAAGAACAGTGATAATACAATTCTGGATATTTTTAAGTTACTGAGAAGATCTGCAGACAAATTTGCCCTGTCACAATCCAGACATGGAGACAGTGGCTAACCAGAGCACCCCACCCATACGCCAGATTTGTACTGCCATGCTGGCCTTAATGGATAAAAACCTAAGAAGGATCCTGCTTGATCCTGCCTACAACCAATCAAGTCCAGCAGCTCATCAGGTGACTTTGAAAAGCCCATAAGCACGGCTCAGGGGCATGAGTTCTCCCTGCAGTTGGTATTCAGAGGTGTATTGCCTCTGAACCAGTGGTGTCATCTAAATGATTTAAGAACAGGTACTCACTTTTGATTGGCACATGTCGGGACCCGCCCACCGGAAGTGACGTCATAAGCCAGAAGTGATGTCGTGGCAGGAAGTAACATGAAAAAACCCTTTTTGAGGCCTCAGATGATTTTAAACTGACCCAACAGTTGCTACAGTATTCCACAGCACCCCCAGAACATGTTAAGGAGGCCCGGCATCATGTTAAAACCCCAGAGCAACTCATTTTTCAGTGGCAAGGAAAGGAAAGGCTCCGCTCGCTGCCTGCCTGCCTGCCTGGCTCTGAGAACATGCAGGCAACTCAAACATGCAGGAAATTCAAACGTTGCAGAGGGTGGAGTCGACGAGTGGGCGGGTGAATGGGTGGGGCCAGCTGTAATCCTAGAAACCGGTACTCGCGTACCCCCGCGTACCCCCTGCATGACATCACTGCTCTGAACCTGGTGGGAGCAAATAGCCATCATGATGAACAGCTGATGGAAGACTTGTCCTCCATGAATGTGTTTAAGCACCTTTTAAAGCCATCTAAGGTAGCGGCCATCATCCTATCTTGTGGCTTGAATTCCAGAGATGAATTACACGCAGTGAGAAGACGCACTGTACTTCCTATTGTCCATCCTTAATCTCAGGCCTGTCGGTTTCATTGGATGTCCTGGTTCCAGAAGTGTAGCAAGCCATTGATTTTAAGTGAAGAGGTGAGCTTGAAAGCAAACAGAAACAAGCGATCGAATGTTGTGTTTGTCAGCTTGGTCTTCCTTTAAGGAGCTGAGCATTTCCCAGAGGAAATGGGATGGTATTTACTGGCTGCATTTGCTAGAAAGTGAAATACCTGCTCATCTTTCTCAGATACAATCATCAGCAGTTAGATTCCCCGCCCCGATAGGCATCAAGGGCAAGTCCCTCATGGCTCAGCACACATTTCCATATCCATCCATCCAGTGGTGTCATCTACTCTCCAGTAGAAGGTATGCTGGGCGGGACTTACACGTGATCAGAAGCCCGTCCACTCACTTCTGCTTTCTTCCCACTCGCCGCACGGCTTTCCCTGGCCTCGGAGGGGGCGCCTGCTCGCCCAGGCACCCAGCACGCCCCCTACCCATCCCCCCCGGCAAGCAGGCGCCCCCTCCGAGGCCAGGGAAAGCCGCGCGGCAAGTGGGAAGAAAGCGAAAGTGAGTGGACGGGCCGATCACGCATAAGTCCCGCCCAGCAAACCATCTACTGGAGAGTAGATGACACCACTGCATCCATCCATCCATCAATCTACAGTATTTATATACCGCTTTTCAACACAAAGTGGTTTTCAGGCAAATCATAATAAAGTTCAATGGTTCCCTGCCCCCAAAGGGCTCACAATCTTAAAAAGTGCAGACCACCACTAGCGACAGCCACTAGAAAAGACTTTGTGCAGGGGTGAAGAGGGACAATTACTCTTCCCCCGCTAAATACAAGAGGAGCACCACTTGAAAAAGTGCCTCTTGCCTTGATTATATTGCAATACTAGCTTTTTGTTACCCGGCGTTGCCTGGGTAACAAATTTTCCCAACAGGTCATTGTGGACATTTCATTTTGCACCCCATCTCGCACCCCACGCCAATGGGGACCGAACCCGAAATCCAACGGTGTCGGGAGCATCATCGCTTGTTTCAGCGACCACGAAAACTACGGATCTGACACCGATATTGGCCGTTTTCGATCATTTTTACGTAGCGCCCCCTGTGCACCCCCACCCCTGGGGGCACTAGGGGGGGCCATACCCCTGCAGCGTCTGTCGCCAGGCTGCAAGGCATAAGTGTACCAAGCTTGGTGTAAATTGCTCCAGGCATTCCAGAGTTATGCTGGAACATACATACACACATACTGATGTCAGTCATTTGGGGCATTTTATTTTTTACCCCTTCTCACCCCCTATCATCTCCATGCCGGGTCAAGGGGTGCAGGGGGCTAGAGGGAACCGAGAGCATGGGGCATGGTGAGAATTACCTGCGAGGCAGGTAGAGGTTCAACATGTCCGGTTTATTCGGATCAACGATTTGACATTCATGGGAGCCCGTGACTTCACGGGGACCCCTGATAGTCCATACAAATGGTGGCGCCTGCCGGGGCATGGGGTTCAGTCCAAGGGATGCTTTCCTTCCCAAAGACCCCTTCTCAGCAAGTTCGGTGGCGATGGCGGCGGGTTGAGCTGGGTCAGAGTCCACAGCTTGTGGGGTCCCAGTCGGTTGTGAGTCCCTTGGGTGGCTGGAGTGGGGCTGGCCTAGCTGCCCGCAGGGTAAGAGGGTTTGCACTCTCCACAGCCAGGCCAAGTACCTCAAGCTGCCTCTCAGGGGACGCCGGATTTGCTGAGGCAAGGCTGGCTGGCTGGCTGCCTGCCTGCCTGGAACTCCGGAACCTCCAGGGCTGGGGGACCCCCCAAGGAGTGGGGCTTGAGCTGCCCCGTCAAGGCTGGGGTAAGGTGAGGACCAGAGTGGGGCAACCTCCCACTCAGACATGGTCTGCCCCTCTACCTCCCTTCTCCACCCCTTGGAGGTACGACCTCTCCCTCTGCTGTCTGAGCTCCTTATGAGCTCCAGACCAACCTCCCCAGGCTCCTCCCTGTCTCATTGCCAGGCCCAGTTCTTGTGAGACTGGGCTGGTACTTTGCAGGATCTTGCCTCTACTCAGAGAGTCACCCCAGGCTGCTTGCAAGTTCCCTGAGCTCAGCCAGGCTTCCTCATGCCAGGTGTGCTGCCTTCGACTCTTCTGGGACTCGACACCAGGCTTCTTAACCACCCACCTGCGGCCCCCTGTGGCCAAGTAATCCCCCTGTCCCTGGTCCGAGGCAGTGGGGCGGTCGTGGGGGTGACACCCCCCACGCCGAAGGAGCCAAACCCAAACTCCAACGGCTTCAGGAGCATCACCGCTCGTCTCGGCGACCCCAGAAACTACAGGTTCGACACTGATATCGGCCGTTTTTGGTCATTTTCATGTGGCGCCCCTTCACACCCCCACCCCCGGGGGTGCTGGGGGGGTCAGATCTCCCCAGTGTTTGTGGCCAGGCCACAAAACGCACGCGTGCCGAGTTTGGTGTCAGTTGCTCCAGGCGTTCCAGCAGGGCATGGCGGACGTTTTGTTTCACGCCCCTTCTCACCCCCCACGCTGAGTGGGGGCCAACCCGGACTCCAACGGCGTTGTGAGCATCGTCGCTCATCTCGGCGACCCTGGAAACTACAGGCTCTATGCTGATTTTGGCCATTTTCGACCTTTTTCACTCGGGACCCCCCATGCACCCCCACCCCCATGGGTGCTGGGGGCCTGACCCCCGCAGCATTTGTCGCCAGGCCGCAAGGCATGCGCATGCTGATTTTGGTGCCAATTGCTCCAGGCGTTCCAGCAGGGCATGGCAGATGTTTTGTTTCGCGCCCCTTCTCACCCCCCCCATGCCAAAGGGGGGCCAAACCTGGACTCCAACTGTGTCGGGAGCGTTGCCGCTCATCCCAGCGACCCCGGAAAGTATGGATTCGACACCAATTTCGGCTGTTTTCGACCATTTTCATGCAGGCCCCCCACATACCTCCACCCCCGGGGGCGCTAGGAGGGCCTGACCCCCGCAGCGTTTGTCGCCAGGCCACAAGGCATGCGCATGCCGAGCTTGGTGCGCGTCGCTCCAGGCGTTGCAGAGCCTATGTGGAACATACATACATACTTACATACATACATCCTCTTTTATATATATAGATGGCCCTGATTATACCAGCACGACTGATAGGGTCATTAGGAGCAGGGTATGCATTGTCGGAAAAGGTGGGTTCTAAAATACAGAGCTATCAACAGGAGAACATTGTTCCTCTAGTCTAGTCAATTCCTCCAGTTAGTTTGTTGCTATAAATAAATACACAAACGCAGAGGAAAGTTCAAAAGAAAATACTTTTCTCATAGTTTACAATCCAATTCAGAGACTCCCTCTGTATCCACTGACTCAGCAACTGTGGATTTGAGCATCTGCAGATGCCGCGACTGTGCTGTAGGGGGCCTCAGAGGGCTTCCCAGACACAACTGGAAGCCACTTCTGGTTCACACCAATGACTTTAAGGCAGGCCAATATTGGGGGGTTGGAGTTGGAAAGGGTTGTGGGAAGTGTCCCGGGGTGGAGAGGCGGTATTTTTGGGTAGAGGGAGGGCAGACCAAGAGGCAGATGACGCCCAGGAGTGTGACCAGCCATGGCAGTGCCGGCCAAATCCTAACCCCCTCTCCTAGCCTGATCAGCCTTACATGGGCTGCTCAGATTTTTTCCATGGAAATAGCTGGCACAGATCCAAGTTGCCCCTTAGGTGTGGTTGACATGCAACATGGGATAAAGGGAAAAATATTCCCTTACTCCAAAGTTGTGCTCCAGCCTGCACCTACAGGCCTACATGTTAGGGTTGTGCCCAGCACTGGCATAGCTGTGCCAGTGGAGCATATGCTGAATCCTGCAGTTGGGGGGTAGCCAACGAGGCCTCCTCAAGGTATGGGAATTGTTTTTCACTTATCTCAGAGCAGCATTGTCCTTACACTGGTGCTGGAATGTAGGTTAGGCGCGTGCCCTAAATGTTGGTATATATAGTCATAGCTTCACCATGTGAAGTTGCTCTGCTAACTGGACAAGAGGCACTTTTTCCAGTGGTGCTCCTCTTATATTTAGCAGGGGGAGAGTAACTGTCCCTCTTCACCCCTGCGCAGTCTTTCTAGTAGCTGTTGCTGGCGGTCTGCCTTTTTTTAGATTGTGAGCCCTTTTGGGACAGGGAGCCATTTAACTTTATTATTACTATTTGCCTGTAAACCGCTTTGTGAACTTCGTGTTGAAAAGCGGTATATAAGTACCTGTTGATTGATTGATTACTATAAGGAATTTAGTAACACTTCTGTCTTTATCTAGGCAATGTAACTTGATGCTAGAATTTCACTGTAAGTTGTGTCAGGTTTGTAGGTAGTTAACAACACACAACTCCATTAGCTATCTTTTCTTTTTCTACTGCATACATGCATAAAAATAACTACTTGATTTGAAAGGATTTCTTTAAAAGCTTTTTTTTGAAGTGTTCGTACAAATCCCTGGGTTAATTATACATTCAAAAATTATATGTATCTTTTTTGCAATGAAATAATCAACATTAATAACTTGAAAAGTCGCTTGCAAGGGTTTGGGGTGCTTTTTGTTGTTGTTTCACAAATGTGTCAAAGCATTTGCAATTCTCACCGTATGATTTCAGCTTAATATATTGTATGGACTGCCGGCAAACAAGTGTTCTCCATGTCATTCTAATGTTGAGCATCTAGCATTGTTGGAAACCATTTTATACATATGGGTGATGATTTTAAATGAATGGCATTCCTGGGATAAATGATGGGCTTCTTGCCACGTATGTACCCTGGTATGTTGCACATGGCAATCTGCACTGACAGCCTGCCACATCTTAATGATAGCTACAACTTCTTTGAGGTGGCCTGTGCAGGCAGGGTTGGCTCAGCCATAAGACTGACTCCTGCACCTGCGATGGTGGATTGGTGGGGAAGGCCCACATTCGCTGCTCTTCCCCAGTCTCTGCAAGCAGGTGGGGAATTGAACAAAGGTAGGGAGGATAAGAGAATGGTGGGCTACCACAGGGTAAGTGGGGGCCATTAGCACACTGCGCCAAGTAGTGGGAGGCCTTCTTCAGTAGGCCCAGTTGTAGTTCTTTCTACAACTACAATTGTAGTTGTAGTTCTGCATGCTATTGTCATTCCACTGAAACAGCGAGCAGTCAAATATTGGCTGGTGGAGATGGTGACAGCACCCCATGCTGTGTATTTATCTGTTAGCACATCATCATGCAGGTTGTGATACCATTGCAGGCAAGGGCATACCCTAGGAAACCTGTATCTCGCATCAGTGATGTGCTGCACGTTATGCATTTGCATAGCACATCCAAGTTTTGTTCTCCAAAAAGAAATAAAACTCACCTTTAAGTGGCTGAGAGCACAATCCTATGCAGGTCTACCCAGAAGTAAGTCCCACTGCTTTCAATGGCCCTACAGCTCAACCTTATCTTCCCCCACCCCCGCTGGTATAGCGGCGCCAAAAAGATACTTGCCAAATCCAGTGGGAGGTGAGAGGGCAGACCATGAGTTTTGGAGGAATGAGGGGATTTGCGCTCCATAAGCCTCCCATTCCACAATGGGCCTCCTCAGACTGTGCCAGTGGTTTTCTTGGTGCAAGTCGACAGGGAGACTGAGGCTGGAGGAAATAGGATCCTGCGAATGCGATCACTTTGGGATTTACCCCCCCCCATATAGCCTCCCCACCCTCCCCCCAAGTTTTGCCACATCCCTCCTTCACTTGTCCTGCCTCCCCTGCTGGCTTACCTGCTTTGGTGGGTGGCTAGTGGTCTGGCACATAGGAAGACTCGGTTGGTGCTCCAGGAGCATGCTACTTAGCATGCTGCCGGCGTACACTTTTCAGCTGCTTTTTAGCAGCCAGTACTGGCAGAATTCGTATTCTGCCAGTGGGGCAGCCCAATAGGGTATGCTGAATTGCACCGGTTTTGCGATGGCAAACCGGAAGTGGCTTCTGATAACATTTTAAAGTACATCAGAGCCTTGGGGATCCCTGTGGAGAATTCCGCAGGGCTCTGCACACGCCCCGGAGCCTGGCGCTATCTTCAGGCAATAAAAAAGTTCCCTTCTGTGCAGGCAGCAGTGCGATCCTGGGGATTGCATCGCTACCGTAGCCTCGCCCGCAAACACTTTGTTGGTCTTCTCCTCCCACGGAGGACTTTGAAGACCACTGGTGTAAAGAATTGCATCCTTACTGATACTGAATTGGTAGGTCCATCATGTACTCTTTCAAGTTAGGCTTGACTTGAAATGGACCGTTGACAAATGGCAGTCGACTAACTGCCTTGTAGTCAGAGGCGGATCTACAGGGAGGGCAAAGCTCTAAGTGTTGCAAGGAGCCTTACCCTGTCATGTAAATCCCTCCTCTCCCTTGCTGCTGTAGCCAGTAAGCAACGCCAAGATGTTGCTTTTCCCTGTGAGGATTGGCTAAAACGGTGCAGGAGAGGAGTGCTTTCCACTGCAAGGTAAGGCTTCTTGCAAAACTTAGAGCTTTGCCCTCCCTTAGATCTGCCTCTGCTTGTCGTCTTCTCCATGCAAAAGACAAAACAAGTCTCACAGGGTGCAATCCTACCTAACTTTCCAGCACTGACATAGCTGTCCCAGTGAGGCACATCCTGCATCCTGCGGTGTAGTAGTAGTCATGGAAGCCCCCTCAAGAAGTGAATGGTTGTTCCCCTACCTCAGGACTGCATTGCCTTTACCCCAGTGCTGGAAAATTGGTTAGTATCGCACCTAAATTGGTTACATAGAGTGGGGATGGAGAACCTCTGCACAGGAGAGGTCCACAAGACCTCTCTAGTTGCACACGACACTTGGACGCTTCCAGGGGCCAACATACTTGAAAATACAAATGGCTTGTACATCATTAGGGCTGCAATACACTCTTTCCTGGGAGTAAACCATACTGAACACAATGGGACTTACTTTTAAGTAGACATGCATAGGAGTCCAGTTTAAATGTGACACATTTGAATCAACACTCTTCCTCCCAAGTACAAGAATACTTGTACAGAAAATACGGAGACAGAAAATACTTTAGATATTAGATGTTTATAGGATAATTTGTGTTTTTCTTACGTTGATGTACCAAAAAGCCTTTGGGCAGTAAATAGCTTTATTAAATAATTATACACAATTTTCAGAATATTTAACCTAGTAGTTCAAATTTGACCTCCTGTTGAAAAATAAAAATAATTTGTTTTAAAAAAATAAAAAATACTACTGCTTATCACAAGATGGCTCTTTCTAATGAATCATCACCATTGGAAATTAACCAAATAGATTATGATCTTGCAACTCTTACTCTTTCAAGTTGGGAATATAACATGAGACTCAAGGTGAAGCTTTGACTATGGGTGACTGGGTTCATAGCCCACGTAGGTTGGAAAGACGAAAGGGTAAGGGGGAAAAACCAGGCTTGATAAGTGATTTGGATGGATGGCCTGAAGAAAGAAGAGTAAAATAAGTCAAATTGCTCAATAGGTGTGATAGACTATCTAGACATTATGAACGCAATCCTAACCTGGAGTTAGGCTGGCACAGTTAGGTCAGCAAAGTTTAGCCAGCACAAGGGACACCGTAATGTATGTTTGGAGCACTCTCCAAGTCAGAGAGGCCAACACACAGATGTGCACTATCCTCCTTGTCTCCGAGAGTGGTCTAAATGTGCTTTACGGTGGCCCTAGTGCTGGCAAAACTTTGCTGGCCTAACTGTGCCAGCCTAACTCCAGGTTAGGACTGTGTTCTATAGGCAGTGGAGGCTGTGATCAAGACTAAGATGAAATCTTAAGGGTGGGAGTGAGACTTTATGTAATTTTTTTCTGAACATTTTGCCACTTGCAAATAACTTCTTCTCAGGAAGGGGGGCTTGAAAAGGTCCAAAAGTATTCATGGGAGGTACCCAAGACCAAATGATATGACTGTTTAGGCATCATCTTTTTGTAATTCAACAACTATTAGGGATCATATCATTATGCTGATTCATGGAGGGACTGCCATAGGCTTGTTTAATGCCTCACTACTGGTCTTCAACAATTTTCATGCCACAACCCTAATAAATAAAAAAATAGTGAGGTTGCAGACCCACTGTTGTGTTGCAGTTTCACACCACACACTCCAGAACTGGTTGAAACTGGCATTCCGTCTCTCCGTCTCCAGAGCAGATAGGACACCTGCGTGTCCTTGAATCCTTGAGCTAATCAGCCTCCCAGCTTGGTAGTGCAATGTCTCTCACGGGAAACACTGGCTAACAAACACCCCACTCTCTCATGAGCTCATGGTGTTCTAAAGGTTACCCCATTGGTCAACATGGGGCACGGGGGTCTCTAAGTACCCACCTACCAGATATAGTCTGACTGCACCCTTTGTTCTTCTGTCTGTACCATGTGCGCGCTCAAACTGTGAAGAATACGCTGAAACGCCGCTTGTACGCGGCAAGCCTTCGCCGGCTTTTGCTAACCGGCAAACTAAACTTCTCATCTTCTCACTTTCGCTACTGAAACCAATAAAATGGCTTTGATATTCAAATGTAGCGATCGCTTCGTTCCTCCGCTCCGATCGCGCTAGGCAAGCGCTGAATGGGTCCGCGAGCCTCCAACTCTGCTATAATTAACACAAATCCACAACAGGTTATGGAAGATTCAGCAGTAACCCTGCAGGGGTTCGCCACGGACCCGATCCACGGAGCCGAGACTGAATTGTAAATGCGGCTGCATCCCTACACTCGCGGACATACTGACCGATGTCTGATGAGGAAGGGAGCATCGGTGGAGTCAAGGAGGAGACAGAGGAAGTCAGGACAGGAGGCCTCGGAGACGGAGCGGGGGGAGTGGACGCTGACGACCCAGGGGAACCCGAGCAATCTGAGGAAAGCGAAGAGGGCGAATCGGAAGACGACGATCTCGGACCTCTCTTTCTCCCAGCGGGGCCACCCGACGGCCAAGCGCCCGTCCCACCACCGCCGCTCATCCCAGGGCAAGGTCCTTTCATCCCTCTGCCACCACCTCAAGTACCACCGTTGCCGCCCGCCGGGCCCGGAGTCGGGATGGCGCAGCAGCCAGCGCCTTTCAACATTCCCATTCCACTTCTCAATGACAGCAACTATGTGCAATGGGCACACAAGGTGCGGTTGCTGCTGGAAAGGGAAGACCTTTGGCAGCACACTCAAGCACTTCCCACGAACGCTGCCGAAGAAACAGCTGACAGGAAAGCAAAAGCTACCATCGGTCTCGCAATCTCGGAGGACCTCTTAGTCTATGTTCGCGATCTCGGACATGCTATGGACTATTGGAACACATTGAAGGAGCTGTTTGCATGTGCATCGCTGACTTCCAGCATGGTTCTGACGCGCAAATTGTGGAGATCGCGTCTTGAACCGGGGGGGGACTTACGAGTCCACCTAAGAGCAATGCAGCAAAACCTCAAAGACCTTGAGGCGATCGGGGAACGTGTTGAGGAAAGGCTCAAAGTTTTTGCGATCCTCAATTCCCTGGATGAGACGTGGGACATGTTTACCCTGACTTTGGAATCCATCCCTGCAGCACAACTGACTGTCACCCTTGTCGTCGCACGTCTTCTTGAGGAAGCGGACAAAAGGGCAGACTACCAGAGGGAGCGAGAATTCCGAAAGGGGAAAAACAATATTTCTGGGAAAAAGCAGCAGCAGCCCAAGAATGAGTCCCAGGCGCAAGTGTGCACCAGTGTGAGACAGTGCTATGTGTGCGGATCAACTCAACATCTCGCGCACCAGTGCGCCAAGAAGAAAGGAGGTACCAAAAAGAAGAAAAAACCCCCAGGTGAGCAAGGCACGGGACAAGGGCAGTTTCCAAAGCCCCATGCACAGCAACCCAAAGCGAGCATCGCTTTTGTGGGCTCAGCGGCAGGTGTGCGCACGCGAGAGTCCTGGTTGTTAGACTCGGGAGCAAGCCACCATATTGTGACATCCGCTGACTTACTCACGAACAAGCGCGAGACAGATCGTGAAACTGTCGCACTCGCAAATGGAACAACAGCGCCAGTGATTTGCGCTGGAGAGGTTTTTCTGCCACAACTGCAGACTACCTTGAAAAATGTGCTGTGTGTGCCAACAATGTCTAGAAATCTGCTCAGCCTTGGCACCCTCCAAGAAGATGGATTTAAAGTGACTTTCCAAGACGATGTCTGCGCACTTGAGAGGGGGGATCTTTGCGTAGCTGTCCCCCGAGTGTATCGGTTGTTCGTGCTTAGAGCGGAAACAACAGAGAATCATCAGGCAACTGCGTGCTTCAATCAACCAAGGCACCGATCCTGTGGACACCTCTGGCACCTTCGATTAAATCATTTAAATCATGATTACGTAAGGAAGACAGCTGAACTTGTGCGAGGAATGGACCTAAAAGACTGCGATGCGTTCGTAGACTGTGATGTGTGCAAACTTGCCAAATCCCATCGCGCATCCATCCCGAAGTTCAGCAACCGCCAGACCCAAACTCCCTTGCAGCTGATTCATATGGACTTAATTGGACCCTTGAAAAAGACAGCAGGGGGGGCGCAATACGTTCTGACGCTCGTGGACGATGCTACGAGGTATTGTTTTGTATTTTTATTGCGCCAGAAATCTGAGGCTTTTAATAAAATCCGCAATTGGGTCAGGTGGGCGGAAAGGCGGTTTGGCCATCGCATAGTGGCGATCCAGACCGACCGGGGAGGTGAATTTCTGAGTGGGGAGATGTCTCAATGGTTGGAAAAGCAGGGCATCACCCACAGGCTCACCGCTCCCCGCACCCCAGAGCATAACGGGGTTGCGGAGAGGAAAAACGGCGAGCTCCAGAGCATGGTCAGAGCGCTGATGGAGCAATCAAAACTACCTAAAGGGTTGTGGGGAGAAGCAATGAAATATTCTGCATTTATATCAAATCGAGTTTACCACCGTTCTATAGACGGGATCCCCTACACCAGGCTATTCGGCAAACCTCCCAATCTTGCATTTCTAAAGACGTTCGGGTCATACGCTTTTGTGCATGCAGATCGGGAAACACGCAGAAAAGATGACCCGCGTGCCAGGCGGCTACAGTTTATTGGGTTTGAACCGAATTGCAAAGCGCTAAAATTCCTTAATCCTGACCACAAAACGGTTACAATATCCAACTCGTACGATTTCTCTGAGCAGAATATGCTGCCAGATCATGCTGACAAAACGGTCAGCATCCCCACACAAGCTGCAGAAAATGGGGGGGAGGCAAGATTAGAAAGCACTCCCGATCAGCCCGCATCAA
Organism: Lerista edwardsae; assembly: GCA_029204185.1. Taxonomy (NCBI): domain Eukaryota; kingdom Metazoa; phylum Chordata; class Lepidosauria; order Squamata; family Scincidae; genus Lerista; species Lerista edwardsae. The sequence continues at coordinate 1,457,822 of JAJKFI010000115.1, forward strand.
CTCCTCAGAGAACTCTACAAAGACAGGAGCCAGCTCCTGCCACACCAGCACGCCCTGACAGGCTGCTGGAAGAGGGGGGGGCAGTCCAGGATTGGACACAAGCACTTCTTCAGAAGAAGCCACACCGGAACAAGCTGTTCAGACCAGGCGCATTCTTCCTCCAAGGGCTTTGCGTGGGGTTCCACCTCAGAGGTTAACCTACCAGGTGGAGGTGGAAGAAGTGCCCCAGACATATCAAGATGTCTTGGAGCTACCGCAAACCCAGAAGGAAGAATGGCTGCAAGCTATTCGGACTGAATTAAAGGCAATGCACGACTTAAAGGTCTTTGAACCAGCAACATTACCAGCTGGAAAACACGCGATTGATTCCAGATGGGTATTTGTTCTAAAAGATCGGGAAGGTGCTGAGCCATTAAAGAAAGCCCGTTTAGTGATTCGTGGCTGTAAACAAATTCCGGGTGTAGACTTCGAGGAAATCTACTCACCAACACTAGCAGCCACAACGCTACGCGCAGCGCTTGCCGTAGCAGCCAGCAGGGGCTATCAGGTTCACCACTTTGATATTGGGACAGCTTACTTGCACGCAGACCTGCAGGAAGAGGTATACATCACAATACCTCCAGGTGTGCAAAGCGATTACTCACATTTTCGTCTCAAGAAAGCTGTCTACGGGTTGAAACAAAGTGGAAGAAGCTGGCATTTTTGCCTTAAAGAACAGCTGCAAAAATTGGGGTTCACCCCCTCCGCAGCTGATCCATGCCTTTTCAGAAAGGGAAAAGGGGAGGAGTTGTGTGTTCTTTTGTGTTATGTTGATGATTTGCTGGTCCTCGCAAAGACAGGACAGCAAATCAATCAAATCACACGACAGCTTCAAAAAGCATTCGCACTTAAATGTCTTGGTCCTGTCAAGCAATACCTAGGAGTGAAAATCGAACGCACAGTTGACAATGCCGGTTTTCTCCTCAGTCAGGAGAAAAAGATTCACGACCTAATCCAGGTATGGGGCATGCAAGACTGCAAGGTTGTCTCAACTCCAATGGCAATGGGGAAAGAGAAAAAAGCAGAAGAGTCTGCACCATTTTCAAACCAAAACATGTTCCTTTCACTATTGGGTTCACTCACACACCTTGCGTGCTGGACGCGCCCAGACATAGGCGCTGCAGTCAATCACCTGAGCAGGAAAGCCGCAAGTCCCACGCAGGCGGATTGGATAGCCTTGAAACGTATCCTCAGGTACTTGAAAGGCACAAGTAGCCACAAGTACCACATTACCCCAAAAGGAGCACTGCAATTAGAGGTTTTTGCAGACAGTGACTTTGGGGGGGATGACACAAGGAGATCCACCACAGGCTATGCCATACGCCTAGGGGATTGCGTGGTAGATTGGGGATCACACAAACAGAAGACTATAGCGTGTTCCACCCTAGAGAGTGAGTACACAGCCCTAAGTCATGTGACCAACTACCTACACCTGATCAGGCAATTGATGTCGGACTTGGATACTCCACAATTAAATCCAATCCGAATCTGGGTGGACAACCAGTCAGCAATCCAGATTGCTAAGTCAGAACGAATCCGGATGCACTCTAAGCATGTTGACATAAAGCATAAACATGTCAGAGAAGCAGTCCAAAACGGGGACATTGACGTGCTTTATTGTCAATCACAAGAGAACATCGCGGACGTCCTAACCAAAGCTCTTCCTGCGCCACAATTTAAACAGGCAGTTCAAATGTTAAATTTGGCGCCAAAAGATGACTTCCAAGACGTAATGGGGGGGGTGTTGCAGTTTCACACCACACACTCCAGAACTGGTTGAAACTGGCATTCCGTCTCTCCGTCTCCAGAGCAGATAGGACACCTGCGTGTCCTTGAATCCTTGAGCTAATCAGCCTCCCAGCTTGGTAGTGCAATGTCTCTCACGGGAAACACTGGCTAACAAACACCCCACTCTCTCATGAGCTCATGGTGTTCTAAAGGTTACCCCATTGGTCAACATGGGGCACGGGGGTCTCTAAGTACCCACCTACCAGATATAGTCTGACTGCACCCTTTGTTCTTCTGTCTGTACCATGTGCGCGCTCAAACTGTGAAGAATACGCTGAAACGCCGCTTGTACGCGGCAAGCCTTCGCCGGCTTTTGCTAACCGGCAAACTAAACTTCTCATCTTCTCACTTTCGCTACTGAAACCAATAAAATGGCTTTGATATTCAAATGTAGCGATCGCTTCGTTCCTCCGCTCCGATCGCGCTAGGCAAGCGCTGAATGGGTCCGCGAGCCTCCAACTCTGCTATAATTAACACAAATCCACAACATGTTGATCCTGCCTGGGACCATATCTGCCCTCCCTACCTCATTGTTGCCTGCTCCCTGCCTCTGTGACACCCTCCTAGCACTGTTCACTGTAATCAAATATTCTTATTAGACAGAAGAGAAACTGTTACCATGAAGCCTGGCCCTAGTGAAAGCTACTTTAGCACAATTGCTAAGATCCTGAGCAGGACTGGAACCCCATCTCCTGGTACCTGAAGGGGTACAGCACATGCCCTTAACCTGGTGCTGCTCTAGCCCAGCGGTCTTCATCCTATTTTGTTCCTGTAAGTTGCTGCAACCCCACAACAGCCTTTGTGACCCCATTGGGGTTCCAACTCCCAGGCTGAAGAACACTTCTTTAGAGCCCAAGCCTATACATTCCTACTCAGAAGTAAGTGCATTATAATTAATGGGGATTACTCCCCAGGTAAGTGTGGATAGGATTGCAGCCTGAGTGTGCGAATATGTCACAATACTTGAGTACTCCAACCAGTGGTGTCATTCAAATGATTTAGGAACAGGAACTCACTTTTGATTGGCACTTGTCGGGGTCCGCGGCTGGAGGGAGGCCCAGCACGTAGCCTACCTACCCGTTGCTTCTTCCCTCACTGCTGGTAAGGTAAAATTCTGCTGCTGCTGCCGCTTTCTTCACTTTCTTGTGCTTCACTTTCGATGGCCTGCCTGCCTCGCTCGCACAAAGTGCAGGCAACGGCTGCCGCATGCAGTGCGCATGCGCGGCCGAGGCGAGCCAAATTCAAATGTTGAAAATAAAAACCAAAACCCGGAACCAGCCACGGAGCCCGTTAGGATCTGGAATGCCCGTTCTGGTCCGTTCCCCCTGAATGACATCACTGACTCCAACTGAAGTCAAGGAGCAACAAGGCAAGAGGGAGAACTGGATGGGGCTGCAGAAATCCTGTGCAGAAATGCATACCTCATTCATCCCTCTGTGTGTGTGTGAGCTTCCTGAAAGCACCCCTGGCTTAGCCCCATCCCTGCTTGTGATATCCTGACCATGCGCCATCCCACCACTCCTGCAATCAGCATTTGTTTGCAGGTGCAGATGCTGGACATGGGGAGAGCGCCTCTCCGAGACTGCCGCCTGTTCAGTGCCATCATTGTCCTGGTGATGATCCAGCCTTGGACTGGGCTTTGGATGTTGCATGTCTAGGCACCGAGTGGAGAATGGGGAAAAGGGCTAAGCAAACTCTTTGGCAAACTCCCCTGTCCTGCCCCCTGTTAGGAAGGACTGTGCGCTTACAACCCAATCCTATCCATTAACTCCCCCCCCCCCCAACGTGGCTGCACCAGCGCCACAATGACAACCACTGCCTCATATGCGGGGAACAGTTGTGGAGTTCTCTTCTGGGTAAGGGAACAATAGTTCCTTTACCTGATAAGGGGTGGTCTTCTCATTCCTGCTGCACTAGCTAAACAGCTGGGTGCCACCAATCTTGCCCCCCTCCGGGCCGATCCACCCATCCCCTGCCTCCATTGCCACCCTGCCCCTGCCCTATTTCACTCTCTCTGCCCCATTATGCCCTCCCCCACCCCCTGCTGCTGACTACTCTGGTGAGTGCTGGGAGAAGCACTGGATCAGGTGAGAAGGTGCAGACCCTCCGCCAGCACTGCTGGCTGGGTGTCGAATGGCGCGCTGTTGGAGCACCTTTTGCAAGTAGGGCTGACTGCTTTATGGCAGTCAGCACCAGGGCAGGAGGTGCACCATCAGTGAGCGCTACTCAGAGGATTGGACTTTAGTTACTTTGCATGCATAAAATAACATTTAAAGGGGAAGCACCACTATAGAAAAAGACTCTGCAAAACCTCTCGGGGTGCAGGAATAGTTTTAATGGAATGAGTAAAGATCCCAAAGAGCTCAAAGGGTCTTCATCAGGGGACTAAAACACACATATGAAAAATTCTTCCATCAGTACGTTTTTTCCCCACTTTTTCAAATTATGACTGATACAATCCTTATGCTTTGTGCATGAAATACATTGCGTTTTTCTAAATGTTTCTTTTTCACTGCCTGCACTTTGTGAGGCTTTTCTGGTTCTTTGACAAAACACAGCCACATTCAAAGAAGCCTTCTTAAACAGCTAGCGAATGTAGCATATGATTCACTTCAAGGAGGAAAAATGCTGAAGGCCAAAGCCAGCAAGATCGGAAAAAAAAAATCCACATATCCAGCCTAATTAGAGCTATTCTGAAACTGATGTTCGAATCATTTTATTCCTTAGTTTCTTCTCTCGTTCTTGTATTTTCTCATTCTGCTAATCATAGCAGTGGGATATATTTACTGACTGTATCAAGGCAGGCCCACTAACTTCGCAGTGTTTGGAGATGGTGCTGTTAGATTTCCCTTTTGTCAGTGCTTTGTGAGGGAGACGATGAAATGGGCAAAATGTGCTTACAGCACAAGGGAATGGGGGGGGAGTGTAATTCCCCATTGCTTCATTTCTACTTTATACCACAGCATTGCCATACGTTGGCACAGTGCCAAATGCTGGGCAAGTGGGCAGGCACTTCTTGCTGTTTTCCTCGGCTGTGCTGCAAGACTCACAGCCAGTGTTGCCCAGTTGCTAGGCAATGCAGAGATGCCGGCCTTGTTTCTGGCACTGGACTGCAGCCGCACCTCGCCAGTATTTCCTCTGTGCTGAGACAAAATATTAGTGTGAAGGAGCAAGGACTAGATGCAGATTATCATGTGACTAGCCACAGAAGAAGCGAAAGGACCATATGTTGATCCCTGCTAACTGGGCAGGAGGCACTTTTCCAAGTGGTGCTCCTCTTATATTTAGCAGGGGGAGAGTAACTGTCTCTGTTCTCCCCTGCACAGGGTCTTTTCTAGTGGCTGTTGATGGTGGTGGGGCTGCATTCTTTTCTTTTTTTAAAAAAAGATTGTGAGCCCTTTTGGGACAGGGAGCCATTTCACTTTCTTATTATGATTTGCCTGTAAACTGCTTTGTGAACTTTGTGTTGAAAAGCAGTAAATAAATACTGTTGATGGATGGATGGATGGATGGATGGATGGATGGACATTAGGACCCAAACGACATTAGGGTTTGGTCAGGTTAGGCAAGCTCAGGGCCCACACCCATCAGAGGGCCCACCTGGCCTACCTAACCCCTGAAGTGGTAGTAGTAACAGTGCCCCACTGAGGTGGGCAGCGGGTGCCAGGGGAGCCCCACTGCAGGGCTCTGCCTCAGGAACGTCAGTAACCTGGGGCTAGCACTGAGTATTGGGGGTGGGAAGGTGTTAGCAAAGCATTTTGTGCTAAGCTGAACCCCGCCATTTCATCTTCTTTTCTCCCCACTGGTGACACTAGTGTTCCAGTGTCCCACTCCTACTAGCCCACTCAAACTTCCTGCGACTCTGGAATGATTCCTGAAACTGACATCCCTTTGATCATGAAATGATGGGCTCTAACTACGGTTCTTAATAAGAAGCCCCTAACTTCCAAACACGATTCAGGGGGAATGTTCCAACCAAGGCAGCAGAAATTAGTCATTCTTTTGGGTGAATTCTAGGTATACTCAAGCAAGCTGGATGTTATAAGACAGAGCATAGCCCAGTTGTTTCATGATGACCTGGTAATGTTTCCTCCACCACCAGTCACTAGATGTGAACCGGTCAGGGATTTAACGCCACTTGTTTCTCAGGCAAGGGCCATTCACCATTTGCTGGGCAACTTATCCTCCATCCTACCCTCCCAGAGCCTCTTGTTATTCTGGATGGCCCTTTCCAGCCATCTAGATAGGGTGCCAAGCTGGTCACCCACGTTCCCACAATACCTTCTTTTGCACTGATAGACAAAACTCATTGTCCGGGATCTGGTCTGGGCTCAGCTCACCTGGCAGGCCTGTTGTGGCCAGGATCCCGGCCAGGCAGCTTTCCCACGGTGATGGCAGCAGCAGCAGCAGACCAGGGTCTCCCCACCCCGTTGGTGGGACAGGCCACAAGAAGGGCATGCTAGGCCTGGCAGGGTCTTGCCCCCAAGCTCCAATGGCCGAAGGGATGGAGGCAGCGGTGGCAGGCCCAGCGGTGGTGCAGTGGAGCACCAGGCACCACCGCAGCTGGTGGCAACGGGGAAGGCAGCCCCGCCCCTTCCCCCTCGTTCACAGTCGGGCCCATCCTGTTGCGACCGAGGGAGAAGGAAGAAGTCTATCGGGGAGACTGATGCCTGGAGCAAGAGAAAGGGAGCCCCTATCAGCAGCTGCCAGAGAAGGGAGGGTGGTGAGTGCTTACAGAGCTCTGGAGGGCTGTCAGCCTAAGCTTATGCAGCCTGGTTGGGAGGAAGGGGTGGAGCAAGGGGGCAGGGAGGCTCTATATAACCCCAGATGAGCCAGTGATGAGGGAAGTCTGGTGGAGGCTGGCAAGCAGGTAAGAGACTGGCCAGTCAGTGAACCCAAGCAAGGCTGCTGGCAAGGAGAAGGGCCAGTGGGTGAAGGAACCCCCTCCCCCTGCCTATCCCTGAGGCTCCTGGATCCCTTGACAGGCTGGGAGGCTTGAGGGAGCCCAGCCACACCCTTTGCCATCTCCTCTCGCCACGGCCTAATGTCGGCTACTGTGGGGGCGGGCGCCCCTTGCCTGATGGCACCGACACTTAAACCAGTCCACACACCCAAGAGACACTGGCTGTTCGTTCGTTCGTTCGTTCGTTCGTTCGTTCGTTCGTTCCTTCCTTCCTTCCTTCCTTCCTTCCTTCCTTCCTTCCTTCCTTCCTTCCTTCCTTCCTCCCTCCCTCCCTCCCTCCCTCCCTCCCTTGTGTAAGCAGTCTAGTGCTGTAAAGAGTCACTGATGATGTGAATATGATGTGTATAAATAATAAAGCATTTTGGGAGGCAGAGTGTTACACAACATTAGCTCTCAGTTGTCCTAGACTATCCGTTTTTTATTTGCTAGCTCTAAAAACAAATGATTTATTTTTCCAGCTCTGGATATCAAGAGCTCCAGCTGAGATTGCAGAGTGAGGAGGAACCGGAAGAAAAAGAAAAGTGTGGTTTTGGAGCACACAATTACAAAATACCTTTACTTATGACGGGCATTCAGACGTTGAATATGGGTGTATATTGGAGAGTGGTCAAATAGCTGTGTGACTGACAGGCACAAGTGGGGATATATTGTTTCGGGAAATGAATACACAAGCCAAGGTGAATGACAGGCCCATTAAGGAACCTGCCTTTCGCCTCCCTCTCTTCAAGTGTCCTTTATTCACTGTCCTTCTTCAGAGCAGCTGCAGCTGTCATGAGCGGCTGAAGAGCTGCTAATTCACATCTCCCATTCAGGCTGCACGAAGACCATAAGTTGCCAAATCAAAGTAGGCTTCCCATTCAGTGTTTGGAACATCTAAATGTGAAAATGGACTCTCGAGTTGGGCCATTCCTTCTCTGACCTTGAGCATCGCACAATGGTGCTTGCATTCCGTCTCGGGAAAGAACACAGAGCTGAGACTTCCTCACCTCTCACAACTCCCTTTTCTCCAGAGTCACACAGGGTTTTATTTATAACTCCAAGACCAGCCTACCAAAGCAGCATTCAAGGTCAGACCCGCTTCTCTTCAGCAGAAAAAAAAAAAAGCATCATTTTTGCTGCAGTCTCTTGTATATTGACTTTCGATACAATCCCATAAATTAAAAACAGATAGCTGTTTTGCTCTATAAGACAATATTTACAGGATTATTAAAATGGTACCTTTATTACCAATGTTTGAAGTACAGCATATGAACACTATAGGTTTTAGCACTCAGGTTTCTTCTCTAGAAGACTTCTGTCAGCGCCATACGGCTGCATCCTAAGCCCCCCAAACAAAGGTAAACTTTAAGAAATGTTGCACCTTCCTCTTCCCAGTCTCTACCCAGCTGTCTTCCCTACTCCTAAGTATATCCTCCATCTCTTCCCCTCATTTTCCTGATAGCAGCCCTTTAAAAGGCTTTCCCCTCCACAATAGAGAACGCCAACAGCACCCCCTATAACAATTGACACCTGGCAATGATGCTCCAAACAGCCTCTACTGAGAGGCTACAGGCTGCCAGAATTCCCAGTCTAGCAGGTCTGAAATCTCCCCATTGCTGCTCTACAAGGTAGCCAAAGTGCTTTCAGCACACCTCATATAGTCCTACACAGTTCCCAGTTCAGGCCAGCACTGAATCCTACACCTGTGGTTATATTCCTGATCATCCCTCCACGTTTGAATGCAATGGCGCTAGTCAGGAGAGGATGGATTAGAGATAATGTGAGCGAAGCTTCTTGTGGGGATTGAGAGAATTCACTTTAGATTCGCTATTCACTGTTGAATCCACCTATTGTATTATTACGGGATGTCCCCAGCATGACATTTTACTGTAGATGAGGAGGAAAGGAATGGAAGGTTTGCCTTTGGCGGATAATAGACAAATGGAGGTCTATGAAAACAAGACTACTCACCCTCTTACAAGCTCTTTTCCTCTTCTATATTCACACAGCTTTGAGCAACTGCAGCCCAAGCATGTAGTTAAAGCCAATTACAGTGGAGCTGTAATTCATGAAACAGAGAAAAAAGAAAAGACCCAGACCATATGTTACATCTTCTATAGAATCCCATATCCCTGAGGTGACTTTCGTATCCCAAGCCATACCACTGAGCAGCACCTAGTTACATAAAAGCATAAGAATATAGGAAGAGCCCTGCTGGATCAGGCCAAAGGCCCATCTAGTCCAGCTTCCTGTATCTCACAGTGGCCCACCAGTTGCCTCAGGGAGCACACAAGACAACTAGTTACCTGCATAGTTGAAAAAGGGTTATTGGTCAGTGAGTTTCCCCAGCAATGCCAACATTGGCAGGGAAGTTCAGGGAAAACTGAACTCTCTGTGGGGTGGTTCTGATTCATGCCGCGAGTGCTGTTAATTGATTTGGAGAGGGTGAAGACCTTGCCAGGAGAGTGCCTAGATCCAGTGCCAGTAAATGTGCTCCATTCTGATGAAAGGTTGAGGGGGAAACAATTGCCTGCAATGGGTATATCAAACTGAAGGGAAGGGGGTGGCCCACTCCAGTCACATGCCCCGTGGCTACTCTTTCAGATCCCTGGTTTGGGACCAAGACCAGGTATTGGGCAGCCCAATCCTGAGCTGTCCAGGTCCCATAGGAGCAGCAGTAGAAAAATGGCTACCACTGCATCCTACAGAATCCGCAGCAGCTGCTGGGGTCTCCTTGGGGGAAGTGGACATTCATCTCTTTCCCCTGAGGAAAGCCACTGGCCCCACAATGGCGTCCTTGGGTCTCTGCTAGCTATTTTGTCAGTAGAGACTCGAGCAGCCCTGTGTTTGGCTGCCAAGCTTGACATGGGGGCTGAAGATCCAGCAGTTGAAGCCACCACCAACCCCAACCCCAGCCGGGCCTGCCCCTCCCCTCCCCTGCCCAATTCCACCCCTCTCCCACCCCAATGGGCCTTACCACTGGCCAGTGCTGCTGGAGCACGTCTGCCCATACCACCTGCGTTGGGGTGCAGCATTGACTGGCACTGCCCCAGCGTGGGCGGTACATATTTTCCAGCTGCAATAAACATGCTTTATCACATGTTTACGACACCCATACCTGGCGGTATGCATGTACCACCGACATCATGGCCCACAGGATTGGGCCCTGACTCAGGTTTTTAGGCTTTGGGGATTTTGCTCTCTTCCATGTAGCCCCTTGCATGTGGTAAGACTCGTCCAAACACAGCAATCTGAAATGTCAAGGACAAGGATCTTCCTTTTATCCACGTTTCTAAATTGGCCCATCAAAGTCAGTGGAGATGTTAATGACTTTCCATGGAGGCCTATTTCTTTCTTATCTATGGAGAGTGGCATGCACAAGATTATGAATGCAATTAATGCACTTTAATTACCAGCTTGGTAGGTTTTAAAGCATCGATAACTCTCCCCTTTGCCCTGTTTAATGAAAGATATTGAAGATCTGTCTCACTGTTCATTTGTATAACTATTGCTCTGAGGTAGGGGAGGAATGGATCCGTCCTTTAAAATGATTACTTTTACCAGTTCTATGTAGCAAAATAGCAGGGGTGTTTTATGGTTGTTTTAGTTTTTGCTGATGGGTACTCTTGCTCACACTAGTGGGATGCTCAATACAAGTAGGATGTTCAAAACAAGATAAAGTTCACAGAATATAAGAACATAAGAACATAAGAAGAACCCTGCTGGATGAGGCCAAAGGCCCATCTAGTCCAGCTTCCTGTATTATACAGTGGCCCACCAGGTGCCTCAGGAAGCACATGAGACAACAAGATGCTTGCATCCTTTTGCCACTCCCTTGCACCTGGCATTCTGAAGTAGTCTACTTCTAATGTAAGGAGGTAGCACCACCCATCATGGCCACAACCACAGGAAGATACCACAACCACAACCCACGATGGACTTTTCCTACAGAAATGTGTCTAATCCCCTTTTAAAGGCACCTAACCCATGAAAATAACATTCATGTTATTTTAAAACATTTGCCCTTTCCCTTTCTTGCCACAGGCAACACAGCTCACTATCAAAACCACAACAAACCAACTCATAAAAAACAATAATCAAAATTATACTTTTAATAGAAAGCTCAGCACAAATCACAACTGAAAACTAGCCACTGAAATATGAAGTAATGCAGTGGTTCTCAAATGTTTTAACACCAGGGCCCACTTTTTAGAATGATGATCTGTCTGGGACCCACCGGAAGTGATGTCATGGCCGGAAGGGCCATCATTATGACACCAGAACCTGCTGCTTTCCTGATAATGCAGCAATAAATTGGGTTATTTCTTACTTGTTTTCCAGTAGCAAAGTGAATCAGAAAAAAAGCCTATTTACAACTTAACACAAGCAAAACAACCATATAATACAACCCTCTCCTTTCCAGCATCCCAGCTTCCCATATTTTCAATATGGTGCTTTGTGACCCTCCTGAAATAGGCTTGTGAGCCACTGGTGGGTTATGACCCATAGTTTGGGAACCACTGAAGTAATGAATATGGAAACCAGTGCTCACGGACAAGAACTTTAGCGTTAATTTGTGTCTTCAGGTTCATCAATAGGACTGTCTGTGAAGCCCTGCTACTCAGCATCTCAGCTGTACCCCAAGGGTTAGCAGCAGTGGTGGGATTCAAATAAATTAACAACTGGTTCTATGTCCTCCTTTCTTTGTACTGCTTCTTACTACAGCACTACTTTTTGTATATCAATAAATTAGCCACTGGTTCTGCAGAACTGGTGAGAACTGGCTGAATTTCACCACTGGTTAGCAGGCTGCATTGCCATGACCAGAAGGGGGAACTAAGGTTCCTTTGCAGTGAGGAGAATGCCTGATAAGAGTTTAATTAAGCAGTCAGGTAGCTGTAAGAAGAGAAGATACCACAACCTTAAAAAAAAGTCTCGGTTCTTGTCAATTTCTTGCTCCTCTTTCCTTTCCCTGTGATTATAAGGACTCTCTCTCTCTCTCTCTCTCTCTCTCTCTCTCTCTCTCTCTCTCTC
>JAJKFI010000115.1:1474671-1507060 GCA_029204185.1 Lerista edwardsae
TCTCTCTCTCTCTCTCTCTCTCTCTCTCTCTCTCTCTCTCTCTCTCTGAGGAGGGGGTTCCTCATGAACTCTCTTCCATTTATACTTGGGATGGATCACTTGAAGCACACCATTTTTCTTGCAAATATTTAATGTGGGATAAATTTTTCCCTCCTCCCCTGCATAATAGGGCAAAGGCTACAATGTTTGAGGCCTTTTTTTTAGCTTGGAAAAAAGTGATGAAGCAGGGACCTGACTGAGACATATGCATATTGTGGACAGAGTGCATTGAGACAGGTTTTTTCACTCTCACAATACGAGAACCAGGATTCGTCCAATGAAAGAGACTGGTGGTAGATTCAGGATGGACCAAAGGAAGCACTTCATAAATAGCACAGCTCATAAACAGACTGTGCAATGTATTATCACAAGATGGGGTGATGGCTATTAGCCTGAGTAGCTTTAGAGAAAGAATAACCATTTTTGAGCAGAGATCTATCTATGGCTAATAGTCTGCAAAACACAGTTGCTATACGCGAATGCTTCTGAATACCAATTACATGGGAGTGATGGTCGGAGAGAAGCTCCTTGTCTCTGCAGTTTGTGGGCTTCCCAGAGACATCTGGTGGGCTGCTGCAGGAAGTAGGATACTGAACTAGATGGGCCTTTGGCCTCATCCACCAGGGCTCTTCTTATGTTCTCATGATCCATCAAAACACTCTTTGCACCTTCCCCCCCCATTTTTTTCCCTTATGGTGCCACTGCCTGTTCCTTGATGAGTAATGATGATGATGTGCTTTGAAACATGATTTGCCATATTTGCATTTTATATTTTTAGGTATGCTTAAAAAAGAGACCCCTTCTCTTGCTTGATAGTTACTGATTAGGTGCTACCCCCTGCCTATTCTAGTATTGGCGTAATACTTTGAATTTTGAAATGAGCCCAACAGGACATAACTAGATAGGGCATGTCTCCCAAACTATATCCAATTCCCCTTTCTCTCCGCCCCATGTTTTTTGTAAGGGACATGTAAGTTGCAATGCAGCAGATGGAACAAATTGTCAAGATCCCTATTGCAAAGATTTGTGGCCAGGACTTAAAGGCACGCACTCTCTACCTCCTATCAAACAAAACTTTGGAATCAGTGCTTGATAATACTATACAATATTAATCCTGGAAGCTTTAAGTAATTAATATTTGGAAGCCCATGGGAGCTTTGCCTAAGCAAGGGCTACAAAGAATTAAGTCTGATCCTATAAATAAAGAAATTGTTATCCAACAAATGTGAATGCTTTATGAATAATTTTAATATGCCCTGACCATTAATACATATAAATAACATTTTAGCTGATGCAATGAGAAAGGGAAATTTATTTTTTTAAAAATGCAGGCTTTTAAAAGTCAAATATTCCACTGAACAATGAAATCTCACTTCTCATGCAGACTTTTCCATTGTGGATCATCCCATTTTCCTTTCCCAATCTTATTACTGTCCTTTATATAAAGAAAAGGCTCTCGGATAATATTTTTTGCACCTTTTATTCACCAACCCAAGATACTGTGCCCTGAGCCACTGCTTCTGTTAATTAAATATGAAAGCAAAATATGTTTCATATAAGAGGATTTGTGTTAACTATTATTGGTGACAATCTGTCACTTTCTAAAGACTGCGAAATTAATGGAGTCTTGGAATATTTTACAAGTCATGCCCATACCGGATTTGCTAACAGCATGCATAAAACAGATGCAGTTATGGGTGTTGGGCAGAAGTCTGGTGGACCTGTTAAGTTCCCAGGGAGCAAATACAAATAAAAAGGTGACACTTCGCTGTCCATTTTCATACAGTAATATTGTTTCCATGGGTTTGTTTATTTTAGCAGCATTGCTAGTGCAGCATTGGAGAGCTGGTAGCAACCACTACTCCCAGGGCCAGCCTTAAGCCAAGGTCGTCACATGTTGGGGGGCCCCACACCAGCGCAATAAGCATATCACCTGCTGCTGTAGCCATGATCTCTATGGGCTGTGAGTCAGCGGATGAGCCGAGCAGCTTTACTTTGGGCTCTCCCATCTGCCCCTCCCTCTGAACCACTCAAAATGGGTCTCCTGGAATCAGTTGGCAGTGACGTCATCATATCGCCACCAGCTATTTCCAGGTGCTGCGCGTGGCACCACAAGTGCTTTTCTTGGAGAGTGAGGCCCCACGGGAAGGATGGGGGCCCTGCAGGAATGCCCCGCATTGGGCTCCACCGCTCCTAGAGCTGGCCCTGATTACTCCCCTCCAAATATTACCATAAACGTTATCCTTAAATGCTGGCCCAATCCTAACTAAACTCCCCACTGATGTATCCAATGAGGGAGGGGAGTTGCAAAGGTTTCTTCATGTTCCTTCAAGGTTTCTTCAAGCATCCACTGCCCCAATAACAAAGGCCAATAGGTCTCCTCAAATCTGTGCCAGATTGTACATTTTCCTGTTAGTTGCTGTTTGTAATTCTCAGCTCTCTCTCTGTGTGCGTGTGCGTGTGTGCGTGTGCGTGCGTCCAAATATATTTGGACCACTCTCGGCGTCAGAGAGGCCAGCACACAGACGTGCGCCATCCTCCCTGACTCTGAGAGTAGTCCAAACATGCTTTACGGTGGCCCTTGTGCTGGCCAAACTTTGCTGGCTTAGTTTATGCCAGCCTAACTCCAGTTTAGGATTGCGCTCTCAGTGTGTTCATGCTTGGGCCTGGGAGATACCTGAACAAGATTCTGAGCTTAAAATATTTATCGGGTGCTAACTCTGCTGTTGCCTTGACTCTTATAATTATTTACTTCAATGAATGTGAATGTTTTTATCCATCTGGCTTTTGTGTGAAGCCTGATTTGAGGCTGCTTATATATGTATAGTGCTTGTTATTGACATAATTTATTTACTATTTCTGTTATTTGTAAAGTTATAAGCACTGGGAAAGTGGTATGAAATATTTCAAAAGATAAATAGGCGTGTGGCAATTTCAAATGTTGAGGTAGATTAGAGCAGGGATGCAGCCCCCAGAGCCAATTTCTCTGCTCCCCCTGTACTGTATAATTTGGCTCTCCCAGTGTGATAATTTGGCTCTCTTTGCACATTTGCATATTTTCTCTTCTGTTATTTGCAACTATCGAGTTTCTGTATAAGGACAAAGTGCTTATTTCTGGCCATCATCTGCTTAATGATGAAGTCACTTCCTTCTTAAAGATGTCACTGCAGGCCCTCAAAGGCACCATGAATGCTATTCCACTCACTGTATGAAACGAGTTTGACACTCCTGGATTAGAGTGCTAATTCTCATAACCAGAAATAACACTGATATGGGGTGACCCTGATATGGGATTCAGTGACAACCTGATAAATAAAATAAATGATAAAGGTCTGAAAAATTGAAGCAATTTTCCTTTCTTAATGGTCTTGATATTAAAGGCAATTAAACATAAGTTTAATAATATTTCAAAGGTATATTATGGTGTACATAGGTTTCCTACAAGTTGATTTACTTTTGTAGCTTTAAGAATCTTCATTGTTAATTTTGCTATTGCTTGACTCTTGCAATTAGACTGTTCCAACAAAGGGGCAGAAATGATGGAAAAGAAAAAAGAAAGAAAAGGGTACCTGTTGCTGCTGTTCCTGTTCAGCTGCTATGATTTCTCTCCTTTTGCACAACTGAGATGCTGGAGCAAATGGGCTCCTACTTAGGGAAGACTGATCTTTGGCATACTGCTCCTACCGGATTTTCCAGTATCTGGAGAGATCTATATTGATTGCTATTAGGTGGATTAAGGTTTAATTTATGGCAGAGTGTTGAATTTGGCACTATGACTTCATTGAAGGGCTCTTGCTAATACTTCGATGACACAGATCTCCGTTGAGTTCAGATAGTTAAGATGAGCTGGACTTCCTGTTACCTGCTTTTTCCATTCTTGGTCATACATACTGCTTTTCGTTTTGTATCGGCACTTCACTATCTGGCATCATCCAGGCTCTCAGAGAATGAACTGTAGAACTGGTTACACCTAGATGACAAACTCAGAGATACAGCAGTCACAGCATGAATATTTGGGCCCATAGATGGGGTTACCAGATACAAACTGGGACAGAGTGCCTCTACCTTTAACCATTGCATAGAAGAGGGAATTTGGGCAGGTGCAGCTCATCATGGAAGATTTTCAAAAGCTACACCTGCCCAAATTCCCTCTTCTATACAATGGTTAAAGGTATAGGCACTCTGTCCCAGTTTGTTTCTGCCATACTGAATTTGTGTTTGGTGGCTAGTAAAATAAATTGCATTTGTTCTAGTTTTTTCTCTTGAGACATTTGCATGGAAGATAATTTTTTGGTCATTGTGAGCTACATGAGGATGTAATCCATAATTCAGTTTAATATTGCTGCAGCGCTGCTGAAATGAATTGTGCATGATAGGCATAAAGCAGAAAAAACACACACAAAAGGTTCAGGTCCATGAAATTTTGCAATGAATTTTGCATGTCATCTCTGGGATATTTAAAACAAATCCAACTGCTGTGTGCTTGGATATGGTTTTACAGCCTTGCAAGTACCCTGCTGGTGGAGGATAGTTCAAAAACAGTGACACTGTCTTCTAATTTAAGGAGTGCCGCCTGAAGCACTCTTCACTATGAACATGGGTCAGTTTCCCAAGTCTTTGAAAGAATGGACTGACATATTTTCTGGAATGGGTTGCGTTTGATTGCAGGCAGTTTAAATATTCAGTTTGAACAGCTGCAGCAAAGCCTGGAGCAAAGAACTGGAAAAAGTAGCTACGACTAAAGGTTGTTATTAAGCCCGGTGTTGCTGATGTTAAGTCACCCAGCAGCTGAGCTGGGTTTGCTTGAGTCAGGGACTGATTTATTTTAAAAACATATCTCTTCTTTGCACTGGTTGGTCTTCAAGGCAGCTTGATAGACGTGTTGATACAAACTGATACAGATGTTCATGACAGAGGGCTTAAAAGGATTGCAACTGACAAAATAAAAACAGCTCAGAAACAAACACAGCAGTAACTTAAAAAGATAGCAGACAAAATCATAAACAAATACTTGCATATAACATGCCACCAAAGGTTTTAAAGAAGAGAATCGTTTTCAACCAACGCTTAAAAGGCAGCAACGTCGCTGTCTGGTGAATAGGCTGGGAGGTGGCAGGCAGAATCAGGAACTACCGCAGGAAAAGCCTCAGAAGGTGGAGATACCAAGAGAAAAACCCTGCTGAAGATTTCGAAATAGAGCGGTTCAGGTGGGTACAGATGATCCTTTGGATACTGTGCCCACCAGCCAGTCAGGCCTTGCACTTTACATTGTGCCTGGAATGGTAACCAACAGAGCTTGTAAGCATTGACGGATGTACTCCAAATCAGTCAAAGAGCCCAGTCCTATCCCCCACCATGCTACAACATGCAGCCATGCTAAAAAGGCACCATAAGCCCTCCCTCTAAGCCTTCAGGCCGCCTATGGGTCTCCATGGACATATGTCACATATTTTGGTGGCCTAGGAGGGAAAAGAGGCGGGGAAGTTTTTAAAAGTGGGGATAAGATCCAGCATGCTCAACTGCTGCCAGAGCAGAGCTGCCCTGCCCTAGTTCCTCCTCCCAAATGCCCTGTTCCTCCCCATCCATGCTTTGCTCCTGCAGCTGACTAATGCAGCTGTGGCATACTGTGGAGCATTGAGTTTTGTGATTCCTTAAGTCAGGCCACATTGCCGGAATGTGAGTTCTGGCAGCACAGCCTGATGATAGGATGGGTTTGAAGCTTTTCATAGGCAGAAACCATGCTGCGGTAATCAACCTTAACATTGCCACAGTTTTGCCACAATTATGACAAGATCGTGTATTTTTCACCAGTACAGGACATAGCAGGTCCCCCAACCAAAGTTGGTGAAAGGGTGTCAGCAGCATACTAATGACACCTCACTTTCTTAAGCGCATGTCCTTAATTGCATGTGTCTGGTCTGAGAGACAGTGGCATTCCTATTGGAAGGAATTTTTTTGCAGGAAAAGTTTTGCAGGAGCCTGAGTTCCTGTGTAATGCAGCACCTCCCCTACTTTCCAGAGCGATATGTGCCTCAGAGTGCAAAGCTTCTTTGCCAGCTGTCTGAACTGCAAGAGTTGAAGGCAAGGGGGAGGGGTGTGTTACACAGGAGCTTCGGCTCCTGCAAAACTTAGTGTTTTGTCCCCTGTAGAATGCCACTGCGGAGAGATCACATGTTTTGACTCAGACCTAAATGAGCTGAAATCCTAACCTGGAGTTAGGCCGGCACAGTTACAGTAGGCCAGCAAAGTTTGGCTGGCACAAGGGCCACCTAAAGCGCGTTTGGACCACAGTCAGAGTCAGGGAAGATGACACACGTCTATGTATGGCCTCTCTGGCTCCAAGAGTGGTCCAAACATACTTTAAGGTGTCCCTTGTGCCAGTCTTTGCTGGCTAACTGTGCTGGCCTAATTCCAGGTTAGGATTGTGTCCTGAATCACAACGCAGTTGGCTTGCATCTTATGCAGGAGTTACATTCCAGGGTCAGTGCTTAAAGCCCAAACCATGCATTGTCAAAATTCCCTTAAAGCCAGCAAATACATACTGTCCCACAGAATAAGAGACACATGGAAACTGAGGTAATGGCAGCTTCTTTCTCCAGTTTCAGTCTTCCTCCAGGGCATAAACTCAGTATGGGGAATGACAAGAGGAGTCTATTTAAAGCGGTGTTTGCTGTCTTTTTGGGGGGAGGGATCAAGCACATGCACTTGACTTGTACTAGCTCAAGTACAAGAGATAATTTGAAAATGAAAACTATAAAAGCAATGGCCACATGAAAAGGGATCGGAGTTGGAAGGAAGATGAGTGGAACTGGTTGATCTAAAAAAAAACCCAAAACACCCACAAGCAAAAAATACTCCACCCACCATGAATGATTTCTTTGTAGAGGAGCAGATAGACTTGCTAAGGGACTTCCCGTATTTCAGGCTTCAGGTTTTAAAATCGTGTCCCCTACCAGTGCTAAACCCGACATTAGAAATCCCGTTTTAGAATTACAATCACTGTTGTTCTCTTGAGAGTCGTGTTTCTGTTGGCTAGCCTCAAAGTCATTCACCCTTCCTTGTCTTTCTTACCTTCATTGGCTCTCACAATGCAAGGTCCCGCCCCCAGCCTCTCCTTCACACTCAGTCTGCAGCGTGGTGTAGAGCAGAGCGGCTGTGAAGATTGAGGCTTCTAAGTTAAGTTTGTAAGGAGGTCTTCCTTTCCCTCCCCCCCACCCCCCCCACCCCCAACGTTGGTTCTGAGTGTGAATGTGTTTTTTGATTGGGTTTATATGGAGATCTTTCTCCCACCCCACTTCCCTCCCTTGGCTCTGCATGTGAATGTGTTTTTTGACTGGGTGCTCTGATGTTTATATGGAAGAAGGGTAGTCTAAAAATGTGAACAATATGAATGAGTATGACTGTGAGGTGACTGCATGCTTGGGGGCAGCAGGAGGGGACATGCTGCTGGGGTAGGATGTGCCTCCATTTTTTTTTTTTTAAAAAAAGCCCAGGTGTGATGTCACTTCTGGGGCAACATTTTGCCCTCTGCACTGGGTTGCACTTTCACTAGCTATGCCACTGTCTGTGACCATTGTGTATAGCAGTGTCCCTTATTGTCATTTTGAAAACCTGGCAAGTCTAGGAGCAGATGAAGCCCCTCGCTCCCTCTTCATTCACTCTGTCTTGAGGCCATTGACCTTGTATGGCCACAATTACTTATGAAAATGATAATTGTACTAACATCTGCCACTAGAGTTATCGCAAGTTTGCTTAACGGAGCAATTCAAAGTGAAACCTGAGCTGGGGCAGGCCCCCTGTGCAGCTCCCCAGGGTCATGAATGTGCCGTAAAGCACATCTGCGCTGACTTGGGAGTCAGATGGGCTGACCCACACCAGCAGATGCCACAGTTGGCGGATGCCCACATCTGGGATTCAGATAGGATAGCTTTGCACTTGCCTGGGCTGGCTAGTACAGGGGGCGGGAGAAGGTGGGGGGAGGGGAGAATGGAAGGCAGATTGGTCCGGGGGTGGGGTGGGTGGCCTCCTATGCCAGATCCTAACCCCTGCTCCTGGGCCTGGCAGCCTTATATGGGCTGCTTGGATTTGCACCAGCAAAATTGCTGATGTAGATCTAAGTAGCCCCATAAGATAGGCTGGGGCTTGACACGGGGTAAGGGAAAAAATCCAGTACTCCAAGTTGACCTCCAACCTGCATCTAACCTGCAGCCCAACTGTGGCCTGTGCCTGCTCCAGTGCAGGTTAAGATTGCACCCTACATGAATTAAGGGTCCTGCTCAGGTAAAAAGGTTATTCATCATGTTGAGAGGCAGTGGCCACAACACAATGGTACAGTTGGCATCCTACCAGCTTGGATTAACACTTTATGCACCTAATGAAGTTGACTCCAGTCCACAAAAACCTATTCTAAAAGGAGTTGATTGGTCTTTAAACAGCGACAAGATTCTGTGTTGGTTTTGCTGCAACAGACGAAACTTGGCTGCAGCTGTGGAGATTGTCGGTGGTAGAGGAGATGCTGTACATGCAGAAAGCCCCAGCCTCGAGCCTTGGCACCTCCAGGGAGTTCCTGCTTTGCTGAAATGTCATTCTGTGACAAACCCTAACGAGATATGGCTTTGCTTTCTGTAGATATATTGCTGTAATATCGTGTTTTTATCTCTTGGTTCCTGCTAGCATTTTAAGACCAGGGGGACACAGGCTAGTTAAGGGAAGGTCCAGTCACATAAAACCAGTCACAGGATCTTACAGTTCTTTCTTGCATCCAGTAAATAATTTGCTATTGACATACATTGGAAGGAAAGTCATCCATTGTTCAACTAATACTTTGTATAATGGACACAAATTAATATCCCTGAGTTAGTTTTACGGTTTCATCGCACTCGCAGTTAAGAACGTGACTGGTATTGATGCTCCGAAGTTGCTTACTTCCATTTGCAAGCTAGTGCAGCTAATTATTGTCGGTCTGTACTGGGTTAAAACATCCTTTCATGAAACACATTTACATCAAGATGCATACAAATAGCAGCCAACAGTTCACTTGAGCCTTTATTTGACAAAGGAAAATGAAATAGATTTGATTTGTTGATTAAAGAGGAGAAATCCAATAACCAGAAAGGCAGTATATAAATGCTGGCATTAAAATTTATCAGTTTAACGGTTCAATTCTATCCAATAGTAGCGCTGGCAGAATGCGCATTCTACTGGTGCAGTTTGCTGCAAAGCAGCCATAAAGCACTTGGTGGCAGTGCAAGATGTCAGAGCACCGACGGGAAGGCTGGAGGCTTCTCAGGTGTGCTGGTAGACATTGGGACGCCTACTGGAGCAGGTAAACCCAGCAAGGGGGTGGAACAGGGAAGATGGGAAGGGGTTAGAAATGGAGGATGGAGTGGGTTGGGCCCAGGAATGGGATTGGCGGCAGTACAAGCTGAATCCTGACCCCCTTCCCCACATGATCCCTGCCATAATGGTGACTGGGGCTTATGTTGGGAAAAGGGTACAGATTACCCCTTACCTTGAGGAGACCTCGAGCAGCTGAAAATCCCCTGCAGGATGTAGCGGAAGCTGTGACAGTGCCACTGCATCACTGTACAGGGTTTTGGGTAGAATTGGGCTGTAAGATACTATGTTCCTAGTATAGTATCTTAGTTTAGGGCCCAATTTAAGGGCCCAATCCTATCCTGCTCAGAAATGCCTGCTCCCTGCCCTCCCACCATCCTCCCTATGCCTCTGTGCCACTCGTGCTTACCTCTGCTTCACTGGTGGCCGGGGGTTGATCTACAGAGTCAGAGCCCAGTCCTAACCTGGAGTTAGGCCAGCACAGTTAGACCAGCAAAGTTTGGCTGGCACAAAGGGCCACTGTAGAACACTTTTGGACCACTCTTGGAGGCAGGAGGATGGCGCACGTCTGTGTGGTGGACTCTCTGACTCTGAGAGTGGCACAAACATACTTTACAATGTGCTGGCCAAACTTTGCTGGCCCAACTGTGCCAGCCTAACTCCGGTTTAGGATTGCACCCTCAATGGGGTGGTGCAGGCCTCCCCAGCAGCGCTGCTTCCTCTCTAGATGGTGCAAATGTGCCTTACAGTGTGTTTGCAACACCCATCACTGGCACTTGGGCTGCAGTGCCAGTGGTAGGGCAGCTCAGGATCAGGCTGTAAGTCTTTTTTCAAACCTCTTTAGTACAGTTTGAGTACCCCTTATCCAGAATTCTGAAATACAGAATATTCTGAAATTTGGAACTTTTTTGAGCAGCAACATGCCTTATTTTTTTACCCTTTTGCTTAAAGAAATAAAATCACAAATTATGTGTTAGGCATACACTCAGAAGCAAGCTACACAGGGCTCAGTGGCGCTTGCTTCCAGGTAAGGGAGCACAGGATCACAACCTTCAGCCTCTTGTCCCTGGTGCAAAAGTCTCATCTGCCCAATTGAGCTCAACAGTTCCATTACACAGCTTATTTCCAATGCAGATGATGTCTGTCAATCTGTTAGGGCCTTACATTTAGCCTGGCACTTGTCTCACCTTTCCAGATCAGAGAGAGTGCTCTGTGAAATGTAAACTTTTATCTGCTCTCAATGGATATTGATCCAATAAAACTCAACAACAGAGGATTCATGCTAGGAGGGATGAGAGGTGCAGCAATATATCTGCCTTTGAAAAACCTGGACGTGTTCCTGGACAGGGTTGGAAGATGCTGAAACAGGTTGCGTTTTTCTCTGCCGCTTTACACAGGCATTTGGGAGCCTGAAAAATGTAGTGTTTTTTGCCCCCCTATAGGAACACCACTGCACTACAGCCTCTCTACATAGAGAACAACCTCATAGGGGGCACACAGACATGCACTGTGCCACCAAGAGTCCTTGCAATATATGGCTTCTGTTGTCCTCTTTCTCCACTAATACGTGCCCATCATAATTATGGGTACTTTGCTGTTACCTGTAATAATAATTTTAAGTTTATTACTATCATTGCTCAACATTTGCATAGTGAATGTGCAAACCAAATGTATGTGGTTTTTAATATGTGCTGGTTCCTCTAATAGGTTTCACAAACTTCTTCTGTGGTTTTGTTAGACAAGCTGTGTCATGGGGAAATCTAATTATTTTCAGTGTTGGGGCCCAATCCTATGGGCCTTACTGCCAGCAGTGCATTCGTATTGCCGAGGATACCATTGGCACTGCTGCAGTGCCACTCAGGGTAAAGGAACGATCCTGAGGAGGCCCCTGCAGTAGCCTCGGTGCCTAGAGGATCCAGCGATCTCTGTTTCAGCGCCGCTGCAGTCCTGGGAGCTATGGGGCATAGGATAGGGCTGCCTGTTGTTACTATGTCCTTCGTCTTGTAAAGAAAGAAAGAAAAGCATTCAAGAAACTCTGCTCTGACAGCAGTAATGACATCAACAATTTTATCAACTAAAAACTATTTTGCTGTCAAAAACTGCCTTAAAGGAAAATGCATAAGAAGATCTATGAAGATTTGATTTCCAGAAATTTAAAAATTATACTATTAGCATACATCGAGTTACGAAAATGTTCCTCACCAAATCACATTTTGTATCCTTTTGTTTGCCTGCCTATGCACAGGGAAACCTGCTGAAAACATATTTAAAAGTTATAAACAATAACGTGTTTATTGTTTGTAACATATTCTGCTTGTACCTGCTTAACTGTGTTTAATGTGTAAAACCTGCAAAACAGCACAGTGGGAGAAGGAAGTACCCTGCATGCATTGCTGTATGACTTACTACTTCTATTCTTCCAAAGGTGACAGGTCAGTTGGATGAATTTTCCAGATCTTAGCATGGTCTGAAGAATGGGTGTTCCCCTTCTAGTCAAACACACAGGAGGCCTGACAATGGGCAACATTTGGCTGGCCTTAAGTTCCTTTGGGTAGATTATGCAGGAGGACCCAATCTGAAGGGCATGACTCTCTTGCTGCTGCCACCACCATCACCACCACCACTACCAACAACCACCGTAGGCAATGGTGGGGAGACACATTGTGGTTTCTGGATATGTTATACGTGGGCTAATGCATTTTTTAGTGAATGTGTGCATGCATGAGTATATCTTATAGTGATCTGGTTAGGACTCTGACTGGATGAAATTATTTCAGCTCATTTATAGGAAGACAAAGTTCAAAATCTTCATTTTAATACAGAGATGAGAAAGGCTACAAAACTTACTGTAAATATCCAGTTTCAACATTTTTATGCACATTTTTATGATTATTGCTTATCTAATTAATGTCTAAGTGCAACTCTATTTATATAATAAGAAAGGAAATTAATAAAGAAAGGTGACATGCCGAATGACCACAATTCAGTAAGCCGTGAAGTATGGAGAGGTAGGTTGAATAAATAAGTAGATGCTTGAATCTTATTACGAATAGGAAACAGACGGGAGGAAGATGTTGATAATATTCTGATACCGGCAATGTCATTATCCTGAAACTATCCTATTAATATCGAGAGAATTTCACAAAGGCCATATCTGGGCTTGTTGTGAATGTTTTAAAAGGTAAATTTTATGGATCATTTTATCTTCAGGTTTTTGTTGTTAGTCAAGAGGCCAAAATGGTTTTGGTAGATTCCAGAATGGATTGTTTCTGTTTTGCCTCAAAATGTGGACAAGAGTCTCGAATGGTGGTGCTGACAGCTTCTCCCCAGCCCAGCTAAAATGCTGAATCCTTCCAGAAATGGAAAAACAAGTGGCCTGGGGTTTAGCTGGAGAGCAGCTGTAGCTCAGTAGGAGAATGCACTGCTTGCACGTCCCACTTTGGATCCTGAGCATCTCCAGGTTGGGCTGAGAAAAGACCCCTACCTGAAATCCTGGATGGTACCTGCCAGTCATTGTGGACAATATTGAGCGTGCCTCAACATTTGTTCCCTGCCATACCGCTTTGCATGGTCCACCTCTTGGAAGTACTACTGGAAGTAACCGGCAAAGTTGTCATCACCTGTTACTTCTGGATTGGGAGGCCAAACATGACATGACAAACACTGGTAAAAAGCTCAGGGTGCATGGGAAGGCTTTTACATGCACACTGAAGTCTGCCTGCTGAGCCAAGCTCCTACCACTGCTTGTGGCATTGCGTTGCCTGGTTTCACTACCAGGTAGCCAGGGCCTAAGGGTCCCACGTGTACCACTGGACACGTGTACCACTGGACATCACTTGAAGTACCATCAGTGGTCCAAGTACCAGTTGAGCAACACTGAACTAGATGGACCAATGGATTGACTAAGGATACATTGGCTTCCTCTGAATTATGCTCACATCAGACACTGCAGCAAATTACTATCTCAGTAGATTCCTTACACATATTAGGGACACAGACATCTTAGAAAGTCAAGCACTCTAGCATTAAATTGTCTACTGCCATTTTATAATATTGTTCCTGGAACGAGGAGCTTCTGTTCATTTTATCACATCCTGGTGTTATCCTAGCTGTAATCGAAAGGTCTGAAAACGGCCTTGCTTCCTTAAACCTATCCAGTGGCTCATTCTACTGAAAATAAAAGGTGCCATTAAGAATGCTCAGGCCAACAACTGTTCACCTTGCTGCGTTCACGGCCTCTGTGGAGATTACTGCACAAAGGTGCAGTAGCTACAGATGACATATACAGTACACAATATCCTACTAAAACCTGTTATTTTGTTCTCTAAGCGTCTGAAACCAAGACTTAGGACTTCCTTCTCTTCAGAGTAATTTAAAGTAGAAATGATTGTGTAGGACCATACAATACACTCACAATTGGGTGAGAGTGTTTTGACAGTATCAACAATTCCTTCGGAAGACTTTTTGATGCTAATCCCCTTTGCTTAGTTGTAATGCTTGAATAAGCTGAAGCGCATAAAAGCACTTTCACAAATCCTGCACAATAGAAACAGTTGCATTAAAAAAAAGAGAGGAGCAAATGTCTTACAGGAACAAAAGTCTTTTTTCCGATACATTCACAATAAACCAAGAAGGCTTTTCAAAATTTCTCATTTGGATGATTTTGAAATTAACCTATGTAAAAAAAAAAAATTCAAGATCACTTAACACTTTTTGCTCCATTTTCCATCTGGTAAATATCTTCATGGTTAAAGAGTTGCTGTTGTAGGTGTCAAGGATTATAGAGCCACAGATCTAATGTGTGACATTTGGAACATCACAAACAGTCCAGTCCTATGGTTTCCCTACCATGGCATGCAGTCGTGCCAAAAGAGGCTGTGCTACATGCTATTGGGCGGGGGGGGGGAATTGGAAGGCTTGGGAGGGGAAAAGGGAAAGATTTTCCCCTACCCCTCCTTAAGCCTCTTGACCAGCAATGGGTCTCCTTAGACATGTGTCAGCTCTTTAGTCCAAGGGGTCATGTTGGCTGGCACCAGATGGCACAGCATCTGATGCGCGTCACCTGGGATGGGTGCCACCATCTTCCACGTCTATGTCTCCTGATGGCCCAATTTTTCCCTGTTACGCCCTTCCCCGCACAGTTGTCCACCCTGCCAACTCACCTTTGCTGGGCTTTCCTTGCCCCACCACTATGCATGGGGTCTTCCCCGTTGCCTCCAGCAATGGTCAGGAAGCACCTGGCTACATGCTTCTGGGAAGTTGTTTATGGTGGCTGAAACATGTGTTCCGCTGATAGACTGCTACAATAGGATTGGGTCAATAGTTTTTGTCTACACCATAGTTTGTACAGGGAGAGTTTAAAATGAAACTACTTTGTGATTGTCTAGTTTCAGTTGCTTTTTAAATTTGTAGAAACATATGCCATGGCATGCACGCACAAAAAAGTTATATTGAGAAAAAAACCCTATCTAGTCAGTTTACATTTCTCTTCTTATGAAACACATTTGCATTAAAATGATATTAAAACAAATATCAGTTTTTTGCATGGCTTCACGCTTGTGTAAAGTAATCATAATCCTTACAATAGATAGCTATGAAAATTATTATATCACAAAGGCAGGATTATGACTTCTGGTGGATGCAGGGAGTGGAAGCAGATGAACTCTTTCAAGAGAGAGATCTTGGTTTCATGCAAATGCCTTTAAAAATAAAGAAGACAGAAGCAATAGCAGATCACAAATGCATTCTAATGAGTCCCCCCCCCCCCCGTAATTTTACTTAAAGTCACAGTCCTGCAATTTCTTGGAAGGAATTTATTTCCCATGCAAGACCCCACCATGATGCTGTTCTATTGGGAAGAATGTTTGTATTTAGTATTGTATGGGATATATTGAGATCGACTGTCAAAGAGAAAAGTTCACTTTCTTATAGCAGAGGATAAGACCATACACTCTGAATTATTTCTCATATTTAAGAACTAAACCAGAAGCCAGTGGCATAGGTAGGTCATGTGATACCCTGAGCCCATAAATCTTTGACATCCACCCCTGTACAACAAAATTATTTATTTATATTTTTCACATTTTTATACCACCCTTCTTCCAAGGAGCTCAGGGTGATGTGCATGATTCCTTCTCTTCTTTTGTCCTCACAACAACCCTGTGACGTAGGTGAGGCTGAGCGAAAGTAGTCATGACATGAAATGAAGAATAACAATGGCCAGAAAATAAATGCAGTGAATAATTCCCTACAAGCAGTGGGTGAACTTCTGTGCCCTCCCCTGTATTGCTCCCCTGCACATAGTCCTCAGTGACATACCTCCCATTCATCTGGAGGTTCAATGTAGCCCTCGTGGTTATTAACCACTTACAGACTATAGTCTACTCTGAATATTGATAAATATTTACAAGTCATGTCAACCAATGACCAACAATACCCAAACTTTTTATGAGTGGCATTACTAGGGTTGATGTCACCCAGGGTGCAATCCTAACCTGGAGATAGGCTGGCATAGTAAGGCCAGCAAAGTTTGGCCAGCACAAGGCTCACCATAAAGTGTGTTTGGACCACTCTAGGAGTCAGGGAGGAGGATGGCGCACCTCTGTATGCTGGCCTCCCTGACTCCGAGAGTGGTCCAAAAATACTTTGCGGTGTCTCTTGTGCAGCCAGATTTTGCTGGCCTAACTGTGCTGGCCTAACTCCAGGTTAGGATTGTGCCCCCAGTGTGGTAACTCATGGTTTCACCTCCGTTAACTTTATTTTACTATAGAACAGTACAAGTCATCCATCAAATCAGTAAACAAGTCACAGAAAATGAGTGACCAGTTGGATGACACACAACAGAAGTTCTAGTATTAGTTCTGATACATGGGAAAGGGAGCTGACATAACTTACTGGTTCCATGCTGTGTCATAACACCTTATTAGCTCTCAGAGCGCTTACGGCACAATCCTAACCTGGAGTTAGGCACAAGGGACTTGTGCCAGCCCAGGAATATCACCAATCCATCAATAGTCAATCAACAGTATTTATATACCGCTTTTCAACACAAAGTTCACAAAGCGGTTTACAGGCAAATAATCATAATCATAATAAAGTTAAATGTTTCCCTGTCCCAGAAGGGCTCACAATCTAAAAAAATGCAGATCACCACTAGCAACAGTCACTAGAAAAGATACTGCATAGGGGTGAAGAGGGACAATTACTCTCCCCTTGCTAAGAGGAGCACTGCTTGAAAAAGTGCACCCAGTTAGCAGGGTGCAAATGCACTGTAAAGCACGTTTACAGCACTCTGCGAGCAGCGTCAGCTTCAGAGATGGAGTGCTGACACGGGGGTGCTGCTAAGAGTTGACGCAAGGGGCACGCTAGGATTGCACTGATAACTGGCTCTTTGAAAAATCAGTCTCATTGGACTGATTTGAGTTAAAAGAAAACAAAACCAGTGGTGAAATTCAGCCAGTTCTCACCAGTTCTGCAGAACCGGTTGCTAATTTTAGGTTGGGAGAGGGAAGAAAGGCAGCAGATGGCCCTGAAGGCCGCCCTGAAGGACATAGAACCGGTTGTTAATTTATTTGAATCCCACCACTGAACAAAACATAGAGACTGCATCTCAGTACACAAGCCAGTATTCATGAACCGAATACATCATTCATAAATAAGACCGTATTTTCTGTAAGTGGCAAAAGCTATGTAGGATGCCAATCCCGCTCAGCTTACACGACATCGACATTGCAATTTAAACTGCAAAACAAATCACTTGATTGGAATAGAGATGTTTGAAAAGAATGCAAGATGAAAGGAGGACAAAGAACAAGGGAAATTGTGTACAAATGCAAAATGGCTAGAGCTGCTGAGCTGACAAGGAGACCAATTAGAGAAGCTTTTGTCTGCTTTGAAAACCGTTAGGATCTTTAGTGTCACTGCAGGAGAGACCTTGTCAACATCTAAGATGGTAAGAAAGAACAGATCAAGAAAGCTTTAATTCTGAATGAGCTATTCCAGAACCGGAAGTCAGGGCAGTAGCCAGTCTTGCTTGCTAGGTGGGATTTCTGAGTGGGATTTCAAATACATGAATGAGAAACCAGTAATTTTCTTGGAACTAGCATTCTAGCAAACAACTTGCTTTACAGCAAGGATCTCCAAGTATTTCAGTACAAAGGCCACATTGTCTATTTTTCACATTTCTGCAAGGTGTGCAGTTAGGGACTTCTAGGACAGCTGAAACTGGGTTCACGCATTATCTACAACATGCCAATTATAGGAAAATGTGAAATTTTAATGTAGGTGTATGAAGATGACCTCATACCAGCTAATGATTTTCTTCCGCAAACCGGGCAAGAATGCTTGCAAAGTTTTTTTTTTAAATGTTTCAAAAACATTTCAAAACCCCGCAGCTTGGGAAACATTGCTCTACTGTATACACTTACTTGGGAGCAAGCTCACTGAAGTTATTGGGGCATATTTCTAGGTAGACATGCATGGGATTTCCTGTTTTTACATTAAATTATGGCTCAGATTATATTTTCACAGTGTATATGGTCTAATATTTTTCTCATGTCTCCTGTTTTCTGTGTTACAACTGAGTTATCATTAAGCATTGATTGTAAAATACTGTTTTCTGTATTGTGCCTTGAATTTTCAAGAACATTGCAACTGCGAACGATTTTTTTAAACTTTAATGCTGAGATATTGTCTGCCTAGACTAAGGTATTTTCTTCATCTCTTTTGTGCATTTATTAGGACCTGTGTCCACCACCACTGTGATAGACAACAAGAATGGAACAGTCCCCATACCACACATGAGAATGTCTAAGAGATCTGTATCAGAAGACTTTGTGACAACGTTCAGCTCCCCAGCAGCATGGCTACTTGTTGTTGCTCTGATTGTTACCTGGTCAGCTGTGGCTATTGTCATGTTTGACCTGGTGGACTATAAAAACCTGGCAGGTAAGTCTCACATATGCTAGATAAAATAAGACCATCCTTATCATCAGAGCCGCTCCCAGCTTGCAGTGTGCCTGGGGGTAGGGTGACGTCACCGCATCCCCAGCGCTGCCGCCCCGCCCTGTGCGTTGCCCAGCCACGCCTCCCTGTCCCTGGAATTGCTCTGTTAAGAAGCAATCCAAGCACAAGGGACGGCGGGGGGGGGGAACAATGTGCAGATTTTTCTGCACTGCTGCGCCTTATCACAGTCAGAGCCTGTTGCACTTGCCGCCACCCCCCCGTAGCACCCTCTCTCCGCCTCTGATTATCATCTTAAACGCTGTAGGGCAGTGGTTCCAACACTTTTTGGCACTGGGACCCACTTTTTAAAATGACACTCTATCGGGATCCGCCTAGGTTTACGAGAATTTTTTTAAAAATCTAGAAAATGTATTTATTATTTACAAGTAATAGTTTTAATTCTTTATTTACAATTTTTTAAATCCATTTCTCTTAATAAGGCAGCCCCACTGAACTCTCCTTCTATTCCTTTCCCATTTCTCTCAAGAAAAATATAAAAAAACATAAAATCCTCGGGAGCAGCCATCTTGCAAACTCCAGGGGGTGAGCTGATTTGCAGGGTAATTAGCAGGTATCTGATGTTTGAATAGCCTCCGGGCTTGAGGCAATTAGTTACCTGATATTGCCATCACCTGTGTTCTGCTCAGCACTTCGGGGCTCAGCAGTGGCTCCTGACCCACAATTTGGAAAACACTGCTGTAGGGAGTTCCTTCTGTGCACCACTGAAACTAGAGCTCTCTTCAAGTTAGCGAAGTATAGTTGGTCGGAACGATTATGTTCACTTTTCTAATTTTAAAATATTTATTACATTGGCCTCGTTAGTGAATGACTCATATTTTAGGACTGATGAAAGCAAGATGTGTGTTTAAGTTGGTGGTCTCTTGGGTATATCGCTCAGAGGCATTCATGTTGCTAAACAGTATTTAAAATTGAACATCATCATCTGTACAGAATCTAAAATTAGCAAATGCATCTGTTAAAAATAAGTCTGCTTTTTTCCCCCACCGTTAGGCAAAGTGTTCTGTATCTGGTAAAAGGTAAAGGTAAAGGTTTCCCCACGACCGAATGGTCTAGTCGTGACCGACTGTAGGGGGCGGTGCTCATCTCCGTTTCAAAGCCTGTAGAGCCGGCGTTGTTGTCCGATCATGTGGCCAGCATGACTCTACGCCGTAGCGCACAGAACGCCGTTACCTTCCCACCGAAGTGGTCCCTATTTATCTACTTGCATTTTTTAGGTGCTTTCGAGCTGCTAGGTTGGCAGGAGCTGGGACAAGCGACGGGAGCTCACTCCGTCACGCAGTCTCGAACTCCCAACCTTGCGGTTGAAAGCCCAGCAACAGCGGATTAACTCGCTGCGCCACCACGTCCCCTTTATCTGTATCTGGTACTAGCAGTTTAAAAAGCATTTAGGAATTCCTGGGGTTTAAATAAATAAGACCAGCTCTTTTAAATGGACAGTGTACCAATACATACACTAGGACTTCAACACTAGTTCTGATTCTAAACCATGTCAAATTTGGCTAGTTCTGTCTGTGAGATGACGTGAACCCCACCCGCCATTACTGTGGGCAGATTCTTAGAGCAGATAGTGAGTCCGGGGAGAAATCAGACACCGATATGGGACCCTTGGATTGTGGTCTGTGTCCATGCATTATATGCATCATATCTGATGGTAATACGTACTATGAAATCTTTCCTACATCCACTTCAAGCCATAGCATCCACCTTTTGCGCAAGACAAAACGCGTTTGCGCAAATGCATCCAATGCAAGAGTCTCGTTTCATGCTAGATAGCAACATAGTCAGAAACAACAGTGAAAGGACAGAAATGCAAGCTTAGTGTGATTTCTACTTTGTCCAAGGTCCAGAATGAAATCGGTTTTACAGAAGAGAGGCCCTTGGTAGTTTGTCTGCTATATTTTACTTGTGAGTAGTCTTGACTCATAGGATGATTTCCAGAAGTGCATGAGTAGGAGAAGCTTGCCCAAGGGACTTTCCTTGCCCCTCCTCTTTCATAATATCCTTTGTATCATAGTATCTCCTGAGGTCCTAGGATCCTTGGGAACAGGATAGCATGTAATGTGGAGGGATGGGGCAAATTCACCAGTATTTGAAGTGAAGCTCTACTTGCTCCCACTCTATACAGGAGTGCCCTGAAATCAAAGACGTGAAGCATGGGGGTGGCAGGTGACGCTGGAGTTCTTCAAAAAAACGCTACCATAGCTACCATGGCTGTGAGCCCACAAGCACTCACAACGTGCTCCAGACATGGTCCATAGTATGTGGGTTTTGAGTACTTGCGTGTTCCCTGCTGCAGCAGCAATGGCAATACTGTTTGAAGAATTCTGGTGGAATGGTCCTGTCTCACCTTCTGTCCCCGCACTGCGCGTCCCTAACCCACATCCCATCTCACTCCCTTCTGGAGAGGCTATTCAGGGAGTCTAGGAGCACTGTTGTAGGAAGGAAAGGGTAAGGAAGCTCCCTAATGTGAGCTTTGAACAACAGGGGGTAGAACATTCTTCTCTCATGAAGAGGAAACGTTTTCATCCTTTGGGTTTTTAAAAATAGAATTTTCCTCATCTATTCACTTGAAATTCAGTGAAAAGACATTCAGTTGGGATCAGAGGCGCAGCTAATAAGTTTAGCACAGTGCAAAGTGCAAAATGTTGCCCTGGAAGTGACATCACGACAGGAAGTTTAGTCATAGTTATATTAAATGTTATTCTCGTTTTCTCTGTTTTTTTGGCCATAACATTTGATAGAGTAAAGATATTACACTCTGGTTTGTTTCCTTGCATTCTGAATTAATTTACCTTTCCGGTGATCTATAACATGATGGTATTATTCATACATACCATCATACATACAGGGTTTTCACAATTTTGGCCACTAATATCAAGCTCAGCTTGTTGTTCCATTAAAGCTTGTTGCCCAGTGCAATTGCACCCCCCTGTACTTCTTTAGCTATGCACCTGGTTGGGATAGATGACTATATGTCATGATCAGTTTGAGGAGTTCATATGAGATGAACCTACCATTGCCATTCTTTGGGAATCAGATCACATTGAATAAATAAACTCTTTTGCATAAATTACCCTCATTTTTAATCCTAAAGTTGGCCCAATCCTAAGGTTGGTGGCTTCCAGAAGAGCATCTGGAGGCCACTCCCAGGCTCTTCTTGGGATAAGGGAGATTTGAGTGGGAACAAAATCAAGGCGCTCCGTATTGGGCTTCCCAGCCTGATGCAGGGGATAAGATCCACCGGTCCCACTCCCCCTGTGCGGGCCTGCTCCACCCCTCCCCTGCCCAGTTCTGCCCCTTCTCCGCCTCCCCCACCCCAAAGTGAATTACCGGTGGCTGGCACTGCTGGAGCGCTGGCAGTGATGTCATGCAGGGGGTACGCGGGGGTACGCGAGTACCAGTTTCTAGGATTACAGCTGGCCCCGCCCATTCGCCCGCCCACTCGTCGACTCCGCCCTCTGCAACGTTTGAATTTCCTGCATGCTTGAGTTGCCTGCATGTTCTCAGAGCCAGGCAGGCAGGCAGGCAGCAAGCGGAGCCTTTCCTTTCCTTGCCACTGAAAAATGAGTTGCTCTGGGGTTTTAACATGATGCCAGGCCTCCTCAACATGTTCTGGGAGTGCTGTGGAATACTGTTGCAACTGTTGGGTCAGTTTAAAATCATCTGAGGCCTCAAAAAGGGCTTTTTTCATGTTACTTCCTGCCACGACATCACTTCTGGCTTATGACGTCACTTCCGGTGGGCGGGTCCCGACCCGTGCCAATCAAAAGTGAGTACCTGTTCTTAAATCATTTAGATGACACCACTGAGCGCTGGTCAGTTGTTCCGCCCACTCTGAGGCGCAACACAAACTAGCGTTGGCCCCAGGGCAGGGGTGCCCTACTCTCCAGGTGCTGTAAACATGCTTTACGGCATGTTTATGACCCCGGAGTCAGTGGTATGCTTGTACCATTGGCAATAGAGCCCTCAGGATCAGGCTCATAGCGACCTTTTTCTAAAGACCATTACGGATACATGTCTAGAAAAATATCAGTCCAAATAACATTATAACGTTTTTTAATGTAGGCCTGTATGCACTGCTAAAATGTTTTTGGGTACTCAGCTCAAATGAAAAGCTTTTAATATACTGTAGATCTGACAGAAATTAGTTTAAAACCATTCACCTACCATTGCCATTCTTTGGGAATCGGATCACATTGAATAAATAAACCTTTTTGCATAAATTACCCTCATTTTTAATTGCACTGTGTACTGCTATCTTCACATATAATTGAAAAAAATCAATTATTAAACAGATCTTTGCAATCTGTACAAAGCCAGTTAAAAATGACTCTTATAATTATTTGACAAGCACAAAAATGAACTGAAGACCAAAGTTTAATCCATAGTGTTCTCATTAAGGTTGGAAAGCTAAATGAAATAATTTGCACAGACCAATCTGTTAGTCACTTATATGCAACACAATGATAACTAATTAGAGCTGAGCTGAACTTTTGTAATTTCAATTTTTGTGTCTAAAAATGCATGTTCAATGAGGGAGATCCTTTCAAATAATGCCCAAATGAGAACCTTTTTTTCTATTTTTTTTTTTGTCCAAGTCCTAGACACCAATAAGAATAGAGAAAGAGCAATGCTTAATCCCCCAAAGTGTGATTTTGTTTTTAGGTTTTAGAAACATTATGCAGTTCCTCAGTTCACCTACAACCATAGGCTCAGAGAAGTGGCTACACCTTTGGACTTGTGCAGCCCTTGTTTATCCATCTCTGATCAGACACAGTATAATGATCTGTGTAAACACTTCCTTCTCAATTTGTGATATGCTGAGGACAACACTGATCCAGAAAACTTAGGGAGCTTGCCTAAATTTCAACTCATGGCCCATTCCCACCTGGGCCAGCTGACAATGGAACGAGCATTCTATAAAATGCACTCTGACAATGCGCAGAGTAGCGCCTGCAGGAACACCACTGGGAAGGCTGGATTATTCCCATGTCTGCTGGAGGGGCACCGGACACACTGAGGGTGCAATCCTCACCTGGAGTTAGACTGGCACAGTTAGGCCAGCAACATTTGGCCGGCACAAGGGCCACTGTAAAGTATGTTTGGACCACTCTCAGAGTCGGAGAGGCCAGCACACAGACGAGTGCCATCCTCTCTGACTGTGGTCCAATCACGCTTTACAGTGCCGGCCAAACTTTGCTGGCCTAACTATGTCAGCCTAATTCCAGGTTAGGATTGCACCCTAAGGCAGGTAGGATGTTGCAGGAAGATGGGGAGGGAGAAGGGCAAAATGGGGCAGGGAAGGGTGGAATGAGGCGGTGATGGGGCAGGGCAGGGTGGAATAGCATGGCAATGGGGATAGCTGGATTGAGTCCAGAAAGGGGGCAGGTTCGGTGGTGGGTTCGGCAGCATCAGCGGCCATGGAATCCTGATCCTGCGGCATGAGTCCCCATGGACCTGTGCCAGGAAATTTGCTAGCACAGATCTTAGCAGCTGATCTACTAGCTGAGGAGGCTTGCCCCTGGGCAAGGGATAAAATGGCCCCTTACTCAGAAGAGACCTCCACAACTCCTCCCGGCAGGATGCAGCAGTAGCCATTTTGGCATTGCTGCATTGGCGGGAGAGGGGGAAGCATAAGATTGGGCTGTCTATAAGGTAGGAGGCTTTTTTAAGTGTAGTCAGACAGAAGTGGTACCATCTCCCTTGTTCTCAATATCTGGAAGCTTTTTTTAAACTGTGCCTGGTAAGCACTTCAAGGATTGCACAGTTGTAGGAACCCAGCAAATACCAGCCTCTGGAACTTTTAGACAAGTCTCTTCTGTGTCCAGAATTTGGATTAAAATACATAAGATAAAATAAAAATATGAGGGAGCTCTCAAAAATATATCAAGAAATAGAAGTGGTGTTCGTTAATAGTATATTGCAGCAGCCATATATCGTAGTAATGACTAAGTGTATTATGTATGATTCAATTTTAGAACAAATCACCATACAATTTTACTGGGTTTTTTTTTTTACAACACTTAGAAATGATTGAATAAGGGCACAATCCTAACCTGGAGTTAGGCCGGCAGAAGTCCCTTGTGCTGGCCCAGGAGTGTTGCAAATGCACCGCAAAGCGCATTTGGACCACTCTTGGAGTCAGGAAGGATGGCCCACGTCCTCACTTCCTTTATAGCATATTTGTCACACTCCTGGGCTAGCAAAATGGACACATGGCCTGACTCAGTATAAGGCAGCTTCCTGTGCCCACAGTGTGCTTTCCTGGTTGAGGACCATATATTCATTGGTGACACATGATTGAGATAATCACTCTGATTATCTCTTTGGGGATGGAGCTTTTATTCTACTCACCTTCTTCTCACCAGTAATCAGTAGTGTTCAGACAGCACACACCAGCTAATAGGTAGGAAGATTCGCATGTGTAGCTGTGTGCACACTAATGATGCA
Source organism: Lerista edwardsae (assembly GCA_029204185.1). Classification (NCBI taxonomy): domain Eukaryota; kingdom Metazoa; phylum Chordata; class Lepidosauria; order Squamata; family Scincidae; genus Lerista; species Lerista edwardsae. Next base: position 1,499,521 of record JAJKFI010000115.1, read on the forward strand.
GTCGAGGCCTTCTCTATATGGGCAGCCTAGATTGCAAATGGGGCATCTGAATAATTGATGTCATCCCAGACTGGGCTTTGTTTAGCCATTCTAATGCAAACTGACAATACACAAAACCATGGTTTGTGTTCAAGACGGATGAGCAAGACAACTTGGTTGTCGTGTATGAGTTGCATTCTTGAATGAAACATGCACTGGCTGGTAATATGATTGAGGCTGGAGAAAAATAGCTGTTACAAAACACAAAAAAGTACATGAATCCCAGGCGCACACGGAGGCCCGAGCGCGCCCCATGGCTGGCGCTGAAACCGCACCCCCCGGACATCGCCCCGCCCCGCGTGTCTCTCAGACACGCCTCCCTTACACTGGAAACGCTCCATTTCCGAGCGTAAGGGAAGCGTGGGTGGGCGGGAGGGCCAAAAACCACGCGGTCTCGCCTGGACCATGCGCAATGGCGCCCCGCTGCTGCCCGGTGCCCCATGGCTCATGCCATCCTGGGCCACAGGTAAGATACGCACCTGATGAATCCCAACCTAAAAACATATGGACTTCTCATACAGTTTGGGCACCCCCATCCATAATTTGGAAATTCAAAGTACTCAGAAAACTGTAACTTTTTGTCTGCCCCTGGGTGCTGCATCCGCTATACTGGGGTCATCGGGAGTAAAGAGGCTGGGGATTGCCAGAGACTGTAGGCTCCCCCTTCTGGCCCTGGGGAGGCTGCTGCCTCTCACAGGCATGGTGCTATTATAACATGCGACCTTGTCACTCCATTGCACGGCACCAACAGCCAGCTTTGGTTTATGCAAGAATTCTAGAATCTGGAAAATTCCAAAATCTGGAACACTTCTTGCCCAAGTGGCTTGGGTAAAGGATATCCAACCTGTATTTGCACATGAATCTTTGCCTCTGAGTGTGTGTGGGTCTGTGTGTGTAATTGCTAACTTTGAAGTCCCACTGTATTGCCCTAGTCTTGATTGTTAATCAATAAAGGTAAAAGTTTCCCCACAACCGAATTGTCTAGTCATGACCGACTGTAGGGGGCGGTGCTCATCTCCGTTTCTAAGCCCAAGAGCCGGCATTTGTCGGAGGACAAGCTTCCATGGTCATGTGGTCGGCATGATTCTACGCCATAGCACACGGAACGCCACTACTCAATGCATCAAGTTTAAAAAAGAGTCAGATATAAAATAACTTTGAAATGAAATTTTGAGCCAAAAAGAATTGTGAATGGGAGAAAAGTACTAAAAGTGTAGCTGGTTCCTTCGGATAAAAACGGTAATTTTTGCCTTCATGTTTTGGACCAAATAGTGGGGTGTTTTTTTTTCCAGCAGCAGTGCTTGAAAGCTGCAGATGCAGAATTAGATTAATCCAATTTGGATGCAATAAGCATGAGAACGAGTTTTCAAATCCGTGTGGGGTTTCATGTCATGCTACCTATCTAATCCTCACAGCAATTCTTAGAAGATAAAGAAAACTTTTTGCCAGATTAAATATGCCTATCAAAAAATTCCAAGTAAACGTCCAACTGTCTTGCCACAAATGAGCATAACAAACTCTCTAGGGAAGTCATTTTGGATTTTTGCCAGGTGTGGCAAAATACTGTATTAAACTTTAATTTGACTTGAATTACCTGCAGTTGAATGGATAGATTCTAGTATGAAAATTTTTCAAAAGCATGTTCTAAATCAGTGGTCTCCAAACTAGAGACCACTGCAGTTGGGAAAAGCTTCTCTGGCATGAACGGCACTTTCCGTTCCACTGGGGAAGCTCTGAAAGACTCTGACTACAGTGCCTAAGGGCCTTTGCTTCAGTGCCCAGCTGCTTCCGTGGTCTGCTGCCCCAGCATGCTTTGCATCTGGTGTTCTACACAGATGCAGCTGGCCACAAAGATCCCTGGAGGCTGTACTTGGGGTCTTTTGAGCTTCCCTGGCAGAAAGTGCCGTTCACGCCAGGGAAAAAGCAAGCAAGCACCAGATCTCGCCCATAAGCAGAAGTTTGGAGCCTGCTGTTCTAAATTAAAGCTAACCCAATTAAAATCAACTTAGGCTGCAATCCTAAGCACACTTACCAGGGAGCAATTCAATGATTAGAGATGCATAGGATTTCTAAAGATACTGAGATTACCATTTTTGCAAGAATGAAAATTCTGGCAGATCTAAACCGACTAACTGTACATATGCTATTTATAAAAGAGTGTGAAGTGAAAGATTTTTGAAAGGTCAGTGCAACCTATTAGCTTGTGGACTCTTCTAATCCTAGAAACAGTTAAGAAACACATATTTTTGACTGGGTTGTTTTTTGTTTTTTTGTTTTTGAAGGAGATAAGCAGGGCAGCCAAGTGAACAGCACCATCAAGCTTGAGCATGATGTCATGTTAGAATTTTCATATGTATGCACTTGTGGGGTACCTGAGCCCAGTTATCAAGATCTTGTATCTGTATAAGAAAGAGCACTCATCCCCACACTCAGCATTTCAGATGGAGAAGCTCTATGGATTACAAAAACAATTTTCACTGGGAAATGCCAACGCCTGTTAGAATTTAGGAAATAGGTCAAAAGGATGGCAGGAATAAAATGTGTGTAGCTTAACCTTTCATCTTCTGACTCTTACTTCATGTATATTTTGTTCTCATAGGAATACATCAACTTGATATTGACAAAGATGTGGGGAAAGCTGAGATCCCTAGAGGCAAGGAACCCATTTTATTTTTTTTAAAAAACTACAGACATACCTGGCATGCTAAGTTGCACAACTGCTGCAAAGACTACCTTTTTAACTTACAGGAAATAAAATAAATGCCATATTAAAGTAGTTTGCAGGAACTTCACAGAGGTAAATGAGCAAAACGGACACTGGTGATGGTTCACAAACGATTGTGCAAATAATAAAATAATAGCTCCTTGGAGGAAGGATAAAGTGGTTCACATATGTATGTCTTTAGCATTTGAAAATGGTAAAATTAAGGAGTGACTTATATGTGTGAATTATTACTTATTTATTTCAGTATTTATATACCGCATTTCTTGTAGACTCATCAATGTGAGTCTCATAGATTCAAGACGGTTTATAATACTGAAGGTGCAATCCTATCCTGGAGTTAGGCTGGCACAGTTAGGCCAGCAAAGTTTCGCTGGCACAAGAGCCACTGCAAAGTATGTTCGGACCACTCTCTGAATCAGAGAGGCCAGCACACAGATGTGTTCAATCCTCTGATTCCAAGAGTGGTCCAAACATACTTTATGGTGTCCCTTGTGCTGGCCAAACTTTGCTGGCCTAACTGTGCCGGCCTAACTCTAGTAAGGATTGCGCCCTAAATATACCTGTGTATAATTATGAATCTCATGGATAAATTGAGGGCAAGTTTTAAGCTGAAATAGTAGAGTTGGCTATGACCTGTGGATATGTCTAGGGTAAAATTTAGTGGGGTATGCAATTCTTTGAAAATGGCTTACGAGTAATTGTTCTGAGGCAGCAACAGACAGCCAATCAAAAAACAGAGCCATTTCACTTTCTTCTGAAGTAGCACAGAAATGGAGCTATTCTCCAAACAAGAAGGAAGAGAGATGAAGGTGCTTGTGGGAGTTTTAGGCTTTGTGAGGAATACTGTACAGCACTTCAATAGCAGCAGCCCTCAGAACAACTACAATTCCCATAAGCACCTTCGCATCTCTGGCTGTTTGGAGAAGAAGGAAAATGGCTACTGGTTTTTTGCTTGCTGTCAGTTGGTACTTGAGAACAAATACTGGTAAGTAAAATTGCTCCTTTTTTCTACCCCCTGCTTTCTGCTTTTTAGCCTAGCCCCTCCTGCCATTAGAAGCTTTATTAACCATATTGACCCATGTATAAGCTGATTCATGTTTTCAGGGTCAATTTTCAGGAATAAATTTTTAGACTTATACATGAGTATACTGTATAGGGTAAATCAAATGCCACAAACCAAATTTTCCTATTGCTTCAAACACATTTTTTAAAAATGTTGTACATTCACACACTTAGCTCTGAGTTATTGTGAAAATGAATTAAGTGTTTGTAGTGTACATGAATGAACTGGTTCTAAGGACAATTTTATCCACATAATTCAGTTTAACAAGACTGGAATCAGGCTGAGGCTGCAATCTTCGTACACACTTTCTTGGGCATATGCCCCATTGAGCACAATAGGGTAGACATGCAAGTAGACCTGCATAGGATTGTATTGCTAGAAAAATCACATGGATGATACAGTTGAAATGGTGAAGCCACTGGGAATCAGAGGCATACTTAGAGGGGGATCATAGAATGTGAAACATGGCCATCTGGCCATCCGTTTTATTTAATACCCCCCAACTCAGAGATATGCATGAGCAACTATGAACTTGCTGTCTGGCAGATGTTGTACAGCAGCAATGACAACCTCCTGTTTAGAGAAGTACATGACTGGTCCTCCATCCTTTCAAACCTGGTTCCGGTGCTGTCAAATCTGACAGCATCAATGCTATAATACACAGTTTCTGGACTAATACACAAAGTCAAACACACCTAAGGAAGATATTCCGTGCTGAAAACCTTGTGCACAATACCCTTGTGCGTGCATATTTTCTGATTCAGCAAGGCAATGCACGCAAACAATTCTATCTAATTCCCCAATGCATGCCCCCATTGTTGAATTGGGGCAATAACTTCTATGAAGAAGAGGATATAGAAATCTATTCTCTAAAAATGAACAAGAAAAAAATGCATGCATAAAGTAATACAGTGGTTCTCAAACATTTTAGCACCAAGACCCACTTTTTAGAATGACCATCTGTCCGGGACCCACCAGAAGTGATATCATAGCCGGAAGTGAATCATTCTGATGCCAGAGCCTGCTGCTTTCCTGAAAATGCAGCAATAAGTTGGGTTATTTCTCAAGTCATTTTCCAATAGCAAAAGCCTCTTTATAACCTTGACAGAAGCAAAACAACCACACAGCCCTCTCCCTTTCCAGCATTCCATCTTCCCATATTTTCAATATGTCTGCTCTAGGCGCTTCACAACCCACCTGAAATTGTCTTGCAACTCACTGGTTTAGGAACCACTGAACTAATGTATTAGTTATACAGGCATCCCTCAGTATCAATGGAGGATGTGTTCCTGCTGTTATGATGAATACCTGAAATCACGGATGAGAGCAGACCCTCCTCAAATCCCCTCCTCCACTGTGCTCATGATTCACCTCTCATTTTTACAAATGCTTTGCAAAAGGAAGCTTTTTCTTCCTTTGCTTTGAAATGTTTTGGGAAAGAAAGGAAATAGCAAGAGCGCAGACTGGTAGCTGCTAGACTCTAGAGGAGGGAACAGTGAGAACATAAAGAGGAAGCAGAATCTAGCTTTGTCTGCTTCCTCTGCTGCCCACTTCCTATAGTGGAATGGCAAGTGTTCTCACTTCCTTGAGCAGCTATGAGTCTAGTTTCTTGCTTTCTGCTTCCTGTTCCAAAACATTCCAAAGCAAAAGGAAGATGATGTGGGGGGGGGGGGGAATTTGAGAACTTCAGATAAATAAAACAGTGGATATAGGACCTGCAGATATGGGGGAAGCCTGCATTTATAATGTATTACTTTCCCTAAAGACTTCAGGTCTACTTGCGTATGATTCCCAACAGAGGTGTACCTACAGGGGGATCACAGAACTAAGTTTTGCAAGCAGAAGCTCGTCTTCCTCTTTGGAGCCATTCATAGCCAACGTAGCCTCCATTTTGTTCTAGCTGCTGGGAATGGCTCTGAAGAGAAGGGGGAGCGACTGCTTGCAAAACTTAGTTCACAGTCCAATCCTAAAAACTGCGCAGCTTTGACACAACAGGGTTGCATCAGCGCTGCGCACTTAGTGCCAATGGGCGGCGCTGCGCAGTACCCCCTGTGTTGACACTAAGGCTGCGCCTCCCTTGCATTGACTGAAGCCGGATTGCATTGACTGAAGCCGGCTTGCATTGACTGAAGCGCCATGTTGGGCCAGGGGTGGGAGTGGGCGGGGGGGGGGTCGGTTCTGGGTGGAACATGGGCTGGTGGTGGGTGGTGGGTGGGGCAGCCTGGGAGGAAGGCGGGCCCAGGATTCAGTCATAAGGCCGAATCCTAGGCCCATTTGGGAGGCCGCGCAGCCCCAATTCAGGCCATGTGGTCTCCTTGGATCTGTGCCTGCTGTTTAGCAGGCGCAGATCCAAGTAGTGCACAAACGTGCCCTTGCCGCGGGGAGGCTCCAGCCTCCCATATACTGTGCTGGATTTGGTGCAGGCCGGCCAGCCTCACTAATCCAGCGCAGTATAGGATTGCACTCTCATTGTCATCTGTGTTTGGCTCTTGCCTGAACAACAGTAGAGGTAGTTAAGGTTACACAAACACATTACTGAGAAGTAATGTGAACCCCATTCGCCCTGCTCTGAACGGGATTGCACTCCCTCTGAAGGAGCAGGTCCGCAGTTTGGTGGCTGTCTTGGAACCGCAACTGCACCTGGATTCCCAGGTGTCGGCGGTGGCCAGAGGAGCCTTTGCTCAGCTTCGGCTGATTCACCAGCTGCGGCCGTACCTGAGCTGTGCGGACCTGGCCACAGTGACCCATGCCCTAGTGACATCTAGATTAGACTATTGCAATGCGCTCTACATGGAGCTGCCTTGGAAGACGGTCCGGAAATTACAACTAGTACAGAACGCGGCGGCTCGGGTGGTTGCTGGGGCACATCGGTTTGACTCTGTTGAGCCATTGCTTCGGCGACTACACTGGCTGCCGGTTCTGTTCCGGGCCTGATTCAAAGTGCTAGTTTTGACCTTTAAAGCCCTTTACGGCTCAGGTCCAGGGTATTTGAGGGAATGCCTCCTCCCATATAATCCTGCCCGTACTCTTAGATCATCTGGGGGGGGCCCTTTTGACCCCAACTTCGGAATACCCTCCCCTTAGAATTGAGAACTGCTCCCTCTTTGGCAATGTTTGGCAATATTTCGGCAGGGGCTGAAGACCTTTTTATTTCAACAAGCTTTTAATTGTTGACAGGCTGACTGACTAGTTTTTTAGACTCTTTATATTTTAGGATCCACGGGGCTTGTTGTTTTTTAAATTTTAATTATTTTAATGTTGTTTTTAACTGTTGTTTTTAATTTTAAATTGTGATTTTAATGTATTTTATTGTTGTAAGCCGCCTTGGGTGCCCATGGGGCAGAAAGGCGGGGTATACATTAAATTAATAATAATAATAATAATCAATCAATCAATCAACAGGTACTTATATACCGCTTTTCAACACGAAGTTCACAAAGCGGTTTACAGGCAAATAGTAATAATAAAGTTAAATGGCTCCCTGTCCCAAAAGGGCTCACAATCTAAAAAAAGGCAGACTGCCAGCAACAGCCACTAGAAAGACTGCGCAGGGGTGAAGAGGGACAGTTACTCTCCCCCTGCTAAATATAAGAGGAACACCACTGGAAAAAGTGCCTCTTGTCCAGTTAGCAGGGGACAATAATAATAATAATAATAATAATAATAATAATAATAATAATAATAATAATAATAATAATAATAATAATAATAAT
>JAJKFI010000115.1:1507070-1526494 GCA_029204185.1 Lerista edwardsae
ATAATAATAATAATAATAATAATAATAATAATAATAATAATAATAATGGTTTGTGTCTACATGCCCATATTGCTGATAATGCTACCAAAGAGGGTGAGTGCCCCAGTATATCCTCATCTCAGTGTCCCTTTCTGAGGCTGGCTTGGCTGCAGATTCCCATTTTCAAAGATTCAATCACTATTTACCGTTGCTGTTGTTTCCACTAGCTTTTTTTTCTGTATATTATATGTGTTCATACAGTATTGTACAAGCATATGCCACATAAGAATAATACACCCATCTACCCTAGGCTCTGCTATAAATATATGCAAGCTGTGTCAGCGAAGATTTTGGTTTGTGGAATGGAAGCAAGAACATTTGCAAAGAGACCATGTGCCAATGACAGCCCACAGTTTAAGCAGCTGCAGATTGGTCTGGTGTGTAAAAAAACGTCTGTAAACTGGGCAGCAGGAGGGTTTTCTCCCTGGAGGATTAAAAGTCATAGACGCTGAGATGTGCAGTGAAAGTGCTGAACTGCTAACAGACAATGGTTTTCAAATCACTGGCTTCTGATCATAGCTGTTAGCAGAGCTGATTGAATTGATGACAGAGCCGAGAACAGCAAAGTTGAGTTTTGTTAGGAAGTTTGCTGCAACAGTGAACGAACTGCAGCCATCTTTACCCAGGAAGAACCACTTGACAGGAAAAAGAAGCTAATGGGTTCAGTCAAAGCGGGAGAGCAACCTAAAATCCTTTAGTCAAGGAAGAAGATATGTCTCCTACTTATTCCTACTAAGTGTTCAGCACCGCTGTCTGGAGACCAAAGTCTTGGTGCCTGTGATGGCACCTACATTTTTCTGGACAGGGTCCATTGCTGAAAAACAACATAAGAATGGAGGAGCAAAAGAAACTGTTGGCCGGATCTTCAGCATTGTGTTCCCCACAAAAGTCAATCCAGTACTTCAAGCAGGGGTTGAGGCATTTTCTCCCACAGTTGCTCCCTTGCAGTTGGCATTCAGAGTCATGCTGCTGTGGAGCCTGGCGACAGCCATCATGATTAGTAGCTGTTGTCTCCATGAATTGGTCCAATCCGGTTTAAAGGTTCCAAGCTAGTGACCATCACCACATCTTGTGGTTGTGAATTATGGAGAGTAACTATGAGAGGCCAAGCCTACGCCTGCCGACTCAGAAGCAAGTCCCATGATAGTCAACGGAGCTTACTCCCAGGAAAATGTGAATAGGATTGCAACCTGAGCTGTGTGAAGAAGTACTTCCTTTTTTCTTTTTTTTTTTTGTCTAACCCAGACATTTAGGATTGCTTTAACGCAAAGCAATTTACCAGTGATTCTGATGGGCAGCTCAGTCCTAATTTGCATGGGAGTAGGCAGGCCTGCACTGCATCCTAACGCAGGCTGATAGGCAGATGGAGCTCACCATAGGGCAAGGGGATATTTTCCCCTTACCCCAGGGTAAACCTCAGCTAGCCTTATGGGGCTGCTTGGATTTGTGCCAGCTGGTGCAAATCTAAACAGCCAGATCCTGACCCCCTCCCTCTCCCTAGGCCTGCCCACCCATGAGGCTGCCCTCCCCCTTTCCGCCTGCCTCCCGCCTCTCTCCCACCTTCCCCTGCCCTCCCTAGCCGCCACGCTGGCCACCCTTGGCCAGCACAGAGACAACTTCCCTGCCAGCCTCCGTGGCATACCTGGGTCGGTGTGACTCCCCACATTAGCTCTTGCACTGTCATGGTTGTGCTTTACGGCACGTTTGCAACAGCCCTGGGCTAATGCTCATGAGATGCGTCAGCCCAGGAGGTGCTCTGGATTGCGCCCTCAGGCAATAATATAATTCACGTGGTGTGCTAAAAAGGCTTTCAATCAATCATCGGTCATCTAAAAACAAACACCCGCAATGTTGCTCTTCACCCTGCACAGTGTCTTTTCTAGTGGCTGTTGCTGGTGGTGTTCTGCCTTTTTTTAAGATTGTGAGCCCCTTTAGGACAGGGAACCATTTAACTTTATTATTACTATTTGCCTGTAAATAGATTTAGATGCCTCTGTTTGCCCAAAGATAACAGCTGAAGATCCAAAGGTCGTGAGCTCGAGACTACCGGAAGTCTCTGTGAGCGGCAGACCTTGCAAAACTGCAGTTGATTAAAAAAAGCTGAGTTCCAGCTGCCTCGTGTGAGGGGGAGTGTGCTGGTCAGCTGCATCTCTGGGGGAGCAGAGAAGCCCCTTATCAGCCAGCAGAAGACAGACGGGTGGCTAAGAAAGAAGGCTAAATCCAGAAAGATCCATCTGTATGAGTGTTGTTCTTGAAAGATAGAACGTTTCTGTAAATTGTAAAACCTTCGGGTTTGTGAATAAAAGTCTGCCTATGTAAACCACCTTGAGTTACAGTCATTAGAGAAATCTAGTGATCTTAAGAAAGGCGGTATATAAATACAAGTATTATTATTATTATTATTAAATGGCTTTGTGAACTTTATGTTTAAAAGTGGTATATACCTGTTGATTGATTGATTGATTGATTGATTGATTGATTGATTGATTGATTGATTGATTGATGTCCTAACCACTTTTGTCTTTCACTTCTGCCTTCAGGACAGTCTGTGAACAAGCTTACCACCAGTCCATTCAGAATCATACACAGTGCAGTGGAAGAGACCACCGATTGGGTTTATGGCTTTCTTTCGTTACTGTCAGATCTCATGTTCGAAGATGAAGAAGAGAGTGAAAGAGGTATTCTTAGGCCCTGCTATTTTCAAGGCATGGTCTTTGCACTGCTGAGTTCTTGTCTTGGCATCCAATAAGTCCGGGCAAAGCGGGTGAGAAATGCTACTCTTTCGTTTTCAGACTGAAGCCTGTATCAAACGGCGGGCTGCTGCTGCTGCTGCTGCTGCTTGAAAGCAGGCCTTTTTATATTCAATCCTTTTCATATAGCATTTAATGTGCCGTTATGGAAAGGAAGTCAGAATTAAAATGTAACCATTATTTTTCCCCCTGAAACTCTGTGTGCTAACTTTTTTTTTTAAGTTGTAGAGCTGCAATACAAGAACAGTGCAAAAGAATTAGCTTCAGGGAGCAGCAGCAACTATTCATAAGTCTGTCTCTGTAACTTTGTCGACGAATGAGCGTTGCTGTCTAAATGGACGTGGCGTAGGATACGTGAGAATTCTAAGCCCCCCTGCCTCAGATGAAGTTCAATATTGAACAGTAGGTGGCAGTGTTGCTGGAATTACCACAATAGCAGTTACATCAAATGAAAGGAAGTTTGAGAGCTAATGTGCCGCCTGATGTCTAGTTAAAATATAGATTGGCTGCAATCCATGGAAATTGCACAATGAATGCCATGAGCCTAAAGAGCACTTGCTGATTGTATCTCAACAACAATCCATTACCGGTACGGTATCAGGAGAGTTGGTAATGTGACATGAGGCTTTTTTTTTTTTTCAAAGTTGAAATCTGGGTTTGGGCTTTTTGCAAGAAGCTCCCCTGTATTACTGCCGTTGCCTCTGTTGTTTCAGCATTGCAGTCAGCTATGGCAGTCTCTTTTAATGAGACATCAAAAGATAACCAGTTTTGTGTGAGTGTGCGGTGGATAGGTTTGTATGTAACAATAGATGCACAAAAGAAGCCTGCTCACTTTACACAATGCCTCCTCTTCTATATGCCGTGTATCTGTTGTCTGGTGTGATGTGCACACAACACACCATAGTCTGCATTCCATATTCATGGTCTCTTTGTAGCTGGAGAGAGCACTCTTTCTTAACAAATATAATTAAAACCCAGCTGGAACCAAAATGTGGTTCCCTCCAAATACATTTGTCAGTTTGAAGTATCACCTAATTTCTACCACTGTGGGGGCTCTTGGATTAGCACTGCCTGTGCATACTAACACAAGCTGGAATCAAGATTGCTGGGAGAAACATCAACAACCTCAGATATGCAGACGATACCACTCTACTGGCAGAAAGTGAGGAAGACCTAAAGAACCTTTTGATGAGGGTGAAAGAGGAAAGTGCCAAAATTGGTTTGAAGCTCAACATTAAAAAGACTAAGATCATGGCAACCACTCCCATCACTTCCTGGCAAATAGGAGGGGAAGAAATGGAAGCAGTGACAGACTTTATTTTCCTGGGCTCCAAGATCACCGCAGATGGTGACTGCAGCCATGAAATTAAAAGACGTTTACTTCTTGGGAAGAAAGCTATGGTGAACCTAGATAGCTTAATCAAAAGCCGAGACATCACCCTGCCAACAAAGGTTCGCATAGTCAAAGCGATGGTTTTCCCAGTAGCCATGTATGGCTGTGAGAGCTGGACCATAAGAAAGGCAGAGCGTCGAAGAATCGATGCTTTTGAATTATGGTGTTGGAGAAGACTCTTGAGAGTCCCCTGGACTGCAAAGAGATCCAATCGGTCAATTCTCCAGGAAGTCAAGCCTGATTGCTCCCTGGAAGGACAAATGCTGAAGCTGAAGCTCCAATACTTTGGCCACCTGATGAGAAGAGAGGACTCTTTAGAAAAGACCCTCATGCTGGGAAAGATTGAAGGCAAAAGGAGAAGGGGGCGACAGAGGATGAGATGGTTAGATAGTGTCACCGAAGCAATGAATATGAAATTGGGCGAACTCAGGAAGCTAGTGGAGGACAGGGAGGCCTGGCGTGCTGTGGTCCATGGGGTCGCGAAGAGTCGGACACGACTTAGCGACTGAACAACAACAACAACAACAACAACAACAAGTGCATACTAACAAGCATCTCATTGTTAGCGCTGGGTCTCGGTTTGTGGGGTGGCTGGCAGCAGAGCTAAATCATTTATTCTTGCGGCCAGAAATGTGGTAAAATCCAGTTCCCGTGCTTACTCCTTTACAAACAGAAAGTATCGTGCGAGATCATTTTTAAAAAAAATCGTGGATAATAAATATAGATGAGAGGGAGGACATAAACATCACAGATAGGGTTTCCAGATACAAATGGGGACAGAGTGCCTATACCTTTAACGAGTGGGTCGCAATCGTTTTTTTAAAAACTTATTAAACACAAAAGGAGCCCTGCAGAAGTTAGGATTGCATGGTATGAGTTGACATATGTCATGTGTGTCGAGAATTATGACCCCACACTGTGCGCATGCACGTGCATGCACACCCACACCCACACCCACTGCTGCACATAGTATGGGGCTTCCATTATTTTCTTTTTGAATCACGCTTCCTTGGGCTAAATCCTGTACCAGTCCCAAATGTTCCGAAATGAGCCTCCACAGGGCAAGGACACATTCATCCCCTTACCCTGGGGTAGGTGCCAGCTGGCCCAATGGGGTGACTTGGATTTGTGTCTACTGTTTAGCAGGCGCAAGTCACGCGCTGGATGCCACTGCGTCACATGCTGCGCGGGACTGGGAACGGGGTCTGGATGGGGCCTAATGGCTGCATCCAAACTCCTCCCTCCTCCCCGGGCGGCCCTGCCTGCCAGAATGTGCTTCCCTGCCCCGTTCCACCCTTCCCACCTTCCCCCCCCCCCCACCAAGAAAAGCTTGTGCGCTCGGCTTGCTGTCTATCCGCTCTGGTGCTCTGCTCTAGGAACTGCCTGCATCAGCACAGCAGTTCTTGCGCTCGTGCACATTTGCTTTATGGCACATGCACGACAGTGATTGGCCAATGCAAGTGGCTTGTGTTGGCCAAGGGGGAGGTGGATTGCCCAAACTTTCTGTTTGGGATAGAACAGCCATAAACAACCCGAACTATGCAGGAAAATAGAAGTGTGACAGTCTAAACAACTTGGAATTGAGCTTCTTTTGAACTCATAATTCTTGATCGCATTTAAACATGAACATAACCCAGCATGGAAAAAAAATATTGCTAATATATTATTATGTTGCTATTCATCTGGTTATTTTCTTTCTTGGTTTAGGTGAAGTGGAACCTTCTTTGAAAATAAAAGGTTGGTTTTGCTCATCTTTACAAAAGGTTGCACACTTTGTTTGATTAAGTGGGTATTAAGCAAGAACAATGCTGCTTTATTCTGCCAGTGCTATTGCTAATTATACATCTTTCTACTAATGGTGTATCCTTTTTTGTAGATAAAAATAATTAGAAAGCCGGGCAGAATAGTTTGTTCCTATGCAGTATGCTGAATGTCATGTAACATTGACTGATTTGTCAAACTGAAAGACATTTCCTATTTAAAAGAGCTGTTAGGTGCACAATCCACTGAACCTACAAGGGTGTGCAAATGGCAGCATTGCAGTTCATTTCCATAAATCCTATATTCATGTATGTGAGCGCCAACTGGGGGGGCTCTGGGTTTTTCAGCCCCCATGGGTTTTTTTCCATGGGGGCAGAGCACCCACGTTCCAGTCAGGCCCCTTCGATACTCCTCCCAATCAATGGCCCCAGCACCCCTTCCCGTGCTGTTGGGCCGGTAGACCCCCTCCTGAGGCCGGGGTGCACGATTACTGGGGCGTGGCCACGTCGACGTCGGGGGCGTGTCCATGGGCACCCCCGATGGTAAAAGCAAGTTGGCATCACTGTTCATGTATGACTTCCTGCATACAGGCATTATATGGAGGTAGCAAGGAGGTCCCTCTTGTCTATGTTTATTACTCACAATTCCCCCTAATTTCTTACTCACCCCAGAGAAAGCCTGCCCATTGCCATGGGACTTCTTAGATCTGTGTCTGCTTTAATCCATAAATCCAAAACATGTAACGGCGGTGGTTACAGATGGGATTAGGATCTGTGGCAGCTCTTGGGGGGGGGGGCAAAGGGGACAAACGCCCTGGGTGCTGGGCTTGGTGAAGGCAGTGATGCAATGTCCCCCCCCCAACCATGCGCTAGGGCGCTGCCTGGAGTGCCATGAAGCGTCGAGTTCCCTCCGATAGTTAGAGGAGTGGGGGGGGGAAGGGGCACTGCCTGGCTCCTCTGATCATTGGAGGAAACTTGCCGCAAGTTTCCTCTGACCATCAGAGGAGATGGCAGCGCCGTGCTAAAAGACGCTCAGTTCCTCTGACAGTTGGAGGAACCGATTGCCCCTTGCAGCAGCACGAAGCCACTCATGGGGAGCAGCCTCGCAAAGTGCCCAGAAGAGCCAAACAGCCCTTTGTGCTGCTGAAAGCAGTGCTCCCCTGGAGGGGGCGGGTGCCGTTTTCAGGAGATAATTATGGTGACATGATGACATTACTGCACTAACTTCTGGGGCAGGGGGCGGCTGACTGGGGGTTTGCATCTGGGCAGGGAACCCCCAGGACTGCCACTGGTTAGGATATCAGTGTCACACAAGTGTCACCAATACCTTTCCTGGTGTCCCTACCTCCCTGCCTCTGTTCCACCCCGCATTCCACTCCCTTCCCACTTCGTTGCACCCCTGCTGCTGTTGCACCTACCTTTGTAGGGCCAGTGGTGCGCCTCCAGCGCTTCCATCTGGTATGGCAGCTCACCTAAAATGGCTGCTGCCAGAGGCCATTTTACAACAGGTGGCTTCAAGTGAACTTACTTTTATACAACTCATCTGAGTTTGCAGCAGAGCAGTTTTCAAAATACGCTTAAATTGCAAACTAACGTTGCTATATGTACTTTTTTTCTGTTTAGAAGAAATCCAGCCACCAGTCAAAAAGAAAGGTGAGCAAATGTTCATTTCATCTTCAATAATATTCCAGATGTCTTGGTGAGTGGGTTAGTCCATCTAGCTTACTCTTGCTAAACTACTTCACTGATCTGGGCACGAAAACTAATAAAAGAAAAATGTGAAAGATAATAACTGTGGTTGGAGAATTTGTGCACATTTGCTGGACCCAGGCCCTCAACACCCATCATCCAAGCAGCAGGAGCTCAGAGCACCAAGTGAAGAATAGATGTGCCTTTGCTAATTGGTTAATCAGTTTTCACCTCGCATGGTCAAGAATGCTGACACCAGTTGCTAACTTGGCTCATGTTGCAGATTCCACGTCAATAACAGGAGCCAATGTTAAAAACCAACACTTACATTTCCTTATTCTTTTCCATCATTTGGTCAGCTGTTCACAAGTGTTCATGTTTAATAAGTACATCCAGTTAAAAAAGGCTAGTGAAACAGATAACTTCATTGGCACTAAGCCTTGTCTGAGTACTACTTAAGTGCTTGAGGTACCATCACAAATCACATTGTGTTTCTTTTAAATATTGCCATATTCTAGTATCTGTTGTAACCGAGTGACCATCATGCTGTCCAAGTAGTATAAAATACCATTTAGGTCCTGAAAGGGTCGTCCCAATGTGAAAATAAATATTGACCAAAGACCTTTTAAACATCTAAGTGTTATGGATTAATTCAATTCATTACTCATTGGAATCCATTATTCCATTACCATTATTCATTGAAATCATTGAGATGTAAGGTCATGATATTTCTAACCAATATCACCAAGTGTGTTAAGGCATAATCCCCTAAACTACAGTGGACCCATGCTTTACAATGGTAATCTGTTCCAGAGATAAATAGCACAGCACACAATCTTAACCCTTGGCTAGAAGAGGCAGGCCAACATGCCTGCCCCATATCCAGCCTAGGCAACCAGAGGAAAGGGGAATAGATTCCCCTTCCGCCCAGGTTATGCACAGTGGCCCAGATGGGGCTACTTGGAGCTGCACTGCTGAAATCGTGTGTACTGCGCTCTGTAGGGGCCATGGTTATCAATTCACACAATGTTGTAATTATAAAACACAAATTACAAGGCTGTATCTTTTCCTCAATACACACAACCACAACGTTCACATCATCTACATTCGTCCCTCAAGACAGGCAGCCACAATGCTAAAAACACTGCTATTGGCTAAGATGCTACCAAACACTTGCATTCACAGCACTGATTGGCTTATCTATCACCCACGAGGTTCTGTTGACGGCCATTGTGACCCCACTGTAAAGCGCATCATTCATTGTATAGTGAACCTTATTTTACAACAGTCAATTTCAAAATGCAATTTCAAATTGTAAGGTGATTTGAGTGTCAAGTGAACCCATTTTGATTATACTTTTGAGGCAAATATTAAACAGAGGTTGATGATACAACAAAACAATGGAAAGGGAAGAAACAGCATCTGCAAGGATGAGGCAGTTACACTGAGCTGCTGGGTTTTGTGCAAAAAGAGGTGAAAAGGCAAGCTATGAAAAAAACCCACATAATGTCACTTACTGGGAATGGCCCTTCCCCTAAGTACCCACACTAGACCAGGATCTTGGTACTTAAAGCCACACCTACCCAGATAGGTGAGAGTCCCTTATCAATGTACCAAATGCTAGGATAACTGAGTCAGGTAAATGCACAGATTATTTGCATTTTGAAATAACATCTAGGTTTACAATAGAGTTACGTGCAGGATTGAATGCTTAGGAGGATCACCTGTGGCTCTTGTCTTTCTTGCTCTGGGAAACAGTTGTGTTTCATGGTCCAATGCGGTAGAGCAAAGCCCAGTTCTTAGTTTACTGGTCAGTTGCAGCAGAAAGTGTCACACAATTACAATAGGAAAAAACTACCAAAGCCTCTTGCAAATTCAGCAAACCCTTTGGGATGCAGATTCTGTACAGGACTCTCCTAGGATGTAAGGAATACAAAAGTTTGATTGTATAAAGTGAACCTATTTTGAAGTAAGGCTCCACTGTATAAGAATAAGATTCTACATCAGACTCCATAGCACTGCTAGAACTGCCACCATATTTTGTCTAAAAGTATGTTCAATGCGAGTTCAGAAATAGGATGTAGCAGTGTGCTAGGAATTAGGGAGCTGGCCATTCATAATGTGTTCCTATTGCTGATCAAACATAAAGTCTATGGATCAGCACTCCGTTTGAAATGATTACTAAAAGGGAAGAAGGCAAGAACTAGCTGATGTAGCATCAATCAGATCAGACACTGGCCAAGGGCCCATGCCTCTCAGAGGCACCATGCCTGTGGTGACGTCAGCTACCACAGGTCCCCCCTTCAAGAATGGAGAGAGTGAGAGAAGCTGCAACTTGCTGCTGCTCACAAGCTTGGAGGGAGGGACAGTGCAGGGGATTTGACTGACAGCGCAATCCTATTGCACCCCTTGCGTTGACGCTACATCATAGCATCGATGCAAGGGGCGGAGCGCTGACGTGGGGGCGCCAATCTGCACCCCCGTGTCAGCGCTCAAACAACAGGACTGGCTGCAGTCCCTTTGCACCCACCCTGAGCTTCTCTTGCATCGGCCTTGCCAGTCCGGCGCTACTTAGGATTGCGCCCTGCTGCTGTCACTGGAACCAGGAATGGCTGAGCAAGTGGTACGTGTGTCAAGTCGCCTCTCTGAGAATCTAACTTCAAAACTCTTGTACCTTAGTGAAAAAGGACCTAGGGTAGTGTGTGTGTGTGTGTGTGTGTGTGTGTGTGTGTGTGTGTGTGTGAGTGTGTGTGTGTGAGGGAGGGAGGGAGGGAGGGAGAAGCAAGACAGTATATATGTAAATACCACATTATTTAAGTTGCAGATAATTCTTGGCTTTCTCCACAACATTTAGCAAGAAATCACCTCTGCACCACTACCTGGAAGTTTTATTTAACACATATTGCACATGTTTGCATGTTGACAGCATGCTGTTATGGTCATGCTCCCTCTCACTGATTTTCACTTGATCTTTCCTAACATTGAGGGTGACAGGTTTCATTTTGAGAATGTGAATGTTTTAGGAAATGGTTAATCCAGCCACCGAGTCAATAAAGACTCTTTATCTAAATCCCGAATTCTTCTTTCAAACCACAGGAGTACTTAAAATACGAGCACTAGAATGATGTAACTCTCTCCTGGAATCTGTGGGCCTTACAGAGTTTGCCAGGATAGCTTATGCTGGCACCATTTGGGTAATTAGTTATTCCATTCACTTCTCTCTGAAGAATATCACCATTTGCATATTTAGTGCTTTCAGAGTCTAGCTAATTTTCTCTTTATATCTCCATATGGCAGCGTGCTTTTCTGGGTATGTGAATTGCTTTTACCATGGTCTGTAATGGGGGCTTGTTGTCTCTTAACTGTTTCTCACTGAAAAGCATTTTGTGAATCTTTGTACGAAGCGTTTTATATAAAAAAACATACAATTTTATTTTGGAAGATTCCAAAATTACTTAATTATTCCTCCGATGCCCTTTTCATGCTTTATTTTGTATGACCATTTTATTCTCTTGTTATCGTCCTCATCATTCATGATTAACAGACTGTTTGGCTTAGCTAGGCATTGTTCTGCCTGTTCTATAACCTTGTAGCAAACAAACGACAATCCCAATAGGGTTTATAATATAATTCATTGTTTCTCAACGTTTGTCCCTTTGCACAGTACACCTGTTGGAAGTACCACCAGAAGTAACTGGGGAGGATATCGTTGCCAGTTACTTCCAGATTGGGAGGCCAGATCCAATGCAAGAAACATTGATAAGAGGGTCAGGGCAGGGCCGGCCTTAAGCCAATGTCCTCACATTGGGACCTGCGCTGGGGGAGGGGCGTACTAGCACAGCAAGCAGATCACCTATTTCTGCAGCTGGGATCTCTATGGACTATAGGTCAGTGGAGCGAGCAGAGCAGCTTTACCTTGGGCCCTCCTACCTGACTCTGCCTCAGAACGGTCCAAAACGGGCCTCTTGGAAGCAGTTGTTGGTGATGTCATCATGTTACCACCATTTCCAGATGCTGCGTGCGTCATCGCAAGCATTTTTCTTGGTGAGTGGGGGCCCTGTGGGGATGCCCTGCATTGGGACCCAGTACTCCTAGAGCAGAGGCGTACCAGGGCAAAACCATGCCCATGGCACACAACATCATGTCGTCACAATGTCGTGATGTCATGATGTTGCGGGGCGTGGCTTCTGTCCACCATGTCAGCCAACATGGCGGGACGAAGCCAAACCCCCACCTCCTTGTTTTGCCCGAGCAGCGGCCAGGAGACACTGGTGGCTCCACGATTCACCGAGCAGTTTTGCCTGAGTGGTGGCCAGGAGTCGCCGGCGCCTCCCTGGTTCGCAGAGCTGGGGGGGTGCAGCATCTCCTGGCCACTGCTCAGGCAAAACCCAGGCCGTGGCCGAGGGAAGCCATGTGCCTCCCTGGCTCTGTGAGCTGGGGGGTGCACAGCTTCCCTTGGCTGCGGCTCAGGCGTCTTCTTGGGCGCTGCATGGGGGGGCTAAGGACCATGGCGCACCCTGGCAAATGGCGCCCATGGCTCTTGCCACCCCATGCAACACCCTAGATATGTCACTGTCCTAGAGCCAGCCCTGGCTCAGGGAAGACAGGAGAGCTTCTTCAAGTGTATAAAAAGCTCATGCTGGAGCTCTGCTGTCAGAGCTGAGCATTCTATCACTACTTGTTGCGTTACTGTGCTGGTCTCACTGCCAGGCAGTCCGGCTCTAGGCATCCTGCACATACCATCTGACCCCACTTCAAGTACCACCAATGGTGTGAGTACCATTGGTTGAGAAACACTGATCTAATACTGTCCCACTTCAAAATACAGCTTGGTCAAAAACAAAAAAAGGACACTTGGTGTACCCTCTCACTTCAAGGGAAAATGCCCACCTACATGACCCTGCCAACTCACCCCAACTAGCAAAACCATTGTGTGCTCCAAGCAGAGAGCAGATGCAATGCATGAGGTGCTTCAATAGCTTGCCAGGTTTTGTACAAGTGGAACAAGCAATATGCTGTTGAGGACGCTCCCCCCCCCACACACACACACCAGGTCACTGGCCAATCTGACCTGGATTTTAAAAAATGATTCCTGTTGAGAATACAGCAATCATTGGTACCCTGAGTGCAAGCAAAAGCCATCCATCAAATCATCCAAAGGGAAATGTCACTGGACTCATTTCCATGCCATTCAACAGCCTGTCCCAATTGTGTCAATTCCTGATGTCCCAGACTGAGCCGAGAAATAAAACCCAAGTATTACATGTAGGAGGAAAATATGTCTTGGCATCAATAAGCATAAGTTAGGAACCAGAAAATGACAAATATATTTCATACATTTATCCAACATGAGTCACTACCATCAGTTATATCTAGTGTGAAAAAGCATTCTGAGAAGCGAGAGCTTTTCTTGTGTTGTGAAATCCCTCAAAATTCTGACCACGCTGCCTTCTTACTCTCCTCAGATTTACACCATGTATGTCAGGTGTACATCTGAGGAGGCCCACAAGCCATCAGCAGGCTTACCCAGAGGCAAAGGAACAAAAGTTTCCTCTTGAGGAGACCTTCTGATAAACTCTTCCCCATAGCTTGTAGTGTTTTCTTCCATTGCATGGCTATATCAATGCTGGTGGCAGGAGTATGCTATGAGCATAACAAATTCCATTTTCCCCCCTCTAGGTGAAAGCATGCTACTATTATAAGATTATGTTGCACAGCATTATTGTATTTAGAAAGCAGCGTGAGCGAAAATGTGGCACCACTTAGCAATCCTTCTGGTCCAGTCTATACATTAAACTGGGATGGTAGTTGCTGCCACTACCCAGTGTTAGAGAGTTGCACACAGAAGGAGCCACCTGAAAAAAAACACACTCAGGTTAACAGAGGAACCCCCCAATCCAAGACTCCCCTTAAATAGGGTTACCAGATCCAAATTGGGACAGAGTGCCTATACCTTTAACCATTGCCTAGAAGAGGAAATTTGGGCAGATGCAGCTTTTGAAACCCTTCCATGATGAGCTGCACCTGCCCAAATTCCCTTTTCTATATAGCTATAGGCGCCCTGTCCCAGTTTAAATCTGGTAAAAACCACTGCACAGCCTGGGAAATGAGACAAACAGCTTCCTCCCAAGTGAATGAAGACCAGTCAGGTAAAACAGTAAAATGAAGGAATATTATTAAACAGGGGCTGATGCTACGACAAAACAATAGAAAGGGAAGAAACATGGCATCTGTAAGGGTGAGGCAGTTACACTGAACTGCTGGGTAGAAGGTTTTGTGCAAAAAGAGGTTAAAAGGCAAGCTGGGGAAAAAAAACCCTAATATGGCTTACTGGGAATGGCCCTTCCCCCAAGTACTCACTCTAGACCAGTGGTTCTTAACCTTTTTGGAGGTACCGAACCCCACAAGTTTCATACGTGCATTCACTGAACCCTTCATAGTTGGAAAAATAAAATGTTTTTTTTTCAAATTCAAAACATAGATATATATATTTTATTAGTGCACAAAATGAACCATGCATCAGTTGCACATAAAATCACTGTGTTCAAAGAACAAAACGAACAAAACATGAATGTCACACAAAAACATAACTCAATGAATATTTACTGCAAATCAATTGTACGTATTCGTCCGACCACTTTCTTATTTTGCTCGACATAGTAAATCTGTAAATCCAGCAGCAGCAATACTCAGAGAGAAACAGAAAGTAGAACAGAAGAGCTCTCTGATCAGGACAGGACTGAACACACACATACACACTGAGCTGAACAGACAAGCAACCAGTGTTCCTGGGGTTGGCTAAATAACTTGCAACATTTACCCAGAGATCACATGGTCTTGTTACTGGGCAGAACCTAAGTCAGAACTACCCCGCACCCTCGGCTGGTCTGCAAATTCCCAGGCCTTACTTGAATATCCCAACAACTACTGAGTGCACCAAGTTCCCTGCAGCACAGATATCAAGGCCAGCGAACGGAATGGACACACACACACCTCCGCCGAACCCCTGAGACTGACTCACCGAACCCCTGGGGTTCGATCGAACCCAGGTTAAGAAACACTGCTCTAGACTATGATCTTGGTACTTGTAGCCATACCTACCCAGATAGGTGAGTGAAAGTCATCAATGCACCCAATGCTAGGATAACTGAGTAAAGCAAATGAATAATCCAACTTTTTAAAATAACATCTAGGTATTTCCATGGAGTTACTTGCAGGATTGAATCTTGGGGCGGGGTGTCACCTGTGGTCCTTGTCTTTCTTGCTCAGGAAAACACGTGTGTTTCATGGTCCAATGAGGTGGGGCAAAGCTCAATTCTTTGATTACTGGTCAGTTGCAGAAGAAACTGTCACACAGAGCAAAATGACTAAAGCCTTTTGAAAATTCAGCAAACCCTTTGGAATGCAGATTCCATGCAGGCGTCTCCTACGACCTAAGGAATACAAAAGGTTTTTTTAAAGGTAGAAAATAAAATATAATCAAGGATTTTCACCACGGACATTCTAAAGACTGCTAGGGTAAAGGCTTGGCAATGGGTTTCAAGCAAAAGGGGAAATAACTCTTGCTGGACACGATGTATCTATATGAAGAACTCACACAGTCTCTTGTCACATTACAAGATAAGCTCTGAAATTAGGCTTGTGTAGGTTGATTCCATCAACCGAGTTGGTGGACTGAATTCATTCACAATGACTTTTAGCTGTAGTTTTTTTGAATCAGCTACTATCATCAGCCCCTGTTAACGTAGTTGCATATAAAGATGCACATAGCTAATTAAAATGACAGAATACTGTATCATTCTGTCTCAGAAATATTCATGGATTGCTGCCATCAGTGGAAACACACTCCCCCAAAATGCAATATTGACTTTGGTTTATTGTATTATTGTAGTTTTAAAAAATCATAGTCAATATGCAAAGGCATACATATGTTACTTGTGGTCTGCACATGTCGATTTCCACTGCAGGCTTAGTCTTGCTCCAGCTCAAGTCTTATGCTTATGTCTAGAATCAGTATGCAATAAAACTACTCATTGGGGGCTTTCCAGAAAAAATAAAACCACATGATTCAGTAATTTACCACATTTTTCTCCTCCCACTAAAATTTTAAGGCAACATAAAACTGTCGTAACTTCACAACATAATTTAATCCCACAGCCCTATAAAATAGTGATTGGCCATGCAAGTCGAGGGGTTAGTAGAGGGGGCTAGGAGTAGAGGGGCTTGTAGTGGAGTGGGGTATTTGAATCTGGACTTCTTATGTCATACCCCTTCCCATTATTTATGTTTTAAAAACATTCATCAATTTACCCCACCAAGGTAAAACTCATCAATTCTCCCGATCTCGGGCAAAACATAATTTCACCCCCGCTCCTCTTCAGTCCCCCCATCAGTTAACAAGCAACAAACATGCAAACAGTCTATACACATATCTCCTGCTTTTCACTTTAAAGTTGATTGAGGTGTGTGTGTGTGTGTGTGTGTGTGTGTGTGTGTGAGTGAGTGAGTGAGAGAGAGAGAGAGAGAGAGAGAGAGAGAGAGAGAGAGACCGACCGACCCCTGGTTGTTACAGTGCATATTTTTTGTCTACCTGAAAATGGTGGCCAAACTGGAGAACAAAGGGATAAACCCAGTGTCAGCAACAAATGTGAGATGGAGAGAAAGAGTGAGAGGCAGCCAACTGTAAGCAGGAAAGGAGTTTCGGTCTTGTTAGTTAAGGGACAAGATTCAGCTCTCTGTTTTCTCATGTGAAGAGTTTTCATCAGAAGGATTTGGAGCAGTAAATGTCCTAAAATTGACTGAAGTTTGAACTTCAAAGCAAACAAAAAAGCAAAGTGGTAAATCCTTGTTAATCTGTTGTTAATACTACAAAAGGCTCCTGATAATTAGACTGTTAAAAATGCTATTTTCCCCTCATTGAACTCAACCCTTTTGTACTTAGAAGAGGGCGACAATGTCTAGCTCAAAATGATTCCCATTACATGCTGAAGCGCCTCTACAATACCCTTGTTCCTTCAGACTTTCCTTAGAGCGCAATCCTAACAAACTTTCCAGCACTGACAGCTGTGCCAGTGGGGCATGTGCTGCATCCTGCAGTTAGGGGGCAGTCACAGAGGCCTAGGACCAGCGGCGTCATGCAGCCGGAACGCTGGGCGGGAGGAACGGGTGAGCGGCAGTCCACCCGTTGTGTACCGCTCTGTTTCGCCGTCTTCCCCGCCCCGACGGTGAAATGGAGCAGTATGCAACAGGCGGGCTGCCGCTCACCCGTTCCTCCCGCCCAGCGTTCCGGCTGCATGACACCGCTGCCTAGGACCTGCATTGCTTTTACACCAGTGCTGGATAGTTGGTTAGGATTGCGTCCTTATCTTGGTCTATTCCTCTGGAAAATGACACAAAACATGTAGATAAAGGGCGCCTTTCCATGCTCAAATGTGTTCTTTAAAATAAAGTAAATAACATGACATTTGTTTTGGTACTGGTCAGTGAAAGATCATGTTTCACTTTTTTGTAAATCAAAAACTAGGTTCAATCTCAGCAATGTTTTGTGCTTTGGAGTGCTATTGATCTCAAGGGAGAGCTAAGCACATTGCAATCATTTGGGAGTCAGTCAAGTGCTTTATGAAGTTGAAAGAGCATTGAAATCAAACTGGCTAAAAATGTTTGACTGGCTTCATCCAAGGGCGTAGCTAAAGAAGTACAGAGGGGTGCAATGGCACTGGGCAACAAGCTTTAGGGGGGCAACAAAATGAGCTTGACACTAGTGATCAAAATTGTGAAAACCTTGGTATTTATGAATAATACCTTCATGTTATATAACATTTAATGTGGAATGCAATGAAACAAATTGGAGTGTAATATCTTTATTCGGTCAAAAATTATGGGCAAAAAGCAAGAAAATGAAAGTACATAAGAACATAAGAAGAGCCCTGCTGGATCAGGCCAAAGGCCCATCTAGTCCACCTTCCTGTATCTCACAGCGGCTCACCAGGTGCCCCAGGGAGGCATGAGACAATAAGATGCTTGGATCCCGCTGCCACTCCCTTGCACCCGGTACCAGTAGCCCACCACCTTTGTAAGGAGGTTGCACAATCCATCATTGCCTATAGCCCACGATGGACCTTTCCTCCAGAAATCCGTCCAATCCCCTCTTAAAGGCATCAAGACCAGATGCCATCACCACTTCCTGTGGCAAGGAGTTCCACAGATTAACTACCCGCTGGGTAAAAAAGGACTTCCTTTTATCTGTTTTAACTCTCCCAACCCTCAGTTTTAGCGGATGCCCCCTGGTTCTGGTGTTTTGAGAGAGGGAAAAGAACATCCCTCTATCGATTCTATCCCTTCCATGCATAATTTTGTATGTCTCAATCATGTCCCCCCTCAGGCACCTTTTTTCTAGGCTGATGAGCCCCAAACACTGCAGTCTTTTTTTCATAAGGGAGGTGCCCCAGCCCCGTAATCATTTTTGTTGCTCTCTTCTGCACCTTTTCCAGCTCCACTATGTCCTTTTTGAGATGTGGCGACCAGAACTGGACACAATATTCCAGGTGTGGCCTTACCATCGATTTGTACAATGGCATGATAATATTGGCTGTTTTATTCTCAACCCCTTTTTTAATGACCCCAAGCATGGAATTGGCCTTCTTAATTGCTGACGCACACTGGGTCGATACCTTCATTGACTTACACCCCAAGATCTCTCTCCTGAGCTGTCACAGACAGCTCAGAACCCATTAGCCTATAGGTAAAGTTTTGGTTTTTTGCCCCAACATGCATCACTTTACATTTGTCTACGTTGAAACGCATCTGCCATTTGGCTGCCCATTCCTCCAACTTGGAGAGATCCTTCTGGAGCTCTTCACAATCCTTTCTGGTTTTTACCACCCGGAAAAGTTTTGTGTCATCTGCAAACTTAGCCACCTCGCTGCTTATCCCTGTCTCCAGGTCATTTATGAATAAGTTGAAAAGCACGGGCCCCAAGACAGATCCCTGGGGCACTCCACTTTTCACCTCTCTCCATTGTGAAAATTGCCCATTGACCCCCACTGTCTGTTTCCTGTCCCTCAACCAATTCTGGATCCATAAGAGGACCTGCCCTCTTATTCCCTGACTGTGAAGTTTCTTCAGCAGTCTTTGGTGGGGGACCTTGTCAAATGCCTTCTGAAAATCTAGGTATATGATATCCACAGGTTCACCCACATCTACGTGCCTGTTGACCTTTTCAGTACAACTGTGATGTCACTCCCTGTTGTGAGGTTACTTCCAGGGCATCATTTTGCCATCTGCACCAGGCTACACTTCCCTTAGCTACTCTAAGTGGCTTCATCCATACGCCATGTGTGGTGACCAGATGGAAAACATCAGATTTCAGTGTAAGAGTTGTCTGCACATTTGGTTGTATATGGTAGCTTTTATGTACCCGGCTTCGCCCGGGTGTTTATAGGTGCCATCCCTGACCCCCCCCCCACTCACCAGGCATACAGATGACCCATTTATATGTCCCATCCCTGCCCCCCTCAAATGTGTGCCTGGGTGTTTATATGTCCCATCCCTGACCCCCCCACTCACATGTGTGCCCGGGTGTTTATATGTCCCATCCCTGCCCCCCCACTCTCATGTGTGCCCGGGTGTTTATATGTCCCATCCCTGACCCCCCCACTCTCATGTGTGCCCGGGTGTTTATATGTCCCATCCCTGACCCCCCCTCACATGTGTGCCCGGGTGTTTATCTGTCCCATCCCTGACCCCCCCACTCACATGTGTGCCCGGGTGTTTATCTGTCCCATCCCTGACCCC
>JAJKFI010000115.1:1526594-1536694 GCA_029204185.1 Lerista edwardsae
CACATGTGTGCCCGGGTGTTTATGTGTCCCATCCCTGCCCCCCCCACTCACATGTGTGCCTGGGTGTTTATATGTCCCATCACTGACCCTCCCCCCCAGTCACCAGCCATACAGATGGCCTTGCATCGGTTTGCCTGCGGGACACCTATTTGCGCCCGGGTGTTTATATGTCCCATCCCTGACCGCCCCCCCCCCCCAGTGGTTTTCAGCCACCCACAGGCATTTTTGTTGTTGTTAAAAATTACCTGGCGGTGACCGGGTATTTATTTGGCCCCTCCACGCTGCTGTACTGTTTCTGTTGCTCTAGATGTAGGGGTTCTCTGTTTCATAGCCTGTAGTCGTTTGTGACGCTGCTGTACTGTTTCTGTTGCTCTAGATGTAGCAGCTCTGTGATGTAGCGTTGCAAGTTGTTTTTTTCCCCCTCAGGTGTTTTCTGTGTACGCTGTTGTTTCATCTTTGTAGCCTTTGGTTGCACCTGCCCAATTGCCTTACGTTATACAGTGAAAGTAAACTTTCAGAGTGAGAGCAACAGCCACAGCACCTTGTGCCAACTGTCCACTGCCAAGCAGGGACCGCCCACATGTCCACAGAACACATTTCCCTGGCCCTGTATCGGTTTGCCTGCTGTTTGTCTTCCAACTGTAAAGAGTTCAGTTGCTGCCTGAAGATTCCGCATCTCATTTGCATGTCATTTGCATCTCATCATGACATCATCAGAGCCTCGGAATGCTGCTGTTCAGCCCATAGCCACCCATAGAGAACCACAAATTCGCTTTTACCGGCGCCCGTGGGTGCGCGATCCGTTCCAAAACCGCGCAGCGATGGTCTCGGGGGGCCAAGGCAGCCGCGTGCCGAGTTTGGCGCGAATCGGTCCAGGCGTTGCGGAGCCTATGTGGAACATACACACACACACACGCTCTTCTTTATATATATAGATTTTCTAATACAGTGGTTCTCAAACTGTGGGTTGGGACCCACCAGTGGGTCGGGAGCCAATTTCAGGTGGGTCCTGAAGCATCTAGCGTAGCCATATTGAAAATATGGAAAGATGGGATGCCGGAAAGTGGAGGACTGTGTTGTTGTTTGTGTCCAGGTTGTAAATAGGTTTTTTTCCCCCTTTCTGATTCACTTTGGTATTGGAAAATGGCTGAGAAATAACCCAGCCGTTGCATTCTTAGGAAAGTAGCAGGCTCTGGTGTCACAATGACAGCACTTCTGGCCATGACATCACTTGAAAGTGGTCAGTTTGAACAAATTAAATATTGTATATATGCATTTTATTGTATAACTGCAATTGCCTGTACAACTCTGCGCTGATCGGATAAAAATGCATAGTTACACATCTAATCCTGGTTCAGTTTTTAAAAAAAAATTGCTTAGGGTACTGGCTTTTCATCTTGAAGGCCAAAAAAATAATTATTTGACTAGTTAATGTATATCCTCATATCATCAGGAAAGGTAATGTCTCTAACCAAGCAAACAGAATCTGCAACTGTGGGAAATTCAGCTACCAAAAATACTGTTTTTCACCTTAGTTCCTTGTTAGCTAATGAAAATTTAGCAATGAAAACATCTTTTAAAATACACACTCCTCCACAATAATTGAATAAACTGTACTGCCATCTCATGAAGATTCAGTATGGTTGCCTTGGCGACAAAGATTATCCTTTGAATCTACTGCGGGATTCTGTCAGTTTTCTAAACATGAATTCATAATATTTAGGATTTATTAACAATATGCTTTTCTTATGGCGATAAATTACATCCTTTCAACTGGTCATGTAAGTCTTCTATGAGAATGCAACTACTTTGGCAACTCAGCAAAAAGATATTATATGATTAGCAGAAAATTAAAGCTATTTGTCATAGAGAATAAGGCAGATGCTATTAAAAAAGAGGCTGAAAGGAAGTCTGGCAGAATCTGATTTCGTTCCTCTCTTTTAAATACTAACAGTTCTTGAGAGCTTCTTGTA
The DNA here is from genome assembly GCA_029204185.1 of Lerista edwardsae. NCBI lineage: Eukaryota > Metazoa > Chordata > Lepidosauria > Squamata > Scincidae > Lerista > Lerista edwardsae. Next base: position 1,528,568 of record JAJKFI010000115.1, read on the forward strand.
TTTGAGCCATAAACCTTGCCAAATATAATATTCACTTTTATAGGGGAAAAGTAAAGATGTCAATACAGCAGAGATGGGAAAAAGGAGTAGAGACTTGTGGCTCAGACTCGAGTTTTTTTGCTGACTTGTGCTAGACTTGCATCTCGCGTGTCAAAGACAGGGGCAGTGGCTCAATTTTTAGGCCACTGACTCAGGTCTGGGTCCGTGTGCTCTGTGTGGCACACACAATCAGTGTGTGTGCATTTCCGTACCTTTTTACAGATTGCATCTGCCCACCAGTTTAAAGGGGTGCAAGCAGGTTGGGGGTCCTGCTTTGAAGGTGTCTGCAACCCGAGGGAGGCTCTGCTGGCCTTGCAAAGACCCCCTAAAGTTACAGGCACCTTCAGAGGCAGTGCAGACCACAGCCTTTTAAAAGACTCGAGTCCGAGTCAAGAGTCATTAACTTATATGAGTTGAGTTGCCATGGGCGCGTGCTATGACTTGTAGATGAGTCTAGTCGTAGGAGTGGTGACTCGTGACTCAACTCAGACTCGACTTTAGTGATTCATTCCCAACACTGCTATACAGGGATACCAATAGAACATAGATGAAAGCTAGATTTTCCCAGGTTCTGGAAGTAGGTTGGGAATAGGGCTTTTCCCTCCACAAACTTTGTTGCTAACTGCTTACACTGTCCTTTAGTAGAACCCACTGACAGGTCAATCTAGCACAGTTTCCCCTATGCGCGTGCAGCACTACCAGCGCAGCTTGTGCTGCATCGTATTAGGGAATTTTGCAGGCTGGAGGTCTCCTTGAGGTCAGGGAAAATTTGTCCCCTTACTCCAGGGAAAGTCCCAGCCATAACTACAAGTCTACACCAGCAAAATGGTATAGATCTGTACAGTACATTACTAAAATGGTCCCACACCAGCAAAATGGTCACCACCACCTACTTCCAGGTAGTGCTGCGCTTAGCAGGAAGTACTGTTGGCCTTGGGCAAGCATGCTGCTCATTGGGGTGAATGGGGGTCCTACAAGCAGGGGTTCTGTGGGGGGGGGGCTCCATGGGGCCACCACAAGAACCACTGTTGCATGGCGCCCCACAGCTGTTAAGGCTGGCCCTGCCAGAGTAGTCCTGATCTGATGAACATGGAGCTCAACAAGATGCATAGTAAAAAAGATGAAGCAGAGGCTTGAGCAGCTTGTGAAGTGAATCTTTTTTTAGTCTGTAAAGCAGAGCAGTGGTTCCCAACCTGGGTGTCGCAACCCTCTGCTGGGTTGTGGTATGATTTTCAGGGACCCCATTTACTACCATAGATGCATTTGCACAACATTTTAAAAGTTGCATTTTTGCAACATTTCCTGGGAAACTCTAAACAGAGAAATATGCTTTTGAAAAAAAAAAATGTCAGGGAGTTTCCATATGCCTAAAAACAATTGTTGCATTTGGTAACCTATGGCAGCGTACATTCGGTTTTTTTTAGCCACAATGATGTCACTTCCTTCTTAATTACTTCACGTTCAGTCTCGGAGGGGATCTCAACAGGTTGTCATACCTAGGAAGTGGGTCCTGGTGATGAAAAAGTTGGGGAACCATTTCAGCAGAGTGGTTCATTTTAAAAAGTGGGCCCCAGTGCTAAAATGTTTGGGAGCCACTGTATTGTGCATTTATAGAAATAATGTTGCAGCCACCAAACTGTCTCCTAAACAAAGGCATCTCAAGTTGCTCATGCAATTCTGCCTGAATTTTGTCTTAAGTGAAATCCAAAGTGAATTTGGAAGTTTCTTTTCAAGGGAAGCATCTGAAGGCATACATTTTTTGGGGGGGAAGAAAAGCAATACATATTAGGAGCAATGCATTAGGTGTTCAGCAATATACTTTTCATCCATGACTTCAAATATCCAGCTCACTAGCTAGTCAACACTAATGTGTTTGTAATGATAATTTCTTTCCTGAGAACTAAATGATGTTTTGCCTCTAGAGATCCAGATAGACAAGTCTGAAGAACACAAAAAAGTTGAAAAGAAGCCAGCACCAAAAGGTAATTTTGTTTTCTGCTTATTTTAGTCTGGATATGTTCTGGATGCAAAAAATGTGCAGGACTGCTACAAGCTCTTTTGGGAATACCTGCTAACATGTGATCTTGGATTGAATACCTTGCCCAATGAGGTGCTAAGCTTGTGCTAGCAAGCAATGCCAATAGGTTTGCCTCTACTAGATTCCTGTCACTTAGGAAAGGTGGTGAGTCTCATGTTATGGGTGGGATCCATCCAGCTCTTCAAATATTATTTTAATTGTGACATACTACACAATAGCAAAAGAGGTGGCTGTGACCAATTTTTGCAAATAATACATTATGGATTTTGAAAGCAGCAAAATGTATGAAGAAGAATGTTTTATATCTATGAACTACAAGGTGAGACTCACAACAAACTGTTACAGTGCATCTGTAACTGGAGAGCTCTTGTTCATAGCTCTAGCCAGCCTGGAACAGGGATTTTCTAGCACTCTTTGGAAATCAGAGAGGATGCTCTGTGGTGCTATATTGTGCTAACAGGCTCGGCTTTGAATTGGCTGCCAGCCTGACCCTGCAGGCTTTATTGTTATATAACTGTTAATTAAGTAGAGTGTAGCAGGAGGGGTTTTTCACCTCATGTTGTATATTCTCCTGACCATGAGGCTTACCTCCTGAATAGTATGACTCAAGCTATTTAACTCAATTAAAAACTCAAGCTGGATAGTATAACTGAGGGTGTGTTCTGCCAAATTTCCTGCTGGGCCTCCCCAAGGGCCCCAATGCCCACACTAGGCTAACTAGTTTCCCCTCCAGAGCAGCCTCAGAGATAGGCAAGAGGGAGGGGGTTCAGTCACCCACTGGGCCTCCTCTCTTCCAGCAGCGTTGCTTGGAATCACCGGCTGGCCAGACTGCCCTCATCACTGGCTTAGCTCAAAATACCCTAATTTAACACCAACAAACCCTACCACCAAACAATAGGCAGTCAGCTTGCCTAAGCCACAACTGCCTCCTCCAGTTGGTGGCTCCAGGGGTGTGGCAGCCATACAACCGTTCCCCCAGTTATTCCCCACAGTAACCTTACCTTATCCAATACTTTAACAGTCAGTCAGTCCATCCAACAGTCCTTCAGTCAGTCAGTCAGTCAGTCAGTCCATTCAGCAATCCATCAGTCAGTCAATCCACAACCACTTTCTTCCTTCCTACATCACCCTGGTGCTACACCTACCCAGTGCTAACTTACTGCAGCTCCTGCCTTCAACTTTATACTGAGGCAGGCCAATCAGTGTACGTTGTTGGGCAGGCTCTACCATCAGCTACAACCATCTGCACCTCCCTTCCTAGCCAGAGCCCTCATCAGCCTGCAGCTGTGTTCCTGCTGCAGGAGTTCTGGAATTAACCCCGTACTTCCTGGCTTATTTGAACAAGGGGCCACTGCTGATACCATTCCCTATCTCCTTGGGGTATCTCCTGCCTTTTCCAATACAGGGTGCAATCCTAACCTGGAGTTAGGCTGGCACAGTTAGGCCAGCAAACATTGGCCAGCACAAGGACCATTATCCATAAGGCACATTTGGACCACTCTCAGGGAGGATGGCGCACGTCTGTGTGCTGGCCTCTCTGGCTCTGAGAATGGTCCAAACATGCTTTACGGTGCTCCTTGTGCCAGCCAAATGTTGCTAGCCTAACTATACCAGCCTAACTCCAGGTTAGGATTGCACCCTCAGAAACTTCCACTGTCCTTGTTCCTTTCTTTTTAAGGACTTGTTCAATATTCCATGATTTGAGGCCCTAAACCAGTGGTTAACTTTTTTTACTTTTTAGAATGGCACTCATATTGAAACCCACCAAAAGCGATATAATTAACCTGAAAGTGATGTTGTGGTCAGAAGTGGCATCATCAAGCAGGAAGTGCCATAATAAAGGGATACTCCTGGAATGCAAACTGGCATTCTTGGACTGCAGCAATTGTACAGCTATGAAACTTCTCTGGCAGAAAGCGTGATTAGGACAAAATATTATGTTAAATTACTGAACTCAAAACAATGTTTTTAAAACCCTCACTCGAAAATTTAAACTGTTAACACTCATAAAAGGAATATAGCAAGATTAGGGGCTGCAGCTTTCAAGATGGCTGCTCCCAGCTTTCTGCAACCCACCTGATATCAGATCGCCACCAAGTGGGTCCCAACCCACACTTTGAGAAACACTTGTCTTAATTATTAGTTTCTTTGACCCATTTGAACGACTTGCATTCAATGACAGTAGAGTATATTGCTTCACTTTTGTAGGAAACTCTCTGCCATCCACAGTTTTCCTTGTAACATGGGGATAGTGTATTGGAATTTTACTTATTTATTGTAGGAGAAATTTTTAAAATGTTTAAAAACTCCAAATTTTTTTACACACAAAATAACAATTCTTGCCTTTTGTTTGGAGGAACGACTTGCTGATGCCTCAGACTAAAATCCTGGATAGCTCTGTTGTGAACCCAGATGGTTCTCTCTAGAATAATAAGTTGAGTTGAATTATTCCAGTATCTTCTTACGTCTATTCTCTCAGCAATCCATAATGCCTAGAAGTTCACAAAACAATTTTTGTAAAAAAAAAAAAAGTTTTTTTTTTAAATTTACAAATGTATATACAGATTTCTGTTTATGTGGAGAGCTCCTCAAGGATGCAGAAACCAGAAATTTATTTTTGGGTGTCCCCATTTTATTTCCTGATACATAGGCAAATAGAATGGTATTAGTGGGAATGATATGCTTTTCACGAACAATGTCAAATGCTTAAGGGCTCAATATTGAGCCCATTATGGCCAACAGTGCACTTGTACCACTGGCTCCTGGTGTTGTAAATGTGCCATAAAGCACATTTACAGCACCCAGAGAACAAGAAGCACTGGTGCTGGGCCAGTGTCAGTTGGCGCTGAGCCTCAGCACCACGGCTGGCCAGTGCTCCCGCAACACCGGCCAGTAGTAAGTATTCTCAGGATGGGCGAGGTGGGGAGTGTGTGGAGGGAGGGCGAAGGGAGGGGAGGATTGGGCCCTTGAGGGGGGCTGGGATGGCAGCAGCCTCTGCCGCCGCCTCCTAACCCCCCTCCCAAGCTGGGCAACCCGACATGGGTCTCCTTGGCTCTGCACCCAAACATGGGCGCAGAGCCAAGGGGATCCATTGGCTCCACAGCAGCATTACACAGGGTAAGGAAGAAAGCACTCCCTTACTTGCGGAGACCCTTGTGATAGCCCTGCCATTTTGGCACCATTGGAGCCCTGGACGTTGCCAGCGTCTGAACTGAGCGGTAACTAAGCAGTTACTCAGTACTGGCATGTTTATAATGTGCTTTGTCACTGTTTTCACATGACAGCACTTTCTTTTCTAACTAAAAGCACTTTATTAAATGGTGTTTATTTTCCCAGAGGTCCAGGTAGAAAAAGTCGAAAAGAAATTACCAACCAAAGGTAAGTAGTTATTATTGTTTTAGTATTGATATTGTCTGCATATTATAAGAATGGGCAGAACTGTTCAGATACCTCTTGTTAAATTCTGCATTTAAAATATGAATCAACTGATAAGCAAGGGACTGTTTTCAGGTGAAAACAGGAAGTCTGACTTCCTTTTCCTGTTTAGCTTTTGGTGAGATTTTTGAGACTTCCTCTCAGATGGCTGCAGTTCCACTTGCAGTGAACTCCCACAGCATCTCACCTGGAGAAAGCCTTAAAAGTCTCGGAGGACCTTGCAGAGCCTCCATTCAAAGCAGTGTTATTTTGACCTGGGTGAAGATGTTTTCCCAGGATTCAGTTATACAAACTCAGGATTTGCAGTTTCTTTCTTCCAAGTTTCCCAATGTATTTCCTGATGTATTTCTGGGTTTGCCCATTATTCTTTAGATAGCCTGAAAAGTCCATTGGAAACCTTTCTTGTGCTCAATGCAAGCACCACATTTGGGGGAGAGGGTTTGGAATTGGGCTAATGTAAAACTAGCTGTAAGGGACATGGTGGTACAGCAGGTTAAATCGCTGCTGCTGGGCTTTCTGACCATAAGGTTTGGAGTTCAAGACCATGCAATGGAGTGAGCTCCCGTTGCTTGTCCCAGCTCCTGCCAAACTAGCAGTTCGAAAGCATCTAAAAATGCAAGTAGATAAAAAGGGACCACTTTGGTGGGAAGGTAACGGCATTCCGTGTGCTACGGCGTATAGTCATGCTGGCCACATGACCATGGAAGCTTGTCCTTGGACAAATGCTGGCTCTACAGGCTTTGAAACAGAGATGAGCACTGCCCCCTACAGTCGGTCACGACTAGACCATTCGGTTGTGGGGAAACCTTTACCTTTTTTAAAAACTAGCTATAAGGCAAGCAGATTTTTAAAAGTCACCACCCAAAAAAAAATACATAGTGCTACAGAGGCATTCATCTTATACCTATAATAACAATAATATTTACACAAAGTTATGTATGAAAGTTGACTATTCATAAAGGCAAGGAATATGAATATACCAATACAACCATAGTTGTCTTCTTGGTACAATAAACCAGCTGGGCAAACAGAGTGGAATGTGGATATAAAACACATTGGCCTGATGAACAAATGTTTTCTGCTACTCCATAAAGGTCCAGGTTAGGTTTGCATGCTCTGAATTTTGGTCATAGCCACTTACAGCACAGAGTGCTAATATCAGCCTGTAGGACAGTAATGACGACCACTTCTTGATAAGAGCATGGAAATAGCTACGGCTTATCTTCAAAGGTCAGGTTGTTGTCGTAATGGGAAATCTTTAAATTCTAGTGACGATTATTAGACATTTAGACATCTCTTACTTGAAACTGAATATTTGAGCAGAAAGACCAGGGCCATATGGCAGGGTTTAAGACTGTGTAAATCAATTTAAATTGATCTATTAAATAGGGAAATGTAAGGCTTTAAGATAAATCTACTGATACCTGTGGCTGAAATCTGTCCCTATATGTGTTGCTGGTTTTGATGTTTTAATTAGAATGTCATATTGCAATTGGTTCCCAAACCTTTTATCATCAGGACCCATCTATAAAAAGGGTTCACTTTACCAGCCGCTCAAGCCTTGGTGGCTATAAAAGTGATTGGGCAGGTTGCTTTAAATATAAATGTTTTGTTTAACCCTTGATGCACATAGCCTAATCTACCCTGTTAGTTTGGGAACTACCCAGAGTTTGGGAACCAATGTCATATTAGATTTTATAGTTCTGTTTTTTTCACTTTGTGAGCTGTTTTTAGTCCTTCAAATGTAAAGTGGAGTAGAAATTAAATAATAACCTCAATAATAGTGTTATTAAATAATAACAATAATGAATCAGACAGCCCTAAAACCTAACAGGTTTATGGTAGCTTTCATGGACCAATGTCCAAGCTTTCAAGAAGTATGGCATGATCTCATGGGTAGGTGTATAGTGTATATCAGTACAAAGAGAAAGGAATAAATATTCTACAGTAAGGTCAAAAGGTTAAGCAAAGCAACAGAAAGCTATAAGTATATTTCAAATGAAAGTCCACAAATGAACGTAGAATCCACTGAAATAAAATAGCTTTCTTCCACCCATGTAACAACAGTTACTCAGCTGCAGATTGCCTCTAGTGGTTATGTCAAGGTGTAGCAAGTTCAGTAGCCTAAATAAACATTGAAAGAAGGGCAATCCATTTATACCATTATTTACTTAGCTGTGGGCAAAAGTAGCCAAAGCACAGCACATCAGATTTGGCAGATTTTAGGGGTGGAGTCCTGCTGGGTTTGCCAGGTCTGGAGCAAAGTTTTTGGCTGTTCAGAGATGGAGCTGAGTACAGCCGAATCCTAAGCTGTGCTGGCACTGCATCCAATGCAGCTTAGGAGCAGGCTGGAGGTCACCTTGGGGTTAGGGGATATTTTTCCCATTACCCTGAGTAAAGCCTCAGCCATCCCTATGGACCTTCTCAGATCTCAAATACAGAAAATCTTTTCTGAAATGCAAGAAGCCGCTGGCCTGGCCAGGAAGGGGGTTAGTTATGGCAGAGGGCTGCCATCTCTGGCAGGGAGTGAGGAAGGTATCTGGGACTCCTCATACACATGTGCTCACACACACACACACACACACACACACACACACACACACACACACACACAC
>JAJKFI010000115.1:1536704-1575151 GCA_029204185.1 Lerista edwardsae
CACACACACACACACACACACACACACACACACACACACACACACACGTGCGCGCAGGATGCAGCACAAGCCATTTTGGTGCTGCTGCATTGGCAGGGGTGGAGGGAGTTAAGATTGGGCAGTTATTCCTCTATGTTTTGAAATCTTCTGCTTTCCTGTTGCCTCTAATGAGGTGAGCATTTTCTAGCTCTCTTCTCAGGACCTTAAAAGTCTTTAATGAAGAAACATGAGCAACATCAGTGTGAGCCAGCAGCTGTCTGTGGATGTCTGCAGCAGGCAGGGACATGAGCTAGCCACATTTAAACAAGAAGACCCTTCCTGCAAATATGCGCTTGCTAAAGGAGCGCACCATTGCTAATCCATCTTTGTGCAGCTGGTCTAACTTCCAAAAATAAGAGCTCACTTGGCAGCCAATGTGTTTTTTTTGATAAGAATAGAAGTTGCACTGTCAAGGCACAGAGAGTCGTTTCCCACATTGGGAAAAGAAATCAACATCCTTACATAACGTGAAAAATGAGACGACGCAAAAATATGGTTAGGATGCGGTTGGACTGCAGAAGCAGTTTCCGATTCTGACACAGCCTAATTAGATTGACTACACTGTTAATGTCCAATCCCATCACCTGATTAACGGGAGTGGGACACTTTCCTCCTGCTGTAATAAATCAATTGCTGATGATGCATGGAGTGCACAGGGAGTGGCCATTTTCAATCTACTGCCACTTGGTGGCAGTATCAGCAGCATCGGTGGCTTACGTTTGCAGCCGGCAACCTGCTTTGGGTCAGCATGGGAGGGGGAATCCATGTGAAGTGAGGGGGAGGAATAGGGTATGATGGGGACGATCTGGTGGCAGTCATGCACACTGGATCCCATTTTTTAAAAACCTCCCTGCCCCTTTTCTCTCCTTAGCCATAAAAATGGCTGGTGAAGACCACTGGTAGCCTGTAGGCTTACACAAAGGAAATGTTTTTACTTCCCCCCTGACCATTTGCTGTCAGATCCTATCCCCCTACCATAGCATGGTAGCCATGATATAGCCATGAAATGTATTAGTTTCAGAGTAATAAGGGTTTACGTCACCCGGTGCAAGAGCTCACTGTGTCACCCCATGACTGTTCTCCTCTCGTATCAGACATAAGAACATAAGAAGAGCCTGCTGGATCAGGCCAAAGGCCCGTCTGGTTCAGCTTCCTGTATCTCACAGCGGCCCACTAGATGCCTCAGGAAGCACACAAGATACTTGTATCTCATACAGACCATACAAAATACATTACAATATCATGCATACAGCCTAAACACATGGCATCACTAGGGTTGGTGCAACCTCCATTTATTTATTTTAATATATAACAGTACAGGTCACCTGAGAAATCAAAAAAAAACTCAGTGGTCAACTTGATGACACACAACTAAATTAGCACTGAGTTCTCGTATTAGCACTGATGCATGGAAATACAAGCAGACTCATAGGAAGACCTTATTGGTTTCCTGCTATGTCATAACACGTCACTTTCTCTCGAAACAAACAGTCTCATTAGTCAGTTTTTAGTTAAGGAAATCCACTTTTTGTTACAGTTGTGTTTTCTTTTTCTGGTTAATTGGCCATAATTTTTGAGGGAATACAGTTAATCTAAAATGGTTTGTTTAATTACAACCTGCATGAAAGTACCTTTCCAATTATACAGTATATTACCTGATGGAATTATTCATAAATACAAATTTTCCAAAAGGTTTCCAAAATTTTGGCCACTCCTTGTATCACCCTTCACACTTGGGTGTCACCCAGCATGGGCCACACGTCCTATTGATGCCATTGATCTTATACATGATGAGTAGGAGTCCCATCTTAAAGGGCTCTAGCACCAGCACTGGAGCCTGGTGCCAGTGCTAGGTGTCATAGACATACCATAAAGTATGCTTATAGCACTGCGCAAAGAGGGACTGCTGTGCGGGGTCAGCGCCAAGAGGAGGACACAGCACGACCGCCAGAGTACATCACATTGCTGGGCAGTGGTGCAGCTTTTCAGGGCGTGGAGAAGGCGTGGAGAGGGCGGGAGGAGGGCACAACTGGTGGGGGAGGGGAGCATGGGGCCCAGGTGGGGAATGGAACCAACTTCTCAAATCTGCACCAGCAAAATAGCCAGCACAAACTTGAGTAGACCCATTGCAGAGGACGGGGCATTACTGTGGGGGTAAGGGGATGAATATCCCCTTCCCCAGAGAAGACTCTGGCAGCTGACACAGTGCTCAAAGTGGTATTTTCTGGTACTATGAATATTTTTTTTAAGGTACAGCTACCTGAAAGACTTTGTTTATGTCTGAGAACACTTTTGGATGTTACTTCTTTTAAAGTAAATGTGGTTGTTTCTAGAAATCCATGAAGAAAAACCCAAGAAACCTGACAAGCCCAGAAAACCTGAAAAACCAGAGAAAGTAGAAAAACCTGAAAAAAGGGAACTTCCTAAAGGTAACTGAACAAATAAAGTGCAGAAGCTCCCTGAGAAATTGTACTTGTTCTTCAGAAACTTGTTTGGCTTCCCTTGGGAAAATCCTCAGATGTTTATCTGCCCAGGGAACTCTGACATCTACTTTGAATTTCACTTGTTTATACTCTGCTATGGATCCTGTTCCAAACAGATGAGAGAGCGAGTGAGGACTGGGGCAGTCACAGTCACACTGAGGAGTGAGGAGAGTGTGACTGGGGCAGTCACAGCCCACTTCCTCTACCTCCTCCTCCTCTTCCTTCAGTGTAGCAGTGTAACTCCCGGTGGTAGGGCTGGAGGAAGAGATAGGGAGCCTCTCTGGTCATATTCCCAATTGCTGTCCTTCCAGAGGAGTGATGACAAACAGGACCATGGCAGCGCCTGCCGCTTTCACCCATTCCTGCCCCTGCCTGCTCATTCTTCATAACAGGCTGGGGAACAGCTTCAGGCACTTTTTCTTAGTTATGGTTCGGAATCGCCACCAAAGTTGCCACAATTGTAATTTGCGGAGGCTGCACTCTAAGCCCTGAGTGGAGGTCTAGTCTGGAGTCATATATGCAGTACACTTCCAGTGACAGACACTAACTGCTCAATTCTATCCCACATCATTGGTGCCAATGCAGCTGCGCGGATGGAGTGTGTGTTGCATCCAATGGTGGAGGAGGTCGTGAAGCCTGTCAGAGGCAGATACAAATATCTTTGTATTTGTGAGAGTTTGGAGCTCTTACCTCTTCAGAGGCTTCGTGGTGGCCTAGGAGTCTCTTTGGACCCACGACGGCAATATAGTTTGCATGTGTCTAAGGAGAGAAGAGGTGGGTGGGGCTAAAAATGGGGAATAGGAGTGCACATTTGCTGCTGAGAACCTCCCCCTCTGGCTGGCACCCTGTCCCTGCTCTCCTCTTTTCCTGCCCTGGAGCACTCCCTATCCCCACCTCCCCATCTCACCAAATTCCCAGTGCTTGCAGAGCCCCCTGTAGCCACTGCCACATGCGCCACACTTGTTTTCTGAAGTGGCCCAGCAGCATGAGGCAGCTGCCCCATTTTCATGCTGCTCCAAAGGGCCTCTTGCTGCAAGGCCACACTAGGCAGTGGCATTTCTATGGGGGGCACACTAAGTTTTGCAGAAGCCTGAGCTCCTATGTAAAGCAGCATTTCCCCCTCGCCTTCAGAGCCATTTGTGTCCTGTCCAAGCCATGAATGGCTCTAGAGGTGAGGGAAAGGGAAGTGTGAACAAGAGCTCATATCAGGCTCTTGCGCAACTTAGCATTTCCCTCCATAGGAAAGCTACAGGAGCTAGGCTACCATTATTTATAGCCTATCTTTACTACTTGTTGGGAGCAGAGCTGAAAGTTGGAACATTGGATTGTTTATTAAGTGAGAATATGTACTTTCTGCTTCTCAACCAAAAAAGTTCATCACATTTACAAAACAAAATAAAATGAATACCATTTACAAGGGAGACTAAATGCAAACAAAAAATGATTGCCTGTCCCAAAGGGACACACACACACACACACACACACACACACACACAGAGAGAGAGAGAGAGAGAGAGAGAGAGAGAGAGAGAGAGAGAGACCCCCAATTGATACATCAACATTCACTGGAAGAGCCACTATGCTGGGTCAGTTGCTTCACTAAGGGTGCAATCCTAACAGAGTTAGGCTGGCACAGTTAGGCCAGCAAAGTTTGGCTGGCACAAGGGACACCGTAAAGTATGTTTGGACCACTCTCGGAGTCGGAGAGGCCAGCGTGCAGTATGTGCCATCCTCCCTGACTCCCTGAGTGGTCCAAACCTTCCCTGAGTGGTCAAAACGCGTTTTACACTGGCCCTTGTGCCGGACAAACTTTTCTGGCCTAACTGTGCTGGCCTAATTCCACTTTAGGATTGCTACCTAAGCTGTGTCTCCATTTAACCTTTGTTGTTGCTGTTTGTTTCATGGTCCTGTTGTCACAAATGCTGGTGGGTACCATTATTTTGGCCCACAAGACTCCATAGTGAAGGCAAGAAGCACTGTCATCACAGAAGTTTTCTGAAGTTGGCGCACTGCTGCTGTTGCCTGCGGAGGCTCAGCTTTCTCTTCAAAAATAGACCAGTTGGTAATTGTCTGTACTGAACCACTTGAACCCCCTGCAAGACCTGAATATTTGCTGGGATATAATTTTGGCAATATATTTGGATCACGTCTTACAGCAGAACTGAGACATCTCAGAGAAAGCACATTATTGTGTCCTTTTCTTTCAAAAGTTTGAATCGCAGAGGGGAGATAATAGCTGGTTTTAATTTCTACCCAAGTGAAGAATGTAATGAGAGGATGTGAAAATAATAACTCGGATATATTCAGAGGGCAATTAGATGCCCCCTTAAATGTCTGATTGGTTTAAACAAGTTTTCACATTCCTGCATGTTCTGCAGTAATCAACATGCCATTAAACAAGGACACAGAATAGTCACTTTCTTGCTTACTTTCTTTGCTCTGACATACGAATGAAGCTTTCTTGGCAGGCGTCACCTGTTCAACATCATTGGACAATGATAAATGTACCATCCGCTTATAAACCTGAGTGCCAGCAAAACCACCTATTGATGATAGTTTCCATGGAAAACTACCTGCTGTTTTCTGCCACAGTAATGCTGCTATACACGAGATCATTCATTAATGAAAAGCACTTATTGACATTTTAAACTTCTCTCTTGAGCTGGATCTGAAATTGATTTAAGTCATTGGAGAATACGTTCATCACTGTGCCTTCTTCTCCTTACATTGCATTTGGTTGTGTCTGCTTCAAACGATGCCAGACTCCCAGCATTCCTCAGTAAGGCAGCAATCAATATACTGCACAGTACATGCTTCCTTGGGAATAAACCACAGTGAACACAATGAGACTTACAGCCTAATTCTCTCCTTTCCGCCACCAAACCATGAAGCCATGCCAAAACAGGCTGCACTGCATGCTGTGGTGATGGTGGGGTGATCAGGAAAGGAACCTACTTCCCCTTACCCCTCCATAAGCCCCTTGATTGCCAATGGGTCTCCTCAGACCCACTCTTTAGCTGGTGCAAATGTAGGTAGGCTTTGGATGGGATAGCACTTTGAGTGAGTTGCTCACACTGGTATTTGACCCCTTTCCTTCCCGCAATCTGCCCCCATCATGCCCCATTAAATAGGGTTACCAGATACAAACTGGGACAGAATGCCTATATTTTTAATTATTATATAGAAGAGTGAATTTGGGCCAGGAGCAGCTCAACAGAAGTGTTTCAAAAGCTGCACCTGCTAAGGTTCACTCTTGTATACTATGGTTAAAGGTATAGGCAGTCTGTCCCAGTTTGTATCTGGTAACCCTACCATTAAACAATTCAATTTAAAAATTTTTTTTAGCCAAATTTAGCCCAAGATGTCTGTTCTTTTGTAGCAGTACACAAAGAAAAGCCTGAAAGACATGAAAAACTCGAGAAGAGAGAAAAACTTGAAAAGAAAGAAAAACCTGAGAAGAGGGGCAAACTGGAACACCCTGCAAAACAGGAGAAGAAAGAAAAAGCCATAGGTAATCACCCTTTTTCATGAATCCTGAAAAAAATAAAAACAATGTGCGGTTCTGATTGTCACCAGGGAGGTGGAAAAATTATCCTCTGAAACAATTTTCATGGATGGCGCCATCCTATAGAGGGCATGGCACCGACGCAAAATTGTTGCGTCGGCACCACACCATTAGCACCAATGTGGGGGTGCCAATAGGCACCCCTATATTGGCGCCATGGCAACAGGATGGGCGCTAGTCCTGTTGTGCAGGACCAAAGCCGGCCAGCGCAAGGTAGGCGCCATAAGGGATCGGGGCAGGGGGAGGGCGTTTCTGGGTGGGCAATGGGCGGGCCAGCAGGGGTGCCATAAGGCCAAATCATAGGTCTGTTTGCGAGGCCATTTTGGGCCACGCAGTCTCCTCGGATCTGCGCCTGCCGGTTAGTAGGTGCAAATCCAAGGAGCACATAAGGGAGGCTGGAGCCTCACCTATACTGCGTAGGGATATGGTGCAGGCCAACCAGCCTCGCTATTCCGGTGCAGTGTAGGATTGCGCCCTGAGAGAAGAATTGCCTCATCCAACTTAATCTCTCCATATAAAGAGGCTGTGCAGCAGCGTGGACCATTTGTGGCTGCACGACAGAACAGTAGCATCCCCTGCTGCCCAATAATGATGCCAGACATAATCACAGGACTTCTGGGAGAGGCAAGCTCTTACATGTGCAGAGCTCAGTTATGAGCTGAATGGTCAAATAGCTTATAGAGAACACTGTTGGTATGATGTCTGAACTGAGCTAATATAACTTCTGGAGGTCATATGAGTAAGGGTGTTTTTGTTGTGGTTGAAAGACGCTTTTTGGTGGTTAAATGCCGCCTTTTGGCAGTTAAAACTATTTATCGCATTTTGGTGTTTAAGGTATTTTCCAGAAATTAAAAATAGACTACTTTTCCAATTAGAAATAATACTGTGGCTGCAACTGCTGACATATCAGCTATGTCATCTACCTAATACACTTTTAAAGCATTTAAAATTAATAAAAATGAAAACTTGGAATGAGAATGTAGAATAAAAACACATAACACTGCAATTTAGGGCGCAGTCCTACCCAGTGCCAGGTTGGCAAGGCCGGCCGGCGCCATATCCAACGCTGGGTGCGGGGAGGCTGGAGCCTCCCGCGGCAAGGGAGCATGCATTCCCTTCCCTTAGGGGAGGCTCCAGCCTCCCTTAGGTGCTCCTCGGATCTGCACCCACTAACGGGCCTAGGATGTGGCCGTATGGCCACTTCCCAAGCCCACCCACATCCCACTTTCCCCCTGGCCACATTCTCCTTTCCTCACCCAATCGCCGTGCTGCCCGGTCATGTTGCCTCCCTTGTGCCGGCTGGCTTTGGCCGACACTAAGGAGGTGCTGTGCAGGCGCAACAGGACTGGCACTGCCTGCAGCACCAGTCCCATTGCCCTAGCACTGACGCAGGAGTGCTGATCGGCGCCCCCGCATCAGTGCTCAGCTGATGCGCCGACGCTGCACGATCCATAGGATCGCACTGCCTGTATTTTAATCAAGAAATGTTGGAAAAAAATCACCAAAACTAAGTATGAGTTTGGGAAAGAGATTGGATTAGGAAAGAGTGAAATATGAAGATTTGGAAGGTAAAAAAATTGTGAAAGCAATAGAAGGATAATGAATATAGCTGGAGAAATTACACAACTGCTATATTTTTGTTATATTTGCCTTGTACCTTATTGTGAAAAATCTGAATGACAACTTTTAGCAGTGTCAACCTGTGTTCTAGTACTTACTTCTTTATGTATTCATTTTCCACTTCATTACTTTTCTGCAAAATGCAAAGCATGGAATTAGAACTTTAATTATATTAAGTACAATTATACAATTTATAAAATTCTATGGATTACAAATTGCATTTTCAGTGATATAATTAATCATCTGTTAGCTTGCAATGATAGTTACTTTTGCAAATCCAAATTCAAACTTTTGGACTGCACCCCTTGTTTGAAACAGATGGAGGGCACAATACTAATCTGGAGTTAGGCCGGCACAATTAAGCCAGCAAAGTTTGGCCAGCACCAGCAAAG
The DNA here is from genome assembly GCA_029204185.1 of Lerista edwardsae. Taxonomy (NCBI): domain Eukaryota; kingdom Metazoa; phylum Chordata; class Lepidosauria; order Squamata; family Scincidae; genus Lerista; species Lerista edwardsae. Next base: position 1,544,804 of record JAJKFI010000115.1, read on the forward strand.
TTTGGCCAGCACAAGGGACACCATAAAGTATGTTTGGACCACACTCAGACTGATTGAGGCCAGCACACAGATGTGCGCCATCCTCCTCGACTCTGAGAGTGGCCCAAACCCGCTTTATGGTGCCTCTTGAGCCGGCCAAACTTTGCTGGCCTAACTGTGCCAGCCTAACTCCAGGTTAGGATTGTGTCCTCAAACAAGCAAATTGGGATGATAGTTGAAGGAGTAAAAATGTCATGGTGTAATGTATTCCCCCTATGTAAGTGTTTGCCTGATCAGTCTGATCATAGTGAGATGACCAACTTGACCAACTTGAGTGAAAAGAGGAATAAATCAAGGAATGCTGGACAGCAAACTTGCTGTGACATTAACTAGGCATACAAATAAACACTTATCATGGCAGAGAAAAAATTATCCCCATCGTGATTTTCACTGTTCAATCTACAGATCAGTCCGCAATCCTGCTTTGCACAAGAAGCTACTTTCTGCTCCAAGGAAGTAAAGTTTGCAGAAAATACAGATGTGTAAAGCCTGAAATTGGGTCTGATTAGTTTCAAGCTTTTACCATTTGGGAAAGAGTAGTGAGGCAAGCAAAAAAAGAAAAAAATGAAACATGGTTTTAATTAAATAAGATAATGAGCCAGAGTGGTTGCAGCAGAGCCAGTAGATAGAAAAAGACAAATTAATTCAGTGATTGCCAAATTGTTTGTAGATAGTGGAATGTTAAATGTTAACTACTGTATTCTTTGGGGACATGAATAAGAAATCACAGGTTCCAAATGCATATTCATACCATCAGTCAGTTTTGAGTGTGGCTGCATGTGCACACACCACATGAGTTCAGGGAAGTCAAGTATTTTGTGCACAGCTCTTGATCTTCAGTTGAAGGTTATAACTATGTACAGTTGCACTAAGAATGTTTTTTGCATGTGGGAATACATGGTTTTTGGCTCTTGTGACAAAGGTGCATTTTACAGTGCATTTTAAAAATAAATGAATGAATGGGAGTTCGGGAAAGGAATAATGGCCCAGTCCTATTGAGCCACTATGCCAGCTGAACATGCATTCTGGTGACACAGTGTGCTTTATGGAGGTTGGAGAGTGTGACCTGCCATTCCACACAGCCAGGGCACCACCAGAAGAGGCAAATGGCCACAGCCGTGCACCAGAGGTCTCCAGGTAATCCCCAGATCCAAGGATGCTGCGCAGCCCAAATTGGGGCTGCGTGGTCTGGGGACAGGTGCCCTAATGGCTGCATCCCACCTTCACCCCCCTCCCCAGGCCGGCACGCCTCCCGGCCCACCCACACCCACCTGGAAACACCCTCCCTTCCTCCCAGAAACACCCCTGTACCAGCTAAACTCAGATAGGATTTGGCTCAAGTGTCTCTCTTTTCACACCATTAGATTTCCATATAGAAAATGGGAATACAGTAATAGTAATCTTAAAAGGATTTTTGAGAAGACTCATGGAATTTACAAAAGTTCCCTAGCTAAGACACTACTGAGATGACTTTAAATATTCAATAAAATGTTGACAGTTGTTTGGAGAGTTAGATAAGGATATGATAGTAAATGATCTTCCTCTGTTATTTTCCCAGTATTTACTATGGTAATGGATTCACCAGAAATCACAGGTTGTGTATTATATTCATTACATGATTATTCCATGAAATTGCCATGAAAACGACGTTGGCTCTCCCAGGCACAAAATCCACTTGTGCGCTATTACTGAGGTTGATGGATGATAATGAAAAGCTAATTATATTGTACTTGCCTGTAAAGAAAATGACTTGCTTAAGGCAAGTAGACATGTGGTATTTGCAGGAGCACTTATGGTCATTTTTCATTTTAGTGTATTGAATTTAAAGTTTCCTTGTGGCATAATTATGTTTCAGTATTTGCAGAGGCCAGCTGGGGTTAAGGTTCATACCCTACAGGGAATGGAAACTATCGACTGACAAAAGTGCTATGGTCTGAAATAACTTCATCTGATAAGCCAGGCTTTAAAAAGATTGCCAATTCTCATCCGTTTGGTGTGTGTGTGATGTGAATATGGGAACTTACATATGCATGCTCTCTCAGTCTCTGTAGTGAGAAATAATTATATTTCATTTCTGGGTGTTTGGACTCTGGCAAAAAGAAAGTTGCCAAGAGCCTATGATGCCCATCAGACTGTGGTTTATAATATTAACTGTACAGTCTAGCTCACACCTTACCCTCTTAAGAGCCCAATCCTATCTAACTTTCCAGTGCTGATGTAGCTGGGCCAATGGGTCACATGCTACATTCTGTGGCTGTGGAGTTCCTGGGGGCTTCCCCGCCCTGGGGCAAACCCCCAGTCACCTGCCCCCTGCCCCGGAAGTATTTGTGGTGATATCATCGCATCACCACAATTACTTCCTGAAAGCAGCACCTGGTTCCTCTTACAATCAGGGGAGCCGAGCGCCTCTTCCAGGAGCACAAAGTCGCTCACTGGGAGTGGCCTCACCCCTTTGCAAGGAGCACTTGGTTCCTCCTAGTGGTCAAGGGAAAGTTTGTTCCCTTATCTTGGGGCTTTGTTGCACTGGCACTGGAAAGCATTGGCACTGGAAAGTTGAATAGAATTGGGCCTTGTGTACAGTGTACGAAGAACAGTGCCTCATGTTTTCTTGCCAGGGGAAAAAGGACATTGTCACTTGTTTTCCTCTCTTATTCTCTCTGAGGTAATAGCTTTCTCTGATGCCAGAAAGAAAACAGAAATGGAAGTTTTTTTTCCTGACAAGAGAATGTTAGGCATTGTCACAACTGTCAATGCAATCCTAAGGAGTGCGCAGTATCGACACAACATGGTTAGTAGGCAAACCATGGTTTAGAGTTGGTTGTCCCTTTTTGTTTTGTCCTACTCATTGTAAAGATAAGTACACTGAGGGCACAATTTTAACCTGGAGTTAGGCCAGCACAAGTCACTTGTGCTGGCCCAGGAGTGTTGCAAATGCACGTTTGGATTATTCTCGGGGTCAGGGAAGATGGTGCATGTCTTGTGTGCTGGCCTTCCTGACTCTGAGAGTGGTACAAACACGTTTTACAGCATATTTGTGACACTTTTGGGCCAGCTCAAGGGATTGCGCCTTGGGTTAGGTTAGGATCTTTTTGGTTAGGATTGTGCTCTGAATGCAACACCAGGTGCAACAGCATTCTTGAGGTGGAGCAACACCCCTAACTCTGGTTTGTCAATGGCCTGTGAATTCAGAAAAAAATAGAACCATACCCGTTTCAAATTGTTACTTCAGATGCAGAGTTGCTGGACCCAAGCAAACTCCTATCTGTGGGCAAGCTATCTCAAGTTTAGACATAAAGTTTCATGTTATATCCTAACTTGTTTAACTGCTGAAAGGGAGCAACTCACACTTTCCAACAAGTCAGCAGCTTGTCACTAAAGGAAATAAAAAGACAGCACATACAGAGACATGTGCAGAGACAGCACATACATGTTTGTCATCCTAGGAAATGTATAAAATATAGAATATGGAATAGCCATACTTCCACATGCCTAAAGTATGCACATTAGCAGTGGCTCTGTGGTTGGGTGGCTCATAACACTTACAAATTGTCTCCACTCAACAAACAATAATCTTTTTCCATGTTATTGCTATACTCTTTAATTTAACTACTGTATCATTTTTTTTCTAGTGTCTCCCAAAGAGAAGCCTGCAAAGCCAGAAAAGCCTAAAAAGAAAGTCCTTCCTTCCAAAGGTAATTTTAACTATTTGCTTTCCTACAAAGAATGTATAGTGATATAGCCCACCATGGGCAAAAGATTTGGATCTCATTCAGGGTGTCAGAGTGGAAGACAAGGCTGTCTGGTCTGTGAGACCTAATTTACTGGGACATTTCACTGCAGAAGTTCAGTTAAAATAAACAAAGACCCATGGAAGAGCAGAGTAGCTTTTCTCCTATTCACTCCACAGAGGTTTGTGCAGGAAAGCATCCTTGTGGATTATGCTGTGGGTTAACAAGTGAGTTGGCTGCCATTTTGGATTTTCCACCCTAGTCATCAAAATGGACTAGATGCTGATTTAATGCTTCTGATTTGATCGTATTTGTGTTGTTTTCTATGAAGTGTTCAAATTTCATTACACACATTTTATCCATTACGATCAAGTGCCCCATGGCATCTTGAAGGATGTATTTATCGTATGCTTTCATAGACTAGAATCCATTTAAGATCAAATGGATGACAATTGACTATAGTTTTCTTGGCAGATTTCCTTTCAGCACTGATACACTGTGGCGCATACTGCGTGCAAACCACTCCATACAGCATTTTCTCATAATCCTGCCGATACTGCATAAGAGGCTGTTGGTGTCCCTTTTGTCCAAAATTGGCTCCAGGGATATGTCTGTAACAAAGCACTTTACTTGTGTATCAGTTTTCAATTTAGTGAGGATCAGGATATTTCTGAGGTTGTTTACCATCACTTGGATTGTGACTTTCATTGCATCTAAAAATAGACGTTCCTTTTCCCCACTTTTATTTACTTCGCCCACTCTTTCATTCCAGCATATTATGTGTCTTTCTCTCTGTGTGGCACTTTCACTTTTATTCTATAGCAAAGTCACAGAAAGATGTCTGGATAACATGTTCATATCTTGCAATTACCACATGGATTCTAGGGTGGTGGGCTGTGAGGAGGAAGAGAAGAACTGCCATTTCTTTTTTTGGTGTTCTATTTTTAAATATATTCTGAGGGGAAGTACAACACAATCTATAGGTTTTGGATCAATTTCATTTTCTTTACTCCAGTTTTTATAAAGGTGCTTTGTTTGTTTAAGGAAAAAGTGGTTAAGTGCCTATTGCAAATGGATTAATTGTAGCCCGAATGTATAAGTCTAAGTACATAAGTATGATGTACTTATACTTCATCTGTGTTTTCCAGAGGGCATTCTAGAATCTTCAGGGCAGTACCTCCTCCTGGAGCAATAGGCCCGGACCTCAATTTGTCTCATCTGCTGTAAGGAGAGTGAATACCTTGCCATCCCAAAGCAACCCTGCCTCATGGCAATGTAACAGGGATTCACACACACAGAGAGACAGACAGACAGATTCCCGGGGTGCTGGTTTTCCTTTCTTTATGGCTGTCTCTGTTGTGTCCTTTCCACCAAATTGGTTTCCAGTTTTAGCTCAGACCTTACTAGAAAGTTATGAGTTTTCATAGGATTGAGGGGTTGCTGTTGCTCACATTCTTGGTACTTGAGTGGTACTCAAATCGAGCTAAGCAATTGACCCAAAAGGGGATTTTTAATGTTCCAAGTAACAATGAAAAAAAGCTGAAGAACTTCCAGAATTTCAATGGGAAAAGCTGTGTCATTCCAGAGCTTGTCTGACCAAGCGCTAGGAAGCGCTCCATAAATCAGTCTGTGAGTTTCCCAAAAACATCTTCATGAATTTTATCAGCATCTTCTCAGCTTACAGAGGACCTCCATAAAGTTTCAGATTTTCTCCCAAAAGCATCAGTGTATTAAATACAAAAAAAATATGTGTTTGGTCTGTGATTTTTTTTGTGAGGGTGCGGGAGTATTTACCTTTACCCTTGCAATGGGGTACTCAAATGCAAATTTGACTCCTCATCTTTTGTCATTTGTCTTAAATTTGTCACATTTTCTGAATCAAAGAACCATTTTAAAAAAATCAAATCTGCCTTGGGAGTCCATAAGAGAAATAACTTTCTTCTACACAAATCTGTTTAGTATTTCAAAAAGAATGCTACTGCATAGCCTAAGTAATGCCACAAATGTGTATTTGATTCCTGTAGAATATGTCTTGACAGTGTAATTATTAATAAATTAGCACTTCTGCATTTTCAAAGAGAACTGTCTGTCTAGTGTGTCACTGTCAGTAAATTTAGTTCTATATACAGTATTGAAGAAAACCTTGCAACAGTGGTGCTGAAGTCCTCAATAAGGCTTACCCAGAAGCAATTGATCTGTACAAACTCTCCAAAAGACAAGAAGTCAGTGGTAACATTCCATTGATATGGGACCCACGGAACATGCCAAACAAACTGTTTTCTGAACTAAGCTTTGTGTTTTATTTATTTGAGTTTGTTTATAAAATGTTACTGTATATTCCACCTTTGCGTAGGGCATCTTTGCAGTCTGTAAAATGGTACAACGTCCAAAATAACACACACACACACACACACACACACACACACACAGAGAGAGAGAGAGAGAGAGAGAGAGAGAGAGAGAGAGAGAGAGAGACTAAATAAACAGAGTTGGTGTTTTCACTGTAACTTTGATTTTAAAAAAGTGTAATTCTTATCTCTTACAGTAACAGACAAGATAAAGCCTGAACAACAAGAAAAAATTGAAAAGAAACTTCCTCCAAAAGGTATTTTTAAATGTTATTCATTCTTTCCCTCCCCACCCCACAAGAATTTGTTCTGCATAGTTAAAATTTTATGGGTACTTAAGGAAAGGAAGATTACTGTTACTCCTCTGGGTGAAAGGTGTTTTCCAATATTTGTGCATGTCCTTGATTTCTCCACACATCATCCTACATTTAAACCCATTTCGAGCACAATCCTATGCTTATGGAAAGGTCCATTGTGGGCTATAGGCAATGATGGATTGTGCAACCTCCTTACAAAGGTGGTGGGCTACTGGTACCGGGTGCAGGGGAGTGGCAACAGAATGCAAGCATCTTGTTGTCTCATGCCTCCCTGGGGCACCTGGTGGGCCGCTGTGAGATACAGGAAGCTGGACTAGATGGGCCTTTGGCCTGATCCAGCAGGGCTCTTCTTATGTTCTTATGTTCTTATCTACTCAGAGGTAAGTCCCATTGTATTCAATGGGGCTTACTCCCAGGAAGTTGTGTATAGGATTGCAGCCTTAGAATAGACTGTCATAGGCTACTTGTGGAAAGGGTTGAGTGAACAATATGTCCCATAACAAAGAAGTGTCAGCATAGGCCATTCCAGATAACGCCAGCAAATGGATTAAGAAAACAAGGAAGAAGGGAGGAGCACCATATAAACTATCTACATGACGTTGTTGGTTCACACAGACGGGGCTGTCACAACCCTAGCCCAGCCATTCAGAATTCTGAGGCACTTGTGTTGGGGTGAGCCAGCACAACATCTAGATCAGCGGTTTTCAAACAGTGTCCCTCGGCACATTTGTGTGCCAAGAATGGTCCACAGGTGTGCTGTGGGAATTTGGGGATGGGTCATTTATTAATAGGGAATGGGATGTGTGAGATGACCTTTTCATTTCAGCGGGTGTATAAAGAGTGAGACACTCACAGGGTGCCGCAAACATGCTTAATGATGGCACATTAGTGACCCCCTACACCAGTGATTAAAACTGGGCCATAAATTTTAAAGAACTTTTAAAAGAAATTTTACGAACTTGTTATCAATACCTTATTGGGAACTGTCAGTGAAGTGTGTTTGATGACTGAGGGCGCAATCCTAATCAACTTTCCAGCACTGGCATAGCTGTGCCAATGGGGCATGTGCTGCATCCTTCAGTTGGGAGGCAGTCACAGAAGCCTCCTCAAGGTAAGGGAATGTTTGTTCCCTCTCTGCAGAGCTGCATTGCCAGCAGTGGCGTCTCTACAGGGAGGGCAGAGCTCTAAGTTTTGCAAGAAGCCTTACCTTGCAGTGGAAATCACTCCTCTCCTGCACCGTTTTAGCCAATCCTCACAGGGAAAAGCAACATCTTGGTGTTGCTTACTGGCTACAGCAGCAAGGGAGAGGAGGGATTTACATGACAGGGTAAGGCTCCTTGCAAAACTTAGAGCTCTGCCCCCCCTGTAGAGACGCCACTGATTGCCAGAGGCTGGAAAGTTGGTTTGGATTGCGCCCTATTGATTAAACGGCAAACCTTTTATAATGTTGTAGACCACTCTTTTTAATTAAATGCCTTGAGGCAAGGTATAAGTGGAAAGTACACACTTTTAAAAACTTGCCCTGATGCTTCTTTAAAAATAATGTACAGAAAAGGAGACCATCAAAGTCGAAGAAAAGGCTAAAAAGGACATGAAGGAACCAAAACTGGAATCCAAGGCACCTGAAAGAAAAAAGCACAAGGAAGTCAAAGCAGAGGAAGTTGCACCAACCAAAGCCAAAGCGAAAATGAAGGAGGAGACAGCACTGGCCGTGAGAGAGAAGTCGGAAATGAAAGGTAAACCATCCCCAGAAGCAGCAGCAAAGGATCTTTGCAGTGAGGGAGGAAATCAGTCGCAAATGGTCTAGATTACAAGGAAAAAAGGAATTTAAAGCGCACGCATAGGCAAGAATAAATTCCTATTGGATTCTAGATAATTACATGAAAATGATACAAAAGGCTTGATGTTGATCTTATGGCTCGTGATTCATTTTGAAATCCAAGTGACGCTAAGCTTTAATGGCTAAGGATTTTTTCAGTATAAGAGTGGAATGAGTGGTGAAACTTTAACCTCAGCTGACAGACGGAACGGTGTCCATCACTCTGTGGTTTTAGAGGCAGCTTCCTGATTTATAGTAGGGATGTGGTGGTGCTTCGGGTTAAACGCTGAGCTGAGCATGTTGACCAGAAGGTTGACAGTTCGAGACCACGCAACGGTTGCTCCCATTACTTGTCCCAGCTCCTGCCAACCTAGCAGTTCGAAAGCACGTAAAAATGCAAGGAGATAAATAGGGACCACTTTGGTGGGAAGGTAACTGCGTTCCATGCGCTACGGCTTATAGTGATGCTGGTCACATAACCACGGAAGCTTGTCCTCAGACAAATGCTGGCTCTACAGGCTTATAAATGGAGATGAGCACCGCCCCCTACAGTTGGTCACGACTAGACCATTCAGTTGTGGGGAAACCTTTACCTTTTACCTGATTTATAAATGCCAGGGGATGTTGCTGTAATGGTGGTTGGGCAGCAGTGCCCCCCAAAGTAGCAGCTTATTTAACCCTTGATGGACATACAGTAGCCTAATCTGCCCTGTCAGTTTTGCAAACCACCAAAAATTGGGTCATGACCCACTAGTGGGTCCCGGACCCACAGTTTGAGTGCCGCTGTTCTGTATAATATTCCACATTCTTACATAGATCTGGCTGTGCCTGCTTGGTCCTCCTGTCCTGTTTCACAATTGTGGGTGCCAGAATTAGAACACAGACAGACAAAGAAGAGTAATAGGCTGAGTTTGGGGAACTGGCCCCCTGCTCCAGATTTTTCTTCCCCCCCCCCATGAGCAACAAGGAAGGAAAACACGGCAAGACTGTTTTGAGTGCCTTTGGGACACCATCAGCCAATAAACCAATCTCTTCTCATTCTTATATGAGATGACAAACTTTTCTATGACCAACATGTTGAAAAGTCTACATTAACCTATCTGACTTTATCTTTTGTGAGAAGCTTTTATCTGGGCAGCCAGGCATTTTGATCCTAGCTGTGATTCACAGGGTGCAATCTCTACTACTACTGTGTGATTCACAGGGTGCAATCTAAAGATTCTACTAGGCATGCCCAAGCACACCTGTGCATTAAAATCCACGTCTGGATCCAATTCTCAATATTTGCAAGGAGATTTAAGAATTGCATATGTAACTGGAAAGCATAAACCTTCCTAGCATCAGTGCAAAGCTAAAAAAAGAAGAAGGGGGGGGGGTTCCTCAGCATGAGCTCTATGGTTGCATAACATACTAGTACAACAGCCTAATTCTAGCTAACTTCCCCCGCCAATGCAGCCGCACCACTGAATTGTGTGTTGCATCATGTGAGGAGGGAGGAATTACTGGAGGTCTTCAATAATAATTTTTTTCCCTTGCCCAGCCTCTGATTTTGTGATAGGTCTACTTGATCTTTACCAGCAATTTTGCTGGCGCAAGTCTGAGCTAACCCAGGAAGATGGATTGAAGCCAGGAAATGGGAGAGTATATTGGCAATGTCACTGTCACTAATACCATTTCCTTCCTGGCTTCCTCCCTCTGGCCCAAGATGGAGGTTCTCAAATCTGCGCCAGCAAAATAGCCAGCACAGATTTGAGGAGGGCCATTGCAGGTCCAGCTTCTTACTACACCCGGGGGGAAGGGGACAAATGTCTCCTTCCCCCAAGGAGTGTCTGACAGCTCCTGTTAGATGCAGTTTAGGTAGCCATTTTTGGCACTGCTGTTCATAAGGGAGCCAGGCAGCTTCGGATTGAGCTGACAGTTTCATAAATGACCATGTATTCTATGCATCTCTATTCAGAAGTACGTCCCACTGTATCTAATTGTGAAAGTGTGTGTAGGATTGCGGCCACAATCAGACAGCTAACAGGAAGCTTCGTTATACCATGAGGCCTTTCCTTTGCTGATAATCAGACAATCAAACATAATCAATCAATCAATCAAACATAATGAGGGCAGAATTTGTTTTAGGAACTTCATGCAAGCAGGCTAATTTTTGAAACAAACAAATCCAAACTGATCAGTAAAGCTGTTCATCATGTGAACTCATTGATTAAACATTCCTTCTCAAGTTGCCATTTCTTATATGCCAAGACATGTATATTTTGTGAAATGTTTGCATTTTTTTTTGGCCCAACAAATATTCTCCCAAGTGTGTGTACAGTATAATGGCCAATAATGACCTGTATCACACAGTAGTGTGCCATTTAGCACTCACTAGAAAAGCATTGATCTTTTTGCATTTGAGTGTGTGGAACTGTAACATCAAATGCAATCTTCAGAATGTCCTTCTCTGTGATTTCAGCAAATTCCTATAGGCTCTCTATATTGGATTAAGAATATAAGAACATAAGAAGAGCCCTGCTGGATCAGGCCAAAGGCCCATCTAGTCCAGCTTCCTGTATCTCACAGCGGCCCATCAGGTGCCCCAGGGAGGCATGAGACAACAAGATGCTTGGATCCTGTTGCCACTCCCTTGCACCCGGTACTCTGAAGTAGCCTACTAATTATTATTACTTGATTATTTATAGTATTTATTTAAAAGTATCTATATACCACATCTGTGGTGAAATACCTACAATGTTTGCAACAACCAACTTCATATGAAATACAAACCGTTTAGCAATTATAAATACTTCACATGGCTGTTTCCTAAAGCATTAGTATGTGGAACTCCATTTGGGATCAAGGAGTCATGGCTATTGAGAAAAGGACTTGAATGATACCATTCTTGGTTGTATCTGAGACATGATTTTGAAATCTGGTCCTAGCTGTGATTGGGCATGACCAATCATCAGGAGAAACCATATTTTTGCAGGAAGCCAGCAGTCATTTACTCTAGTAGGCCTTTTTAAAAAGAAAAAAAGAAAAAAAAAAAGGAAGAGAAATATGGATTTTACTGTCTTGTTATTGATTACTTTAAGCAAGATCTGAAACACCACCAAAGGTTTCATTTTAATGCTAAGCTGTGTCTTTAGTGCTTGATTTAAAATTGACCTCTAACTGTGTTTTATTGCTCTTTTTTTTCTTTCTGTTCTGCTAGATCAATATGCATTCTGTCGCTATATGATTGACATATTTGCTCACGGGGATTTGTATACAGGTACTTGAACTGAACGCTATCATTGAACTTTCTGTTTCTCTGAGAGCTTTTGCTTTGTTATGCTCTTGGAATGTGTGTGCTCGTTTTATTTGTTAAAAAGTGAAGTGAAGAGTGTGCAAACAGAGTTTAAATAAAGCATATCAACTAATGGCTGTATCATTAAAGCTTCTTAATACTTTTTTCTATAATTGCATGCAATGAAATTAATGTTAATATTAAAAGGCAAAGCATAGAAAGAATAAAACAATATACCATAATGATGTTAACATAGGATTTATTACATGGAACTAGTAAACGTTTCTTACAAACACAGCTACAAACAATTCAGATCATGTATTCTTTAATTAGAAGTATTAAGGATACCTCACTGGTCAGTTTCAAAAGTTCTCTGTGACTAATTTGTGGTGTTTATTAAGATGCTTTTGTATGCTGGAATTGTCAGCCTCGATGAAGTTTTAGGATGGATTTGCACAAAATGTGGTGATTATCAAGTGAAAACCTGACTCTTAAGACACTTCCAGATGTTGGCTTTCAACACATGCACAAAGTAAGGGCACAATCCTAACCTGGAGTTAGGCCGGCACAGTCAGGCCAGCAAAGTTTGGTTGGCACAAGGGATACCGTAAAGTATGTTCGGACACTCTGGAGTCAAAGAGGCCAGCACACAGACATGCACCTGACTCCGAGAGTGGTTGAAACACACTTTATGGTGGCCCTTTTGCCAGCCAGACTTTGCTGGTATAACTGTGCCAGCCTAATTCCAGGTTAAGATTGAACTCTAAATGTCAGTAGATAAATTGTTTCTCTATGACGAGATTATCTCCATTATGAAAAAAAGAGGAAACAAAGTAATTCCTTGCACAGATGAAGTACCAAAGAATCTTAAGGCAAAGTACCAATTTAGATGATCTGGGTATATAGGAGCTATTTTAAACCAAGTCTGATCCTTAGCCCATCTAGCTTAGTATTGTTGATGTGGACCGATTGAATCTCCGGGGTATTTATCTATCGTACATGAATGACCCAGGAATAGAACCTCGGATTTTCTGGATGCAAAGCAAGTGCTCTACTACAGAGCTACAATTTCTCCCTCTGTATTTCTGATGTAGGTTTGCATATTCACTATTTTTGTTCTGTGTAAAGTACAAAGCTAATATAGAAACGGAGTCCGGAAAACGCAATGCAACATATTAAAAGCCACTTGCATCAATTATTGTAAAATTGCCTGGGCAATAAAGCTGCTTCCCTTTTGAATTACCAGGTAAGGCTCTAGAAGGGCATCCATGCATAGGAATGAGATCCTTCACTGACTTTTCATGAAAGTATCCCTTGCTTCAATCCAGATCTATAATAATCACCACCATAATCTCAATACAGTTTTGGTTGCCTGTTTCGCTCACCAGATGCCCAGTCCTTACCTACTATTGCACCCTTCAACAGCCAAGTAGAGAGGGGCAATGTGTTTTCACATTCAGGATAAAAACTTTATTCTCGTGTATAGAAAGGTTTTGCTTTCATGCTCTGCTACGGACATCCCAGAGGCGTCTGGTTGGCCCCCTGTGAGAAACAGGGTCCTGGACTAGGTTGGTCTTAGGTCTGATCCTGTAGGGTCTCCTTATGTGTTCTTTTTGCCTTATTACTTGTTACATATAAAACACCTACAGTTTTTAGGACACTGGGGATGGGCTGTGCGGTCATTGCAATCAAATTGTCATGATATTGGTGCCTTGGGTTTTTTTCTAGCAAAGATGTAATTGCTATTTGCAATTACTGGTCCTTGGCTTGAAATTGTGGCCTGGGAGGGCTGCATCTGGGGAGGGCTGCATCCAAACCCCTGTTCCCAGGCTGCGCAGTCCCGATTCAGGCCACCGTAGCTCATCGGACCTGCGCCTGCTGAACATCAGGTGGAGATCCAAGGAGCCCCTTTGACTCAGCTGGGGCTTACCCTAGGGCAAGGGGGCAAATTGGCTCCCAACCTGCACTGGATACAGTGCAAGCCAGCTGACCTGCACTGGAACAGGCATTGTACAACACAATGTACCCATTTCTGGTTGCTTTTGTAATATCTCCAGGTTCATTCAACAGTGCAAACATAAACCCCAACAACAACAACAACAACAACAACAACAACAACGTTTGTGGCAGTCAAAACAGCTTCTCTTCCATCAAATTTCTCATATCTCATAAACAATCCATCTTCTACCTCAATAAGACTTAGAGTTCAATCCTAACCTGTGCTGGAACAGGCTGGCAGGCTGGCCCGCACTGTAACCAGCACAGGTTGGGAGGCCACTGGAGCCTCCTTGGGGTAAGGGCACATTTGCCCCCTTGCCCCGGGGTAAGCTGCAGCTGAGCCAAAGGGGATCTGCAACCGCTGTTTAGCAGGCACAAGTCCAATGAGCCACAGCAGACTGAATCGGGGCCCTAACGGCCAGATCCCCCCTCCCCAGGCCACCCTGCCAGCAGGAACACCCTCCCCCTGCCTGTTCTGCCTTCCCTCCCACCTTCCCCCCCCCCCCCAAATAGCCCTGCACCAGCAGAACTTGTCCAACACAGGACTGATTTATCTGGTGGTCGTGGTGGTAGTGCTGGGCTGACATAGCGATTCTTGCGCTGGCAAGCTTAATTTTTAAGGCTTTAGTGACTTTTTTGAAAGAAATTTTTAAATTTCCAACACATGGTGCGTGTGCACACACAGAACCTCCAAGAATAGTCTCGTTGGAGTGCCTGGCCAGATACATATTGTATTTAAGGAAAGAGGACAATGAATTGCTGCTGCTGAAGATCCTCCATTGGAAGGTTTGGAAGGGTCACGTGCCCCCATGTGACTGAGAGTAAGGGGCATTGCTGTCCCTGTTCTACCTTTGGGTCTGACGAAGGAGGGTAAGGAGGAGTGAAAAGCAAAAAAACAAACTCTTCATTGAAGGTGGGTGGATTTTTCTACAGAGTTTTGTTGAAGTCGTAGTGTTGAAATTCCACTGAATTTTCTCAACTTGAAACTGTTGAGCTGTCGCTCAACAGCCTGCCAACATTCCATTCCAGATGTAATTTTGTTGTTCTCTGTTGGAGTGGAATGCTGTGTGAGTTGTGACTGTCAGCTGTAAAAATGTTGCATTGTAGACATTTGTCATAATTAGGGTGCCTTGGACTGTACTTCATCTTTGCAAGTGATGGTGAAGTATTCTGTCTGCCTCCCAATACAAGGAAGGAATGCATGAATCTTTCAGTCTCAGTCCGTCCGTCCCCAGTAATTAGGCTGTATTTCCGCTTTCTCGGTAGTATTGGAGCATCTTAACCATTGGGGAGCATGCTTCATATTCCTGTTTCGACAGAGATATGTACAAGTGGTTCTAGTGGTTATTAGAAACTGCCTAACAATCACCCTTCAGTCTACCTTTTGCAGTTAGTACTCTTTATATGCGAATTTGCTAACTGCGAATTTGCTTATCTGCAAAGGGCAGAATTGCTACTTACCTTGTTATTTGCACCTCTGTCCTCATTATCCACTATGCAGAGATCTTCCAAAGGCTGCAGGCTTTCAGAATGGCACTTGTGACCAGTGCTGACCCCTTTAAAATGGCTGGTACATGCATCCGCCAACCATGTTTAAGAGGTCCGTGCTGGCTGCAGTTGCCTTTCTGAAGATCCCTGCAGCCTCTGGAAGTTCTCTTCCCCATTCAGAGCTCTTTTGGCACTTCCTGCTGCACTCTGCTGGCTTCCTGAGGGTCTCTGCTGGATTTTTCTGATGGCAGATAAGGAACCTCTTGCACCAAACCCCATTGACCCCGTGGAATCAATGGTTCACTATCTGTGAATTCATTATCCGCAAGGATTTCCAGGAACCAAACCCTAGCGGATTATGAGGACTGACGATATATTTTCTAACAATAGTCCCTTAGTATGTAGAATACTGGCAAGGTATTTAGGTGCACCTGAAGAATAACTGCATGGGGTCAGAATCACAGGGCAGATGGTGATTTCCTTTCTAAGTTGTGCCCTGGTAAGTTTTCAGTTTAGTCCTAAAAATCAAGCCTGTCCCTGTACACTCAGAAGACTTCCTTTTTTCCACTTTGCATGGTCAACTTGTCACCAGTAAGGGCAACCCCATAAAAACCCAGAATGTCTAATGATATGTCATAGTCTTCCAGTACAACGTATTGATGCCCTTTGTCGGTGATCACGTCTTGAGGCCCAGCGTGATGAAGTGTGCTGCATATTGATGCCATCTTGTCAGTGGAGAAGGAAAGGAGAGTACATAGAGGACAAAGAGCGAGGAATCCTAGGGAATTCATATGACATCCTTTTGTCATATTAAACCTCTCCTTTGTTGTTGTTGTTGTTGTTGTTGTTTGTAGTTCATGGGATATTTTCCATCTATGCAGAAATTCTCACTACTTCTGCTTCTAGTGCTGTTGATGTTCCCTCCAGAACATCATGTTCTGAAGTTCCCCAAGTTACCTTTTCCTTCAAAATCCTGTCATTTTGCTCATCTACACCTACATACATCTCATCTTTTTTTTGTTAAGAGAATAGTTTTGCTTTTTTTTGCTGACTTCTCTTACATTTGCCTACCTGAACACTCATACCAGAGCAAATGGATGTGTGAAGGTGTACCATACCAATGCTATAGAACAGTGGTTCTCAACCCTTTTAGTATCAGGACAGAAGAGAGCAGAAGAGAGCAACAAAAATGATTACGGGGCTGGGGCACCTCCCTTATGAAGAAAGACTGCAGCGTTTGGGGCTCTTCAGTCTAGAAAAAAAGCGCCTGAGCGGGAACATGATTGAGACATACAAAATTATGCATGGAAGGGATAAAGTCGATAGAGGGATGTTCTTTTCCCTCTCTCAAAACACCAGAACCAGGGGGCATCCACTAAAACTGAGAGTTGGGAGAGTTAAAACAGAGAAAAGGAAGTACTTTTTTACCCAGCGGGTAGTTAATCTGTGGAACTCTTTGCCACAGGAGGTGGTGATGGCATCTGGTCTTGATGCCTTTAAGAGGGGATTGGACGGATTTCTGGAGGAAAGATCCATCGTGGGCTATAGGCAATGATGGATTGTGCGACCTCCTTACAAAGGTGGTGGGCTACTGGTACCGGGTGCAAGGGAGTGGCAACAGGATGCAAGCATCTTGTTGTCTCATGCCTCCCTGGGGCACCTGGTGGGCCGCTGTGCGATACAGGAAGCTGGACTAGATGGGCCTTTGGCCTGATCCAGCAGGGCTCTTCTTATGTTCTTATGTTCTTAGGACCCACCTAAAAACAGCTTCACTTTACCAGCTGCTCAGACTTCTGTGGCTCTGGTTGGGCAGCAGTGTTCTCTCCTCCCAAGTAGCAGGTCGTTTCACTCTTGACATATAGCAGGTCTCATATAGCCTGATCTGCCCTGTCAGTTTTGTGAACCACCAAAAGTTGGATTGGGACCCACTGGTGGCCCACGAACCCACAGTCTGAGAACCGCTGCGGTAAAGAATAAAATATATTTATGACCCACACTGAAAAGACAGCTGCAAATGTTTCCATTGACAAGCACTGGTTAAAGAATTCATCTCATGTCAGGAAACAGCATGTTATGAACAAACTCTATTTTCATTTCTCATTTTGCTTGATGAACATGACCACAACGTCCTAAACAAGTAGAACACATTTACATGTTCTTTTTCTTTGAAAAGAAAAAGATTCTAATCCAGATCTAGTTGTGTTCAACCAGTCAGGCACAGTTGCTAATGGTCCTGGATTGGGATGCTTATGCCCATCCATATCAAAAGACTGATGCAGACTGTTCTGTGGGGCTGGATGAACCCTGCATCGTTTTCATCCACACATTCTGCTCATGGACTCCTGACTGTGGTCAGATGTCTCATGCTGTCACAGGCAATTTGCAAGCTATCATAACAGCCCAGATATTTCAAATATTCAGTATTATTATTGTTGCTGCTGCTGCTGCTGAATTGTGTTAATATTGCATCTCAATTTATAATATGATTAATATCAGAAATATTAATTACAGAAATCTGAGAATATTAATAGATATCTTAATGATATATTATATTAATACAATATTAATACTGTTTCTTCATGAATAATAAGCTCAATAGTGTAATTCAAAACTTCACAGTATAAAACTACAACCTTGTGTGCAAGGTTGTATACACATGTGGGTCGAAGAGGCCTGTTCTAAAACCGGAAATCATAAAATTATGCAGTTCCAAATGGGCTTAATCCATTCATTGCTATGGGCACTGTTTATCAACTGAAGATATGAGTTCCCAAAAGAAAATTCAGGAAAGCCAGCCTGACCTACAGTAATAGGGTGTGTGAAAGCTTGTTATGCTTGACAGCATCCCTCTCTTATCAAAATCTAGAAGAAGCATTCCTTTGTGAAAAAGATACTCATGCCTTGTTCATGCTACTGCCGTATTTTAATAGCATAAGCTGTTTTTGTTTGCAAAACACCACAGCATATTTCCAATACAGGAAATCACATAGGGAGTGTATACAACCTGCTGCAATTTAGGGCACAATCCTAAAACGGTGCTGGGCCAATGCAGGGACGCTGTGACATCACAAGAGGCAAATACTATAGAGGTCAGTATACCATGAGGAACCCCCCACCCCCACCCACTAAAATAGCTGGCCTAATGCTGGCCAACCTTTGGCAATGTCACCCATCTACCTGCAGGCAATCTGCAGCCTAAGCAAATGTACTTTAGTCCCTTGGATATATGGCAGTATATAGCAGGAATGTATCTTAGGGCACAATGCTAACCTGGTGTTGCTCTGGAATAGTTCTCTTATGCTGGACCAGCATTGTAACAAACATGGTGTAAGGTGTGTCAGCACTGTGGATTCTGTTGCTGGGCTGGCTGCCATGTGCACTGGCAGCCCGCCAGTTGCGCTGGCCATGGACTAGTGCCTGCTATTTTGCTGGTGCAGATCTGAGCAGCCCTACTGAGCTGAGTGCCGCTTACCATGGGGCAAGGGGACATTTGTCCCCTTGCTCTGCACTAAGCTGCTGCTACCGCCTAACATGGTTAGGATGCAGCACAGGTCAGCCTGTTCCAATGCAGGTTAGGATTGCACCCTTAATGTGTTTGTCATGCTTTCAGAAACTGTACCTCTGGCCTTTACCCAGACTCTCATATTTGATCACTGCATTTTGATTGGTCCCTATGGGGAAGTATTGAAATGAATGGTACTGGGAATAGCTCAGTATTAAAGGTGTCTGGCTGGGGAACTAGCAGAATTCAAATCCCACAGAAGAAGAGCCATGGCTCAGTGGTAGAATACATGCTTTACATCAATCAATCAATCAATCAATCAATCAATCAATCAATCAATCAATCAATCAATCGTATTTATATACCGCTTTTCAACACAAAGTTTACAGAGTGGTTTACAGGCAAATAGTAATAATAAAGTTAAATGGTTCCCTGTCCCAAAAGGGCTCACAATCTAAAAATATGCAAAACACCACCAGCAACAGCTACTAGAAAAGACAGCGCAGGGGTGAAGAGGGACAATTACTCTCCCCCTGCCAAATATAAGAGAAACGCTATTTGATAACGTGCCTCTTGCCCAGTTAGCAAGGGTTAATTTAGATGGATTAATTCCTAGGTTAAATCCTCAGAATTGTCAGTTGAATTGAACTTGGGTAGCAGCCTTAATAAAAGTTATAACCCAAGAGCCAGTGCCAGCCACAGTAGACAATAATTGATTAATTTTTTGGTTCACTAAAAGGCTGCTCACTATGATTAAAGGGAAAAAAAACCATAGATCAACAATAGAGCACATTTTAACATACAGTATACTTTAAGGGAGCAGTCCTGGGACAAACGTAACTCTGACATGGGCATGCCAACAGGTACCCCCAGGTCGGCGCTAGAGCTCTAGGACCAACGCTAGGAGTAGCATCGGCCTGAGATCGCTGGTGAAAGAGAGCAGGAGGGCGGCACTGGGCAGGTGTGGGTGGGCTGGTGGGCGGGGCTGAGATGTGGCCATTAGGGATGTGAAACCTCGAGGAACCCCGTGGGGAGGCTGGAGCCTCCCCTGGAGCAAGGGCACAAATGTGCCCTTGCCCCAGGAAGGCTTCTGCAGCCTCCTAAGTTGTGCTGGATACAATCTCTGGCATTCTCAGTTTGACAAGCTCCAGATAGCAGACCTGGAAAAGTTTTCTCTTTAAGACCCTGGACAGCCACTGATGTAAGGGTAGACAGTTCAGGGCTGGATGGCCAATGGTTTGCTTAAATATAGGAACTATTGTATGATGTGATCACAAGATCATCATTGTGCTATGTCTTCTCTCCTGCAAAAGCATGGTATAGCATTACATTTTACAAGACTTGCCTGGGGAAAAATACTTGTGGATTGCAATTTAAATTAAAGCTTTTCTTTTTAAAAGAAACACTCCAAATATTTTTATGGTGAATATCTCATCCCTCCTATGTAGATTGGGAACATCCTATTAGCTCTCTTTGATATACAGTAAATGTATCAGATTATAAAACATTCAAATGATTAATTGCATTCCTGGTTATTTTAGCGGAGTTTACTAGTCCTATTACAGCGTTCCCAGGGCACGTTAACCTCCTGGTATATTAGAAGTTGAGATACTTTATTATCAGCAACAATATTTTTAATTAAGCATTTGATTCTGAACTGCATGGAACAGTTGGTTGCAATGGGATTTGTATTTACTCTGCTTCTGTAGATAACCACAAGTCTGAGATCTTTATAAGATCTCTAATGTTACACTATTAGAATGCCCTATATAATGGCTGTCAGCTGACAGCTCTATATCACTTGCAGATAAATCCTGTCTAAATCCCCATATGGCGATACAGCAGAGTCGGCATGGCTACTGCTGTGTCCTGCAGGGAATTTTCAACTGCTGGAAGTCTGCTTAATGTAAGGGGACATTTGTCCCTTTGCTTTGGGATCAGCAGAACAGTCTCTGTAGGTCATCTCAGAGCTCAATAGCTGACTTATATTCCCACCCTGAACCTCTTATACGATTTTTAGGGTCCCATCATAGTCTCAAACCTGGAGATAAATGGTGGTGATATCATCAGTCACACATATTTGCCAGTTTTGTCATCCGGGCGTGCCAGGAACCGGAATGCCCGGATGATTGGCAGCCCTCCACCCCTATGGCGGAGGCCAGCCATGGCTCCCTGCACCTCCCTTCACACTCCATTTCAGAGCGATTCGGATGCGTGGGAGGGCGGGCGGGCCCAGGAGCAGCTTGCCCGTCCTCAGGAGAGGCGGTGCAGCCCGGGCCCGTCCGCAGAACTGGCGGAACGGCGTACCGGGCCGTTCCACCAGGATGACACCGCTGATATTTGCCAAATACTTCCAGGCACCCAGCTCTGCGCCAACAGCAGGATGGGGCATTGTGGCAGTAGCAACTTTAGGGCCCAGTGCACTACCCCATCCTGGTTCTGTTGCATCCTCATTATTAACAGTGGCGATCTCATTGATAATTCTTTATTGTTTCTCTCTAACTTGCAAGGATGTGCTCCAATCATTGAGCCCGAGTCATGAGTTGAGTCACAAGTCTGTGACCCCTGACTCGACTTGTGAGTCATAGCGCTTGCTATCATGACTTGACTTGTGAACATTTTGACAGTGCAATCCTACGGACCGCGCAGATTCGGCACAACAGAGTTACGCCAACGCTGTGGGCTTAGCGCTGACACAGGGGTGCCATTTGGCACCCCTGCATCGGCAATAAGGCAACGGGACTGGCGCTGCAGGCAATGCAGGTCCTGTTGTGCCCGCGCAGTGCCTCCCTAGTATCAGTCAAAGCCGACCGGTGCAAGGGAGGCACCATGATGGGGTGGCACAGGGATTGGGCGAGGGAGGGAGAATGTGGGTGGGGGGAAGTCAGGACATGGGCAGGCTTGGGAAGTCACCATCTGGCTGCATCCTAAGCCTGTTTGTGATGCCGCATGGCCCCAATTCAGGCCACGCAGTTCTCGTTGGATCTTCACCCGCTATTTAGCAGGCGCGGATCCAAGGAGCGCATAGGGGAGCTGGAGCCTCCCCTATGGTAAGAGAGCACATCTTGGGCAAAGGAATACTTTTTCGTGTCCAGAAGACTTTGGCAGAGTCTCCTGGAATAGAAATACCATTCAAGTAGAGCAGGAGAAGGGTTATAATGAACGAGGTTAAATATCTGTCTGACCCAGTGCTTTGCTGACCAGGATTCTGAGTCAAACCAAGTACACAAACTACCATGGGTCGGGGAGGGTTGGGGTAAACTGAGGAAGTTGGTCAGCCCGGCAATGATTGTATCGTAAGCTTGAGGCGCAATGTGGGGGGAGTTAGTCGAATCCATTGTATTCAGTAAGTTTCTTGTCACAGGTAATCGAGTCCAGTGATCAAAAGCCCCAGCAGTCTTAGGCATTTAAGATGCGGTATGGGCTGAGACGGAGGATCACTATACCAGTTGTTAGGGGGAGGGGGAGCTAGAGATAACAAAATAAGAAGGTGATTGCTATCGGAATGCGATCCCATATGGAAGTCCAAGATCAGGGGGAGAAGATCAGGGTATACCAGGGCATAATCTATCACACTCATCCCCCTAGGGGAGAGATGTGTAAATTGACCAGGGATATCGTTTCCAAAAGAACCGTTAAGGATGAAAAGATTGAGTTCAAGACATAGGTCTCCCCACCCAGCATTGGATATGGTGCTGGCTGGCCGGCCATGCCATTCCAGCGCTGGGTAGGATTGCGCCCTGAGTCATTTTGATTTGAGTCCTGAGTCATTTTGAGAATCAAATCAAGTCCTTGAGCAAAAACAAAAAAAAACCCAAACCCCGTCTTCCATATCCCCTCAACCCCCCAAGCCCCATCTCCTGGAACCACCTACCCTCCTCCAACCATGTCTGCTGCTGACATTGCTCTGAAGGGCGACTTCCAAATCACCCATGAGGTCTTTCGGGGTGCTGAAGAAGCGACAGGAAAAAGTAAGCAAGCAAGCACACACATACTAAAGAGTGTCAGAATTTTAGTCAAATTTCCAAGTCTCAAGTTGGGTCCACCTCAGTGATGCCCGTGACTCGAGTGAACACAAGTTGTGAAAAACTAGTGTTTTCATGACTTGAGACAAGTCGCAACTACTCAAGTGCCCATCCCTGCTAACTAGGCCTTAACTTTCCATTTCTATGTTTATGTGGGTTACCATTCCAATCACTCATTCATTGCCTCCCTTGCTGTGGCCTGTTGAACTCGCAATAAAACATGTCATTTTTTAACGATTCCCTCCTATATCCCATTTTGATCAATGTACGTCTTCTCCTGTGTTACAACTTTATTCTTGTCCTATTGATATGTGTGACATCGCTAACCCCAGCTGAACATACATCCATGGTCAGGAACAGAATCTGTAAAGTCGGTTTATGCACAAATATTCATCATATGCAATCTCTGGCTTATACAATATTCAGTACATAGGAGGAAAACATATGTACATAGGCCTGCAAACCTATCAGTGTGGTTGAATGTTGCAAAGACTCTGAAAGGTATATTTTCCACAATTGCCAGCTATAAAGTGATATGAAATGATAGCTTTCATGTTTCTGTAACCTACCATCTGATTTGCTGCAGACTTAGCAGCAGCAGAATTACTAAGGCAAACAAAAAGTCAGTTTTTTCCTATTTACAGCACTGTGTTTGTGTAAAGAGCTTCTAGTGCACTGACTGTACGACACAAGTTCTGGTGACAGATCTTGTGTTCAGCACCCTCAGTGCAGTTGTGAGATCATTTAAAGCCATGCTTTGAACCTCAGAGAATCTCAGAGGAGAGAGCAGATTGACTTAGGAAACCCCTTTAACATATTTAATCAAAAGGATGGATAAAATATTAATTTGGCTTTTCTATTCTGTGCCTTTTCATCAAAGCGAATAGAGAGACATTTAATAGTATGTCGAAGTGTAAGATAGGCTTTTTGACACGATATAAGGAAGTGTTTTCAGGGCAAACATTTTGACCTACGGAGCTGTATCTATTAAGTGGAAGTTTTTGGGCCATGTGGCAAACACCTGAAGGTGCTACAGTATGACCCCATGTGGGTGCCATCTCCTGAGGAGTTCTGTAAGGCTGCTTAATGATCAGCCATCTTGTAAAATTGCTCAACATTCAGAGAGTCAGCCCTTTATCATCCTTCACAAAAAGCAATTACTCGTAATAGCCTAATTTGTCACGTTCTCCCACTTGGCCATGGAAAAACTAATTGGACTTCAAAATAATTTTTTAATAAAATTACACTTTAACTTTAGCGCAACTTCTTTTATTCAAACTTTTTTCTCTGACAGTTGTATAAAATGCGAATCCTCAGCTCTTGCATGTCTTAGGAAGGATTCAGACTTGCCCATTATCCACTTGATGTCTCCTCACTTGATTACTGAACATTCAGCGATTTGCAGCTGAATGTGCAATCTGCTCCTTTGAAAGTACCATCTCTGAGGAGCTGTCAGGTGAGGAGGAATATCTGTGGTGTTTTATCTAGCGATGGATGAATTTCTTTTTGCTCAATTCAAAATTGGCATTTTTTGTGAGCTCTGTCAACAAGTGTTCAGAATAAAGAACTGTTTTCCAAGAGCTCTCTCCTAGCTTGTAAAGTTGGTGGTCAATGCACACTAATGAGGTTCTGTGCATACCCAGCAACTATATCATAGTGGCACTTAAAGTTGAAGTCAACAGTGCCGGCCATGATGGGGAGACCCTCAAAAATTCAATCATCATCCTTTTCAAAACAAACAAACAAACATGGTTTTAGTTCTGGATAAAAGACAATAACATAAAATGTTTGAAAGAATTGACAAATGAGAGAATCGACCTGAATCTAAAATACAAAACTGCTGGATTGAGTGGCTGCGTTGCATGGTTTTCAGCAGCCAATGAGAACTTCAGCAACCGAAAGGGCTCAGCAATGAAGACATGCTCTGCACATCTGCTGTTGTAGAGTTTGGTTACACATCCATTACATGGAAGTAAGTCCTACCGTGTTCAATGGGCCTTACTCTCAGGCTGGCATGCAGGCTAAGTACAGTTTAATTTAGGGGGTGAAATACCATGGTAAGGAAATAGAAGAGCTTCAGTAGTTTGCCCCTGGTGCAGTTTTGATCTCAGCTGCAGCCCCTAGCACATGCCCTTTTTAAGTGAAAGCAAAACATCAATTCGCTTTCAATAAATTTTCTTTTTTTATTTCAAAATGGCATGAGTGTGCAATCAGGGTCAAAACCACGGTAGGAGAAAAGGAATAAGCTTCCCTCATCCCCTTGCTGTGTTTTTGCCCCATCTTGTAGCCCTGGCTTGTTATTTATACTTGAAACTAAGCTCCAGCTTGGACAAGTTGTGCAATTACGGTAAGAGCATGTATAATTTAGTCGAGAGGGTTAATGCCTCTGTTTGCCTGAAGATAAGAGCTGAAGATCTGAAGGTCGCCAGTTTGGGACAGCTGGAAGTCTCTGTGAGCGGCAGACCTCGTTAATTGCGGCTGATTAACAGCTGAGCTTCGGCTGCCTTGTGTGAGGGGGAGTTGTGCCGAAGTTCAGCCACTTCTCTGGTGGGAGCAGGGAAGCCATTTATCAGCCAGCAAGAAGACAAACGGGTGGCCAGAAAGAAGGACTAAATCCAGAAAGATCCATCTGTATGTGTGTAGTTCTTGAAAGATAGAACATTTCTGTATAAATTGTAAAAACCTTCGGGTTTCTGAATAAAGTCTGCCCATGTAAACCGCCTTGAGTTATAGTCATCAGAGAAATCTGGTTACCTAAGAAAGGCGGTATATAAATCCAAGTATTATTATTATTATTATTATAACACAACCATTCATTTCACAGCGATCAATCATGTTTTCAATGAGGGTGCAACGTTAAAAATTGTATACAACAGCTGGCTGTGAAGATTGCTTATAAATGCATGGAATCTTGTTTCATAATCTAATTCAAGGAAAACCATTTGGTGGCCGTGCTCTTCAACTCTTCATACTGATGAACATCAGCAATTTGAGAAATTTGAATCCCAAACCAGGTCATTATAAGGGTCACTAATCTCTAATTAACATCACTACTTTATCTGTAACAAATGTTTCACAGAAGCAAAGCATTAATTGAAGTCCTCATTAGCTTTTAAAGGATCCCAGGAAATAAGCTGAGCCTTGCTAAAGTATGGGAAACCAGTGTGGGATAGATGGATCAAAAGTTCTCATTTACCTCTTGGGCAGCCCAGTCCTGTCCTCTGCCAATCAATCCCTAGCATGCGGCATTGCATGCTATGGTAGTGGTCAGGAGCCTGGCAGAGGTAAGTAGCAATATTTTAAACTTACCTAACAGTAGGCCATCTGGTTGTCAATGTGTCTCTTTGAACCCACAGGGGATGGGTCTGATATGTAGTGCTGCCCAGAGATCCACCCCTTAACTGTCCCCAGTTCTTCCCCAAACCACCCATAACAGAGCCCCATCCTCAGTGTGCCTGCTCTGGTGCAGACTGGGTAGACTGTCAGTGCGGTGCTTGGAGCCTCCAGTCATTTGCTCTGATGGCTTTAGAGCACCCTAGAACAGTGTGTTTTTATAACTCCATAACTGGACATAGGGCAGCAGATTATGAGATTTACTATTCTAGGCCCAGGATAGGATTTTGGACCTATTCTTGTTAAACTGCCTTATTCTGAATCAAGCCTTTGGTTTAGCTGGAGAGTATTATCTACTGTGACCTGCAGCTATTCCCTCAACTAGGTGAATAGATAGATGGGTTCTCCAAGGCAGAGAGAGTGAACCTGGGGCCTTCTGCATGCAAAGCATATGTTCTACTACTGAGCTACAGCCAGTGGTGTCATTCAAATGATTTAGGAACAGGAACTCACTTTTGATTGGCACTTGTCGGGAACCCGGAACCAGCCACGGAGCCCGTTAGGATCCGGAACGCCCGTTCTGGTCCGTTCCCCCTGAATGACATCACTGCCTTTGCCCCCCTAGGAATCCGGAGTCGCTCCCTTTAACCCTGTGAGTGCCGGCCAACCAAGAAGAAAAGCTCTTTGCAGAGGAATTGGGAGGGGGGAGGAGGGAGAGTGAAGTGGGCGGAGTCAGCCCTAATTTTAACTAGTGGAACTGAGTTCCCCCGCGTTCCCCCTGCATGACATCACTGGCTACTGCCCTTCCTCAAGTCCAGCATGACCTAATGGTGATGTTCATAACACCAGCTTGACAATGCAAGAACATCTTGTAGTGAGAAAGTTCAATACCCACCATGAGAAATTTCAAATCCATCTTCCAGAAGCCTCATGCTGCTTGTGACAAGCAAGACAAGACTCTTGCATGTCTCCCACTTGATATCTCCTCACATGATTAGTGAACATTCAGTGTTGAACGGAAATGTGGGAAATTTCACTCTCCAGATTTCACTGGAAAACACTAGATTTCTCTAATATTTTGAGGTGTTCATAATCTTTTTTTTTTTCCTCTGCAGATTTGGGTTTTTCCCAAAGAGGAAAAATGAAGAAAGCAGTGTTATGTGTTTTTATTCCCAGGGTGAATTTTCATAAATTATAATTACAGGCATGCCCCAGTATCCACTGGGGTTCCGTTCGGGACCACCCCTGTGGATACCTGAAACCACGGGTCCTGGGGATGCCTTTTTAAAGATTGGAGAACATCAGTGGTTTTGCTGCCACAAGGTTAAAAAGGAGATTTATTTCATGTTTCCCTATCATTTTAATAGGCATCCCAGTATTCATGGTATTCACGGATAACTGAAACCGCAGATACTGAACCAGTGGATACCAGGGTGGTCCACACTTCTATAACCTATAATCACTTTAAAACTGTACTAGCTAGGTGATGTATAGTGTCAGCAGATGCAGCCACAGTCATTCTCCTTGCACCCGTCATGCAGCCTATTTTTTTTTATTTTTTTTTCACAGATTTCCCAGTGTGTGTTTGCAGATTTCAAAGTGTTTTTTTAGAAGAGAAGGAAGCAGTGTTACATGTTTTTATTTTGTTATCCCCCAAAAAATCACACTTCTACTAATATTCTTTATGAAGATAAAAAAATATGCTGTTGTGGGAGCCACTGATAAACTTGCTTCTTGCTAACATGAAATTGATAAAGATAAGTTATTTTTAGCAATTGCATGTTTTTCATTTTATGAAAATGTAAGCATGAATTTGCATGGGATAATTGCTCTTGACTAAGCAAAGTGAGGCCAAAGGGCTTAACTATGGGCCCAGTCTGGGCTCTGTTTGACTGGGAGTTTATTTGTAACATGGTGAGTCGAGTCCATTAAACATTAAAATAGCGGAATAAAATTTGAGATATGTTCAGTATATGTTCAGAAGAGTGTTCGATTCTGGACTACTGTTCACAGAGAAATTATTCCATCAAATTTTAGTTAAGCCCCCAAAGAATTGGGAACTGAGGAGATTTTTAGGGATGGATGGTGAGGTCCCCTCTGCAGTAAAATAATCAGTATATACCAGTGACCCATCTGAACAATAAGGATAGGAGGCTCAAGAGGAATTGATAGGCAGTTCCTAGGACCAATAATCCTCCTGACAATGACACAGAGCAGTGGTTCTCAAACGTTTTAGCACCGGGACCCACTTGTTAGAATGACAATCTGTCCAGGACCTATGGGAAGTGATGTCATGGTTGGAAGTGCCGTCATTGACACATGCGAAACAACCACACAGCCTCCTCTTCCCATCGTTCCATCTTCCCATATTTTCAATATGGCTTCTTTGTGACCCAACTGAAATTGGCTCATGACCCACTGGTGGGTCCCAACCCACAGTTTGGGAACTACTGACATAGAGACTTGGTCCATGACACATTGTTGTCAAGTGTGGCGCAAGTCTGAGAAGAGCCGGGGATGTCAGGTAGTAAAATGGGGGGGGTAGGATCTGGTGAAAGTCACTACCACAGGATTCACTTGCCTTTGACATGCCCCCTGGCCTCTCCCCTTTCCCCCCCCGTTGTTCCCATTGCTGTGGCCGCTGCTCACAACCCCCCCTCCCATCCATGTATTTCCATGCACATTTTCCTGGGAGTAAGACAAATTTAACACAGTGGGGCTTACTTTTGAGTAGGCCTGCATGGGCTTGTACTGTCCGTTCCCTGCTCCTTGAATCATGAATAACAAAGAATTCAGCAAACAAGCTCCCCCCGCTTTTTAAGTCTATGGTTTCCTATGCAGTAGCCTAAACAGTTCCATTCATTCTTATCTGCCATTCCCATCAATAGTGTCTGTTCCATGCTTATGGCATGAGCAATTCAAAAGAGTCCAGTTAGCCGAGGGAATCTGCGAAAAACAGTAGGTGTTAACATCAGATATTTTTTTTTTAAAAAAAGATGCTTTGATTAATAAGGAATCTCTTTCTCTCATATCTGATGTGCAGGACCAAGTCCTCATCAATTTCTACAACAGACTCCAGCGATGACCCCTGTGGTGCCAGCTGTTGAAGGCAAGTTCAATTTTCTTTGCAAGACACAGTGATCGATTCCTAAGGGGATCCTCTCCATCCTGATTTTGCTGTCATCAACACATTACAACTCGGCTTGATTATAGCAGATCAGGCTCAAGCCACATAAGTAGAGTGTTGCTGTTGGAGTAGCATTGTTTTGAGTTGCATGGTGGTTATTGAGGGTTTAATGCACTAGCAGAGTAATGTGAATCTGGCACCCAGAACTGGACACAATATTCCTGGTGGGGTCTGTCTAACGTAGAAGACAGTCATACCATGACTTCTCTTGATCGCAAGTTTTGTAATGTAAATCTATTGCTAACTATCCTCAGTGGACAATTGTTCATTCTTTCTTTCCAACATTTTATTGCAATACTGTATGTTGAAAGCTACCATCACGTTCCCCATTCATCTTCTTTTTCCTTTAGGCTAACATATCCAGTTCTTTCAGTGTTTCCTACTTTGATTTGTCTTCTAGACTTTTTATCATTCACCTCATAGTTCTTCCAACTTGTCAATATCCTTCTTCTTCTTGCCCAGAACTGTATGCAACACTCCCATCTGTTATCTTTGTCTTTCTGCCTGCATTTGCTCTTTCCACCTTTCCTTTAATTATTATATAATCTATGTGAAACCAGATTCTGTTTGATGTTCTGAAGCTTCATCTTGCAGCCTTCTCAGCAGCTGTATTCCTACACTTCTACACCTAAGGATAAAATAGCGACAGCTTGGAGTGGGAAAAATGTCACACCACTTTGTGCTCTTTGGGGAAAGGGTCAAATAAAAACAAAACACTGAACGACCTTTCTAGAACACTGTGAAGTAATTCAGTCACAACAGCTTGTCGATTCTCAGCAGAAATATATTGTTCCTATGGAAGCAGCCAAAGTAGTCGGGTGTCTAAAATTTGGAAAACATAAATTTGGTGAATATTTGGTCAAGGGGAAACTGTCTCATGAAGTGCCCAGTAATGAGCAAGAATACAAACATACAAAAGATGTCCATTACACTGCTTATAATCTCTAGCATTCATTAAAAATATTTAATAGGAGACATATCTCATAACTTATCTCTTATCTCAGATCTTATTTCTGTAATTCCCACTTCTATCTAAGAATGTGAATTTCTTCTTGCTGTGCTATGATCCACAGGATACTCACTCACTCACTCACTCACTCACTCACTCACTCAACCAACCAACCAACCAACCAACCAACCAACCAACCAACCAACCAACCAACCAACCAACCAACCAACCAACCAACCAACTGTATTTATATACTGCTTTTCAACCCAAACTGTTCATAAACAGTTTACAGGCTAATAATAATAATAATAATAATAATAATAATAATAATAATAATAATA
>JAJKFI010000115.1:1575161-1594844 GCA_029204185.1 Lerista edwardsae
TAATAATAATAATAATAATAATAATAATAATAATAATAATAATAATAATAATAATAATGGCTCTCTGTCCCAAAAGAGCTCATAACCTTTAAAAATGCAGAATACCACCAGCAACAGCCACTAGAAAAGACACTGCACAGGGATGAATAGGGACAATAGTGGTGTATATAAATCATCATATAGATAAAGTAATATGTATATAGTAGTATATATCATATACATAAAGTAAATGTTATATAGTAACATTTAGTTACTATATAAACAGTAACCTAACCACACTTACCTGGGAGTAAGCTTTATTGACTATATTGGGATTTACTTCTGAATAGCATAGGATTAATCAAAAAGAGGTTCCTGGTTATGGGCCGGCCAGGGACCAGGTGACCCAAAAGAGTAAAGAATGTTTTTGCTTACCTATCCATACCTTACCTGCCTGGTCCCCAATGGGTCTCTTCAGACCAATACCAGCTCTTTGGCTAGCATAAGTCTGAAGAGACTCTGGGGTTAGGTCCAGGCTGGAAAGAAGGGATAGAATCCAGCATGTATGGCTCCCACTGAGATCTACCTCCTTCCTGCCTCACCCCTGGCCTGGCCCAATCCCCATCCTGAGCTACCCCTGCCACCAACTTACTGGCAGTGGCAGAGATTCTATGAGCCACTGTCATTCCCGTGTGACTTCCTATCCTTCGCAGTGGTGGCAGCTTTGTAGAGCCATCGTATCCACGAATAGGATTGGGTTGCTATAAAATTTAGAAGTGAGGCACTCGGAGTGCAATCCTAACCTGGAGTTAGGCTGGCACAGTTAGCCCAGCAAAGTTTGGGCAGGCTCAAGCGACACCATAAAGGTTGTTTGGATCACTTTTGGAGTCAGACAGGCCAGCACAAAGACGTGCGCCATCCTCCCTGACTCAGAGAGTGGCCCAAACGGGCTTTACAGTGGCCCAAACTTTGCTGGCCTAACCGTGCCGGCCTAACTCCAAGTGAGGATTGTGCTTTCAGTGAGGGATCCAGGAAGGCAGAGCTGGGCAGTGTAATGATAGAGCAAGCAAGTGAGCAGATGTATAATAACCAGCTCCTGCCTCCTTGGGCTTCTATTTCAGGGATGGCCCATCCAAGAGACCAACTGAGGCAATCTACCAGATTGGTGGCACGAACCAACCGCCTTTGGCCCACATCCATTTACTGCTTCTCTTTCTCCTACTTCCACTCTCTGTATAAGAAAAGGAGGAGGGGAATGAAGTAGATTAGAAAGTGCAGAAAAGAGGATGCTGTTGGGTGAGAGCATCTCTGTGGGTGGTAACTGATGTGTCACTGGTTAAGAGAGGCTGAATTTGGCACACCTAATTGGTACCAGGAGGTCTTGAACTGGTTCTGTCTAGTTTTGAAGCTCTTAGTGCCTATCACAAGCAGATCATTCAAATTCATTCAAATAGTATTTATATACTGCTTTTCAACAAAAAGTTCACAAAGCGGTTTACAGGCAAATAGTAATAATAAAATTAAATGGCTCCCTGTCCCAAAGGGCTCACAATCTAAAAATATGCAAAACACCACCACCAGCAGCCACTAGAAAAGACACTGCACAGGGATAATTACTCTCCCCCTGCTAAATATAAGAGGAACACCACGTGAAAAGTGCCTCTTGCCCAGTTAGCAGGGGTCATCTTCCTTGCTACTTCTGATCATGTGCCTATTTTGCTTATCGGAAAAGCTAAGTTCATAAAACATGGTTGTTGTGTCAACACTGGGTCATGACCGTAAATGTTCTGTCTTATCACTGCTTTAAGCTTTAAATGGTGTAAAATGAATATTTAGTTACAACACATTACAGTGTATGTGCAACTGCTGCTGTTTTATTGAATCGACCATATATATTTCATTCCAGTGTTGGGTCTCTGTAATCGTATTCACTAATTGAAGCATGCAGCTGCAGAAATGGGGAATAAGGCTCACATTTTGTACACACAGCTGAATCCTTGCTCTTTAAAGAAAAGTACATGAGCCATATTTTTCCCCTCTGTGAATTTAGTTGTCAGAGTCAATGGAATTCATTCAGGTATGGAAAGCAGTAAGAAGAAAGCAAATGAGGAGCTACAGAATCCAACAAAGAAATGCTGTTTTGCACACAACTGGCTGACTGACACTGTGGTGCAGCATCTGAGTTTTGTAACACATTTAACTTTGGCAACATGTTTTTAATTAACCTCAGCTTTTAATTGATAACCATTTATGTAATTAAGCATGCTACTACCACTACCACCACCACCACCACCACCACCACTACTACTACTACAGTAGTAGTAGTCCTAGCAGTCGTAGTAGTAGTTAACATGCACAGTTATCCATGTAATGTAATGGATAGATGGTAGTATCACTTAGTTCTTCATAATTACAGGGTAAGAGTATATACTTTTACCCTGGAATTATGACACACTTAGTATATTTATTTATTTAAGAATTTCTACCCCCCCCCTTCCTCTGCTATGGCAGATGCTCAACATGGCTTGCAATTATTGGTGGGAAAAAATACAGTACAAAAAATAATAAAACCATAAAATAAGCAATAAAATATAAATTGGTGGAGGCAAACTATTTGCAATGCAGGTTGTGCTGCAGGGGTACAAGAGGCAGACGTGTCAACATCAAATACTAGACGAAACAGAAAAGTCTTGAGTCTTAATACTTCTGAATACTGAGGAACATAAATTTAGTTTTATTTGTCACAGAATTTGGCATTTTAAATTTGGAAAGCTCTGAGGCAAGATTTAACAAAGTAATGATTCAAAATGGAATGGTAGCTGTTTCTTTGAAAGTGAGCACTAACCCACCAATGAGTCAAATTTACATATTTAAATTTACATAGGTTAAAAAAGCAAAACATTGGAAAATCGTGGATTGGTGATACTGACACAATAGTTCCAAATGTAATAATTAGCCCATGTCCAAACTATAGCTTTTTGTTGGAACTGTATGGGATGCTTGAGGGCACAATCCTAAGCAGCGCTGGATTGGCAAGGCTGACGGGCCTGTGCCAAATCCTAGCACTGCTTGGGGAGGCTGGAGCCTCTCCACAGCAAGGGCACGTTCGCACCCTTACCATAGGGGAGGCTCCAGCCTTCCCTATGCGCTACTCAGATCTGCGCCTGCTGAACAGCAGGTGCAGACCTAAGGAGACCACGCAGGCCAAATCGGGGCTGTGAGGCCTCCTGATGGGGCTTAGGATTTGGCCTTATGGCTGATTCCCAAGCCCTCCCATGTCCCGCCCACAACCTCCCTCCCCCCCACCAATCCTGTGTCTGGACGGACATGGAGCCTCCCTTGAGCCGGCCGGCTTTGGCCAACGCAAGGGAGGCTTGGTGCGGGAGCAACGGGACTGGTGCTGCAGACATTATTTGCATTATTTCTGTTATGTCAGACAGCACAGGTTTCATGACTATAGTTGGACGTTTGTGGAGTTTTTGGTGGATAGAAATATTTACAGCACAATCCTATGCATATCTACTCAGAAATAGGTCCCATTATAGTCAACAGGGCCTATTTCCAGGGAAGTGTGACTAGGATAGCAGCTTTAATAAGTTTCTCTCTCTCTCTCTCTCTCTGTCTGTCTCTCTCTCTCTCTCTGTGTGTGTGTGTGTGTGTTTTCTCCTGGTATAGCCATGCCAGGAACTTCAATTAAAAGAGCAATCCTAACCTGGATTTAGGCTGGCATAGTTAGGCCAGCAATGTTTGGCCGGCAAAAGGGACACCGTAATGTATGTTTGGACCACTCTCAGAGTCAGAAAGGCCAGCACACAGAAATGCATCATTCTCCCTGACTCTGAGAGTGGCCCAAACACGCTTTACGGTGGCCCTTGTGCTGACCAAACTTTGCTGGCTTAACTTGTTCCGGCCTAACTCCAGGTTAGGATTGCACTCCAAAACAGTATAGTGGCAAGTCAGGTAAATTATTCAACTTCAAATAGCTTGAACGATTGTGCAAAATGAACCAAAAGTAAATAAAAAGGTAAGCAGAATTCCAAAGCAATTGAAATTAGAGTGTTCTAGAAAGTACGTGAAGGTAGACTGCACTAGACTTGTCCATCTTCAGAGTTCTGTTCTTGCACAACATTCATTCAGTGGGGCCTGTGAGATGAGCCTCTGGGAGACTGTGCTTTTTGCTTAGCAGCACCATATATGGTAAACAGCATCTGTACAAGACACGTAACTCCTGCTATTCAAATAGAAAGAAAGCAGAGGCAGCCTCATTGTGCACCTGACTGCTATTTCTTTAACTGCTGGAATTCAGTTGTTGACACTGCAGCTTCTCTACTCCCCTCTGTGTTGCTTAATGAGGTGATATGTGGTCTCAGGCGGTTGCTGTGCTTATTTAAAATTGGGAAATGGAAGACTGTAATCACCTTGGGAAGGCTGAAGACGGGTCACACCGAAGACCTATAAAACATTTAGATCCTGCAACAGCTGGATCTCTGTTTAGCTATCTACTGAATCCCCAAACAGCAAGTTGCAATAAGCTCCAAGGACTGTAAACAGCTTCAGAAACCCAGGGGAGAAAAAAAGGCCTTTAGACCCTGAGGTTTCGGGCTGTGCTTTGTCTCCTGCGACTGATCTCTGTGTCTCATCCTTCCTTAGTAGCCTGTTTAGAGACAGTTACAAACAGTATCGTTCCACAGAAATGAATAGTCATAGTTTTAAAAGAAGTCCCATGCATCACATTAACATGCTATCATGACTTTGCTTATTGGGAGTAGGCGTACTCAAAATAAGTCAAGGAAAATATTTTAAATGTAAAAAATTGCAACACTCAAAATCTTAGCTCAGTTTTTATTTGCATTTCCTTGACCTTGGTAACTCTTTGATCAAATCAAGTGGATTTTATACTTCTATTTGCTGAAAGAATTGGAACCTGAACTGCAGGCTCAGTCAAAGGGCCTAAAGCTTAAAGGAGACGTCCACACAGACATAGCAAACTTTAGCAGAGGCTGAACCAAGTAGAAATACTATTTCTATTTTAACTACTATAACTTTTTATAGTAGTTAAAATAGAATTCTATTTTAGTTAGAATTCTATTTTAGTTACTATATTATTTTATTTATATTATTATTTTAGTTACTAACTAAAATTCTATTTTAGTTACTATATACTGTAACTATAACTTCAGATGTTGACAACAGACAACATTTAGAAGGTGTTTCATTTTTCAATTTCTGGTTAAAATATAGAACATCCCTAAGCGATATATCTAGGACAGATTTGGTCAAAATAAATTTAACATTTAATTTGTGATAAAATAAACTAACATTGCTTAACACTAATTTTTGCCAAATGAATGTGGCATGGTATTGTATGTAAGGAGACATCTGCCGCAAACATGTCTGGTCTATATTGTTGATTAGGTTTGAAAAGATTCACTTCATAATATACTTTTTATATTTGAGTTCCATATTCCTGTACTTTCTCATTTCAAACTTGAAAGAAATATTTTATGGAAAAAAAAATAAGCAGATATCTCTTCCAAAAGGTCTTTCAATACTATTTTGCAGATTTTGATAAGAAGCAGTAGATAAGCATTTGACATATGAGAGGCTTAAGTGAGCCAAACCACCCCTTTAGCCCCTTTTGGCATTCGGTCCTGCTAGTTATTTTTGCTTCATTTCCCCAGCATCTTGACGATAGCCTCCTCAGCATCTTTCTTACCTCTTCCTCTTGCTGATGACGGATGGGCAGGCAAGCTGAGCTCTTTCAGAATCAGCACTAATGTGACTTACTACCTGTATCATCTTGGACTAAGTGTGAAAATACAGCGCCTGCAGTGTGTCTCTCCAGAAAGAATTCTCATTTGTGTAGCACCATCCCTCGTACTTCAAGTGCATTGCTATATTTAGAGCTCCCCATCACTAGCAGATCAACAGTCTGTTGTTACACTCAAATCTACTTTGAAGGGCACTTGGCATGAAGCCAGCTCTGTTACTCCCCTCCTCCCTCTACCTCTTAAAAGATACTTGACATCGCAGGTGGAGAACATGAGATGTTGTAGAAGTCATTGAAGACCATTCAGCACAATATGCCCGACCTTTTTCAGCGTACATTAAATCCTTCTTATTTTTCTCCTCACATCGTTCAATCCTTTTATACTCCTACAGAAATAAATCTCAGTGACTTTTAAAAGTTAAATTTCATGTTAGCAAAGCTAGTTTTTTTGGTTCAAGCAATTTTCCTGTAACATATTCCATAAACCCAGGCTTGTGAAAAAAAAAAGTTATGAGGAAAATTAGGTTCAAGGATAATTTAAAAACACTTCTTGGACATCACAGATGATAGTGAGTATCCTATACTTGGGAATGATGTTGTTCAGGCCTCAATGAACTGCACATATAGGCTTGGCCAGGTATCTGCTGGGGTTCCATTCCAGACCACCACCACCACCACCACCACCACCATCATAAATAACCATGGATACTGGGGATGCTTTTTAAAAGGTAGCAGAACCTCAGTGGTTTTGCTGCAACAAGGTAAAAAAAGAGTATATTCAATCTGTGGACTTGGGCTGGCTTGTAGTAAACTGAACATATTAACTGACATTCCGCAGCATGTGGTATACAGGGAAAATCAATTTGGTTAACTGCGATTATGTTCTGTTTCTGAAATCCACCCTTCCTATATAATATGTGTTCATGTTCATGGGACCAATATTCACCGCCCCCCCCCCAAAAAAAGCCTATAAGGTTTCTAGCTTTAAATACCTGCTGTAATGTTTGCCATCACACTTGCTACAACATTGGAGAGCATATTAAGCCTTTTCAGCCATTGTAATGAATTCTTTACATTTGTTGGTTTAATTGTTTTTTGTATTATTTTGCTCATACAGTGGGAAAGCCCAATGTGACAGCTACAAAAGTGACAAGTAAGCACACCTTGTTCTCTTTCTTTTTGATGATCCGTTCTTACTGCAGCCTTGTTCACACGATCGATCTGTAAGGCTGGAATGCACAGGGCACTCAATGTGCAATGGAAAGGTCTGCATCTGACCTATTGTGTATTTGGTTAGTATGGGAATATGTAAATGTGTGCAGGGATCTGAGCACAGGGATGGCAGTTTGAATGGCACCTTCAAATGGTACCCAGGATTTCTGGCCTTCTAAAATAAGCTCTTTAGTTCACATTGGTTTTCTTCAGGACCATCTATAGCCTATAGACGACATTTTTCTAGTCCTTCCAGTACCTAATAGAGATGAAGTGCTGTTATATGAAAACACATATTTGCACCTTTTCCAGCTCAATCCTAACCCCCACCATATTATAGCATGCAGCCAGCCACGCCAAAGGAGCACATGCTATGGTATACATGTGTGGGGGAGGGAACTGGACAGGCTGCAGGAGGTGTTTTTTTTAACCTCCTGGTGGGTTGCCCTTCATCAGGTCTCCTTGGACCTATCCAGCTACTTTGCTTGAGCACATCCAAGGAGAGCCGGGGCTATGTCAGGTTGGAAAATGGGTGATAGGTTCTGGTGATAGGATCTGCTGCAGAATCCATCTCCTCCAGCCATTGACATGTATCCTGATTCCTCCCCCTCCCCACATAGTTATTTCCCCTGTCCGCCGTCTACCTGCCCACTAACCACCAACCCTTTGTCAGCCTGGGATCATCTGGGGTCTCTGGTGTGGGGCTCTGCTATTGCAGCTGCCTAGCGGCAGAGACCTCAAATGCAGACGCGGATCTTACCTGTAGCGCCCCATGGCATGAGCCAAGGGGCACGGCACAGCAGTGGGGTGCCATTGCGCACGGTCTGGGAAAGACCGCACGGTTTCTTGCCCTCCGGCCCGCCCACGCCTCCCTTATGCTCCAAAAATAGAGCGTTTCCGGGGTAAGGGAGGCGTGTCTGCGTGATGCGCAGGGGCGGGGTGGGGGGCGCGGTTTCAGTACCTGCCATGGGGCGCACTCCCGGCCCCGACCGCCTCTGCTCAAATGGCCTGGCAGCAGCATGATCTTTGTGCCATCACAGGGCCTTTTACACCAGAGAAACACCAATCTTGCTGACATAAAAGCTTGTAGGATTGGTCTGTCAATTTACTTTCTGTCTGTTCTACTCCGATTAAGTTCTTCTTCTATAGTGTGATTCACAATCGATGGCCAAAGGAAGGTTTTGTCAGTCTGACTTTAAATTCTTGAGTGAGAAATGCAATGTAAAATAATTACGATTTAAACTTTGTTCTGTAGAAGAAGGAAAGGGGAAAAAGCTAGTTCAAGAAAAGAAAGCCATTCCTGAAGTAAAAAAGAAAGGTAAGGTATTTTTTGGTTTTAAAGTGAATCTGATCTTCAAAAGACTTCGTCTACTGGAGTGTCGTAGCTTACAAAGCCAATTCATCTTCTTTTGATTCACGTTTCAGAAACTGAAGAGGAAAAAAAAGTACCTCATGAGAAAAAAATTACTCCTCAAATTAAAAAGAAAGGTAGGCTATTTTGAAGAAGTGATGTTATTCCTACATGTTTACTGAACCAGTGGTGGTCCTGCCATTAGCCCTGGCGGGGGGGGAAATGCCCCCGGGCGGCAGGACTGCACGTGGCATTTCTGGCCCTCCAGAGGCCATCTGAAGCCTCCAGAGGCTGTTAAACAGTACTTCCGTTTTTCCAACAAAAACTTCGGAAGTACCTTCCGAAGGCTGTAGAATGCTTTTGGAAAGCAAAGGGATGTCACGTGAGGCACAGGAACGTGTTAGGTGAAGGGGGCAGCAATCTGTGGGGGAACCTGCAGGTACCACGCAAGCCAGGGATGTGATGTACTGAACTATACTTGTTTCATGAATACCTGCTGAATTGACATTGTCATACGTTGATTCAAGTGGCCATGCAGGCCCATAATGTGACCCTTTTAGATGTGATCATATAGAACATGCACCTCCAAACTGGCCCGTGGGCAGGGTTTGGTGCCTGTAAATGCTCCTCAGCCATGTGAATGGAGGTCACCATCCTGTGGGGGAGCCACTCCACATTGTCTCTGATCACCCCCAAATATGGCACTGACCATATTGAGACTTTCTGGCTATTCCTGAAAGAGATGGCTTACAATGGTGCAGTAACTATGGAAGAAACATGAGGTTAACTATTTACAAGTGGCTCTCCCTGTGGGGCGCTCAGCACATAGTAACATTTAAAGTCGGAATCATGTGTCAGGCTGTCTTTTTCATATGTGTATTCAGGCACACAACTCTTCGCCATTCTACTGGTGAAGCAGTGGAAATGCTCGCTTTACTCATTTTCATAGCACAACCAGTCGTGCTGGTTACGTGGACCCTTATGGAAAGCCACATCCTGTGATTTTAGCACAGTTACTTGGGAGTAAGTCCTATTGAGATCTACTGAACCTATTTCCAAGTAACCATGCACAACATTGGGCACTGCCATTGGTATGGGAGAAGTGTCACTTTATGTGGCACTCTGCCCATGAGCCTGCCCATTAGAATTCATCAGGTACAACAATTCCTTGTTTCTTTCGCCATGCCTTAGAGCCCAAGCCTATCCTTTCCTCCCCACTGGTGTGGCTGCTCCAAAAATGGGCATACTCCTATGGCCTTATCATCCCCATTGCAGCGCCCATCCCCATCCCATTATGCCCTGTTCCATCCTCCCCCACTCCAAGGGAGTGACAACAGGATGCAAGCATCTTGTTGTCTCATGTGCTCCCTGGGGTACCTGGTGGGCCGCTGTGAGATACAGGAAGCTGGACTAGATGGGCCTTTGGCCTGATCCAGCAGGGCTC
Organism: Lerista edwardsae; assembly: GCA_029204185.1. Taxonomy (NCBI): domain Eukaryota; kingdom Metazoa; phylum Chordata; class Lepidosauria; order Squamata; family Scincidae; genus Lerista; species Lerista edwardsae. Next base: position 1,584,918 of record JAJKFI010000115.1, read on the forward strand.
TTCTTATGTTCTTGCCTCTCCCACTGACTTCCCAGCTTAGGTGGGCCCTGGGAGAACTAATGACATGGGTAGGAAGGTAGCCAGCCTTCCCACCAGCATCCTTGGCAGCACACTGAGCTGCTGGAGCACCTTTAACGACAACCTCTGACTGTTTCATGACAGTGCCAGCTAAAGAAGTGCAATGATGATGGCTGGAAAATATAGGATTGGGCTGTTAGAAGAGGAAAATGAGGTGAACCATTGAAAAAAGTCATTCCTGAAGTTAAAAAGAAAACTAGGCCTCTTGCAGGAGATTTTCTTTCTCGAGTTTTTGTTATTGAGCTAGTCCGATAAATATTTGCTATCTGGAGTGTTTCACTGGGTGAATTCAAATGGCTAAGCGGCTCACACTTGATGGCCACTTTAGATTTGATCACGGGGGATTGCTTGATGTTGAAACAATGTCTGTGCAGTGGCTTTCCACATGCATTCTGTAATGCTCACAGTGCTTTTAAGAGCTTATATAAGGAACAGCTTACAACAGTAAAGTAAGGACTGGAGGTTTATATGGTAATTTGCCATTTGTACCTCTTATTGTGGAGTAGAGCACGTATTGTTTCAAGTGTAGCAAATCTGCTCTTCAGTTTTACCTACTGTGATTCCTTAAGATTCAAGCCAATTCATTAACTTTTGTTCCGTATCTTAGAAATCCAGGAGGAAAAGAAAGTGACGCATGAGAAGAAAATTATATTTGAAATTAAGGAGAGAGGTAGGTGATGTGAAGGTGATTTATGCTGCTAGATTTTTATTGAACTGGACAGTTTCACAGAATGGATGCAAGTGACCACCTGAAGGCCAGATTCAGTTTGGTTGTATAATAATAATAATAATAATAATAATAATAATAATAATAATAATAATACTTGGATTTATATACCGCCTTTCTTAGGTCACCAGATTTCTCTAATGACTATAACTCAAGGCGGTTTACATAGGCAGACTTTATTCAGAAACACAAAGGTTTTTACAATTTTTACAGAAATGTTCTATCTTTCAAGAACTACACACATACAGATGGATCTTTCTGCATTTAGTCCTTTCTGGCCACCCGTTTGTCTTCTTGCTGGCTGATAAGCGGCTTCCCTGCTCCCACCAGAGAAGCGGCTGAACTTCGGCACAACTCCCCCTCACACAAGGCAGTGAAAGTTCAGCTGTTAATCAGTCGCAATTAACGAGGTCTGCCGCTCACAGAGACTTCTGGCTGTCCCGAACTGGCAACCTTCAGATCTTCAGCTCTTACCTTCAGGCAAACGGAGGCATTAACCCTCTCGACTAAATCTTCTGCCTTATACATAGTGTTTCACATGAAAAAAAAAACGTTCGTGTGTATAGACTAACAATGTGAAATTTCCACTTCTTACCATGCTTCCAAAAACGTTTATAAAAAATGGTTTGTAGTTGGTGAGGTGTATATTGTGGAAATCTGATATATGCAAGTTTCACTTCAAGGGGAATGGGATATTAATTGTTTTCAGTGTGGCAGACCTGTTTCTCAAACAATTCTGCCTACTGTGATTCTTAAGATACAAGCTAATTCATCATATTTTGACTTGTGCCTTAGAAGTGAAAGAGGACAAGAAGGTGGCCCAGGAGAAGAAAGTCATTCCTGAAATTAAAAAGAAAGGTATGTTACTTGAAACTCCTTCTGGTGACCAAGGGGTAGGTAGAAATATTCCTTGAACTCCTCTCATAATACAGCATATGACTGATTGCTGTACTGTATGTATAGAAGTTTAAATGGTTTGTTTGTGTCCTCCTTTTCTCAAGGAATATTTTTTTCATCAACTGAACTTTTTCAATCAGCCAGGGATGTAGCTAAAGAAGCACAGAGGTGTGCAATTGCACCAGGCAACAAGCTTTAGCGGGCAACAAGCTGAGCTTGACATTAATGGCCAAAATTGTGAAAACCTTGGAATATATATGAATAATACCATCATATTAGATATCATTGGAAAGGTGATTTAATGCAGAATGCAATTAAACAAACCAGAGTGTAATATCTCTATTCTGTCAAACATTATGGCCAAAAAAAAAAAAAGAGAAAAAGAAAATGTGATGTCACTTCCTGTTGAGATGTCACTTCCCATGCAACATTTTGCCATCTGCACTGGGCTACACTTTCATTAGCCACGCCCCTGCAATCAACTGTATGTGTGAACTACCCAACCCATGACTTATGTCATCTGCATAGTGGAGAAGAGGTGTCTTATGATATGTACAAACTGAAACACACTTCATCGTACCATTCCGATGTTTAATAAATTTTGTTGCTGTGGTTAAGCCGCCTTGATAAGTGTTGAGAAGGCAGGGTTAAATTCTTCAATCAAGTAAGTAATACAGCAATTCTAGATTCCACCAAAGGCAGCTAACAGTCCAACCCTAACCTGCACTGGGGCAGTGGAGCCGCCACTGAAGGTGGCTGAAGGTTTATATTGGGATATTTTCCCCCTTTCCCCAAATAATGCTCCAGCCTGCCCAGTTAGGAGGAAGTCTACTCAGATCTGCACCAGCTAAATTGCAGTCATGCAAAAGGTGAGTGCCTTGCTGGTTCCTTCCAGCTGGCAGATGCTTAAACCCTTGTCATGGAGAGACTTGTGTGCTGGTTTCACTCAATTCCCATCTTCCAAGGAAGCTATCTTTCCATCCCTGCTCTACTCTGCTCAGAAACGTATTATTTAGATGTATATGTTTATGTGCGTGGAACAAGAGGACTTGAACCCTAGATGTAGGGGTTCCTAACAGACTGCTGACACCACTATAGCTCCTGTAGGAAGTAGGGGTGCTGTGGTATCTTTGTGTCATTGTGTGTGTGTGTGTGTGTGTGTGTGTGTACACATTATCCTTGGGGTGCCTCCCCATGGTTGGCAGGGGAACGCCTACTGGCTTGCAGAGGATGTCCTCCCACCAGCCCTGTGCCTACCCCCCTGATGAGTTCACCATCATCTCCATCCACTGGTGCTGGGTGGCTCCTTGGACATCACATGAATGATGCATGGATGTCACACCAATCACATACAGACGTAACACTGAGAACATGCTGAAGTCAGGATGCCGTTCCTTGACCCTGTGTCAGGGCTGCCATGGATACTGGGGGTGTTACTGGGAAGGGCCAGCATTAGTGGCCCTTTTGGCTGCATTGGTGTGGTGTATTGGTGTGGCTGTATAGTAGCTCTATTGGTGTGGTGTTGCTGGATGGACTTCAAATATGACTGATGCTTCAGCATCCGTGCACCATTGTTGCTGTGTCCAAATAAGATTCAGCTGTTATTCTATGACTAGATGCATACAATACCTGGAAGAATGATCTGCATCAAAGAATAAGTCTCCATGCTTGCCTAAATGTACAATGAAGTTATGTGATTCATATTTCTAGCAAAAAGAGAGAGACTTCCTTTTAATTAATTTTCAGACAAAAAAGAGGAAAGAAAGAAAGCTCCTGAGAAGACAGCTGTCCCTGAAGTTAAAAAAGCAGGTAAGAAATACCAATCTGTCACTCTCTTCAGTGAAATCCCATTATTATATGTGTTCATTTTTAGATTTTAAAAGTTTAAACTAGGTGAGTATGTAAATTACAAGCTCATTAAATTCTGATTTTTTTTAATGCCATGAATGTTGTAGTTTTGACAGAAACTCACTTTTTCCTTAGCTTTGTACTTTATGGCTGTGTATACACTTCATTTCTTAATCTGTTTTTTTGTGTGTTATATATTATTAAATATTGTGAAATTGGTGTATTGCCTGAGGAAGAGACCTCTTTAGACATTGAATCAATAAAACAAAATGCAAAGTCGATTTGCTTCCCAATGTGTAGGTAGCAAGCAATCAAGGATATCCATTCATTTGAAATCAAAGGAAGTTTATCAGATGAAACAGATTGAGGGAGCAATCCTAAACTGGAGTTAGGCTGGCATAAACTAAGCCAGCGAAGTTTGGCCAGCACCATCAGGGAGGATGGCTCACGTCTGTGTGCTGGCCTCTCTGACTCTGAGAGTGCACATGCACTGCGCATGCTCCCGGAGGCTGCGCTGGTGTTGGAGACAAGTGGGTGGGCAGTGGAGGGGTGAATCCAGTGGCAAATGTACACACCAGATCATATCCCTACTTTTATAACCTGCCTCACCCCTTCCTTTCCTCAGAATTATGCCAAAAATTTTTACCTGCAATGTTTAAAATATAAAGAAATAGAAAGATAATGAAATCATTGTTTATCTATGCCCTGTCATTCTCACTCATAGAAAAGAAAACTAGTCGAAAGATGGAAATTGAGCCCTTCCTAAACTTAATAGACTGGTCCAAAACTCCTTGCTGTGTAATAGAGATGAAACAGACAACTTCAAATCCCTGGGGTGCCAAAATGGCATTTTCCAACTTCCCTTTATGAACTTGGGCACATGCCTTTTGCATACAAAGGACCTTTTCTACAAGTTGATGGTTCTGAAATGGACGGATTCTCAGTAAAGGAACAATTTAATAGTGCACCTTGACAGTTTATATACCGCCATGACCTTTGTTGAAATTTTAGGAAAATACATGAGTGCAGCTCATTTGGAAGATGCTTGACTATTGGGCTATTTGGAAGATTCTTGCATTTCTGGTGAGGACACTGTCCAGCAGGTGTTTAAGAGGAACATCATACAACAGCGCAATATGAGCCCAAAGATGTAATTGAGAGCATGGTGGCTTCTGAATTTTGGCAATGGCCTCATTGCCACTGGGAAAAGGAGCTATTTTCCAGTGTATTGAAAGATTATTCACTTTGCTGAGCCCAGTTCCAAATGGAGTGGAAGGAATCACTTTCATGCCAAATCCATCCATGGTTATTTAGACTCACTGATTGCAATTGAATTTACTCCCATGTAAGCACGGAGGGAGAGAGAGAGAGAGAGAGAGAGAGAGAGAGAGAGAGAGAATTCACAGGAAAGTCAGTAATTTCAACATGGATTAACAAACCTCTTGTTCACAGACTGATTTTTAAGCATGACTCATGTATTGATCCAAGAAATCTGCAATTTTGCCTCACCTACCTATCACAGTACAGACAGAACTAGCAACCCCATTTTCCCCCCAGAAGGAACAGCTTGAGGAAGGGAGTCCCTCCCTCAGTTCAGCAGCTGCCTTAATGAAAAATCAGGCCAGGTCTTCTATCAACCCTTCCTCTTTCATGCAGAGATGCTACCATTCTTTGTGAAGTCTTTTATCCTAATTGCTTCCTTGCCAAAAGTTCTCTTTAAAGTGGACGGTGCTGAATTATCAAAGCAAAGGCTGCCACTGGAATTGTCTTGAAAGATGGAAGTAGTGGGAGGCAAACTGTAGTGGGATGCAAGCCGTGAATCAGTGTCTGTAGTATTTGGGAAAAGGGAGAGATGGAGAGCAGAGTTGTTGCAGAGTAGCTTGGGTGGGGGGAGGCAGATATCACAGAGAGCAATAGCGCAATCCTAACCTGGAGCTAGGCTGGTACAGATAGGCCAGCAAAGTTTGGCCAGCACAAAGGGACACGGTAAAATATTGGACCACTCCCAGTCTGCACAGAGGTGTGCCATCGTTCCTGATTCAAAGAGTGGTCCACTCATGCTTTACGGTGGCCCTTGTGCTGTCCAAACTTTGCTGGCCTAACTGTGCTGGCCTAACTCCAGATTAGAACTGCTGTCTAAATCCATAAAAGGGAAAAACTGGGGCTTATTTAGAGAAAAAGAAATACTGAAAGAATTCCTTTCCCAGGGCAGAGGTGCATTGAGGCAGGCTTCATTCTTTCCTACTTGCTTGATTTCCCTGTGCTTCATATTGACTTCTCAATTCTACATATGTTTACTTCTCTGATGAATTCACATATTTCAGACATAGCTGTGTCTGCCTTGGAAATATTAGCCTATTTTGGCACTAATCTCATGAAAAATAGCAGAAAACAGCTTGCAAACAGGTTTATAACCACTTTCCAGCCATCACTTTACATTTTTTTTTCTGCATCTAAAATCACTGTTTTGCTGTCTCATTGAAAGGTTTCTCTAATTGTCCAATAAAATTTTAGATTTCTGCCAACTCATAAACAGGACTCTTTCATCCATGATGCATCACTGAACCAAATCCCTCTAAATGGGCTTTTTATTTGTGTTTGTATTTATTCTTTCCCTGTTCTGCTCTGTTATCTCTCATTTGCTGCAGCGTAAACCAACACTGAATGCTTTACTCTTCAACAACAAAAAAAGGAACCCAAGGATTGTTAATTAGCTTTTAAAATCTGTGCAAAGATGAAACACCATTAATCCTCTGACCTTCAGTGAACCAAAAACATGGCGCTAATTGGCCTGGGAAAAAAAGGGAAAAGAAAAGCACACATCAGACATTTCTGTTGTCGACTTAGACGCCTCACTTAAACAAACATAACTGGCAGGAAAAGACATCTGGCATGATCCTATTTGAAACTGTTCATAAACCAACCATCTACTGCACTGTACAAGACATCATAGCTGTTTGGCCTTGTTCATGGCTTGCTTGTGTTGTTGTAGTGCAACATTAGAGCAGGACAGCTGCTGGGAGCCCGTCTTTGATCCCATAATACAGTGGTTCTCAAACATTTTAGCACTGGGACCCACGTTTTAGAATAACAATCTGGGACCCACCAGAAGTGATGTTATGGCTGAAAGTGCCGTCATTGTGACACCAGAGCCTGCTGCTTTCCTGGGATTGATTGATTGATTGATTGATTGATCGATCAAGCAAGCAAGCAAGCAAGCAAGCAAGCAAGCAAGCAAGCAAGCAAGCAAGCAAGCAAGCAATCAACCTTATTTATATACTGTATATATTTGGTGGCTTGCAATTATTGGAGGGAGGAAAAACAAAAAGTACAGTACATAAAAATAATAAAACAATGAAATAGGCAATAAAAATATAAATAAAAACAGGGTAAAAAAGTGTTGGAGGGCGGCAAACTATTGACAATGCAGGTTTTGCTGCAGAGGTACAAGAGACAGACGTATCGACATCAAACGCTAGGTGAAACAGAAAAGTCTTGAGCCCTTGCCAAAATGCCATGAGGGAGGAGGAAGATATTAGATCCTCCAGTAGGGAGTTGCATAATTGTGGTGCCACTACTGAGAAGGCTCATCCCTGTTCTGCCAATCTCCTAACTTGGAAGAAAGGTGGCGCTTGCAGGAAGGACTCTTCAGATGACATAAGAGGTGGGCCGGAATGTAAGGGCGAAGGTGGTCCCTTAGGTAGCCTGGACCTCTTTTCAGGAACAGGATATACTGTATCTCTTTTCAGGAACAGTTCACAAAGCAGTTTACAAGCAAAATAAATAAATAAAGTGAACTTCCCTGCTCATTTTGGTCTTCAGAAAAGGTTCTTCTCTGTATTGCAGTGGTATGGGAGGTAGAGTTGACTGATAAATGAAATAGGACCATTTCATTAGTAGCAGCCAGGCTATAGTATTCCTCGTCTTAGAAGACCAGCTGGCTGTTTTTCAGGACCCTTCTTTGGCATCAGTTCAAAACATTTGAACCTGCTTTTCATTAAGGGCATAATTCTGAGTTGACGTTGGGCCGATGCAATGTGCTAATGTTGGCCCAATATCACTAGCGCCGACACGGGGGGGGCGCGCGACTGGCATCCCCACGTCAGCTCTAGTGCCGTTGAGCTGATGTTAGCTGCAGCATCGGCCCAACTGCACCAAGGTGCAGCGCCACAGCAATGCTCCTGCAACAGCTGAATTTGGCTGGCAAGAGCAGTTCTGGGCATGGGGAGGGTGAATGGGAGGGCATTTCTGGTAAGGGGAGTGGGCGGGCCACTAGGCATGCTGGCCTGGGGAAGGGAGTGGAGATGGGATGCAGCCAGTAGGCCACATCCAAGACTCTGTCCCTAGGTCGTACAGCCCCGCTTCCAGTGGTGTCATCTAAATGATTTAAGAACAGGTACTCACTTTTGATTGGCACATGTCGGGACCCACCCACCGGAAATGACGTCATAAGCCGGAAGTGATGTCGTGGCAAGAAGTGATATGAAAAAAGCCCTTTTTGAGGCCTCAGACGATTTTAAACTATTGGTAGTTGCAACAGTATTCCACAGCACCCCCAGAACATGTTAAGGAGGCCTGGCATCATGTTAAAGTGACCCAACAGTTCCAAAACCCCAGAGCAGCTCATTTTTCAGTGGCAAGGCAAGGCAACCAGAGGCTGGAGTGCCCTTGCCCCAGGGAGGCTCCCCAGTGCACCCAGTGGATATAGTGCAGGCCCACATGCCTCACTATTCTGTGCAGCTTAGGATTGCCCTCTGAGTCATTCTTGAAGAGATACACTTTTTGATATGTTGTTGTTGCTGTTGATTTGAGGGGAGTTGCTTCTATATTTTTGTTTAATTTGTTGCATATGTTTTTATGATGGCTTCTAGGGACCCACCTTGTGGGTTTCTTTTGGGGGAACTGAGAGACAAGGTACAGATACATTCTAATCAATAACAATAAATGCATAAAACAGGAGAGGAGGCTCCAACCAGGGTGATAAGATACCGTGGAGGACAGAGTGCCTATATTTTTGCATAGAAGATGGAATTTTGGCAGGTGCCACTCAACGTGGAAGGGTTTCAATAGCTGTGCCTACCAAAATTCCCTCTTCTATGCAATGGTTAAAGGTATTGGCACTCTGTCCTCCATTGTACCTGGTCACCCTGGTTCCAATTAGTGTGGAGTATTTACAGGAGAGTCCCTCTCTGCACTGATCCTTGTTGTCCCCAGCTGGCCACGTGGGCTGGATGTGCATGGCAGTGATCATAATGTTGCCACCAGGTGACCATGCAGCTCGTCTTTAGCAAATCCATACGTGTACAGCAATGGAGGAAGGGGTTTCAAATCAGGTCTCAGCATTCCATCGCCAACACCTGGTTTCTTATGCTAGTCACATCTTGGTCCATCAGTAAACCAGACTGATTAATGCACCATGTCCCATGGGCACCTTTTGAGTTGCAATGCTGGGCTGAGCACTATCAGTTTCCTTGACTTTAGAAAGCCATTGCCTACCGGTCAGTCTTAGCAATGCAGCAGAACAACAAAGCAGTTGGGCCATGCCTGTCCTTGTCATGCATTGCCTTTCCACCCCTCCTTGCTTCACCTTGCCCTGGCTCTACTGTCTCCCGCAGTACTCAACGGCAGCCTAATCCTGAATACGTCCTATCTGGCCCTTGGCTTGACTGTTGGCACTGCCTGACTGTTACAATTGGCCCCAACCCTATACCGGACTGCTTCTCCTGCCTATGGCCATCAAGTTCTTGCCCTCCCATACTTGGCTGGTCTTAGTGCCTAGCTAAGGTGTGACCATATGGCCGTACCAGGCTTGTGAGTTTCTAGCAGAGAGCCCTAACAGGCAGAGGCGACAAACTTGTGTTTGCCTTCCCCACTGCCCTTCTGCATGGCATGACATGACGGCAGGCACACTGTCATCAACACTGTGATGCTTAAATGCCAATCTCTGCTGCTTTCAAAAGGGCACTGATACATGGAAATGAGGAGAAAAGGCCAATGCATTCTCCCACAACTTGGCCTTTGTTCCCCAGCTTTATAGACACATAAAAGGAGGAAGGCCCTGCTTTAAATGAGCAGCAAAAACAACTCCTCGAACAGCCTCATTTTTGCCCACATTTGCCTCATGTAACATTCCTGATGTTAATAGCTTTGGCTGTTTTGTTCACAGAAGAAATCTTGGTGACCCCTTGTGGCTAAACATCTATTATTCTCTCTTTTTTTTTCCTTTGCTGTTTGCCTGTGTTATTGCTTTTCCCCTATTACATTCCCACTATATTCCAAGCCAGCATTTTATGAAGGCAGGAGATCAGGGAGTTCATGAAATGATCAGAGAGAGAGAGAGAGAGAGAGAGAGAGAGAGAGAGAGAGAGAGAGAGAGA
>JAJKFI010000115.1:1601398-1611970 GCA_029204185.1 Lerista edwardsae
ATAATAATAATAATAATAATAATAATAATAATAATAATAATAATAATGCAGCTAAAATTAAAGCAAATTGTCAGCACAGCAATTACTCCGCACCCTCAATAAAGACAGACGACTGGAGCTGGATGTGCAATAGGGAAAATACTCTTGGCAGGTGCCTTTCCAGGTGCGGGGCGTTACCTACACTCAGGGGGGGAGACGTCCTGGCCGTCTGCCCCTCCCTCATTCTCATTGGGTGAACCAAACAACTCGAGGAGGTGCAGCCATCCAACTGGGCCTGCCTGTCTGGGACCCGAGGGACCCCATTAGGGGTACCCGGGCAGCTGGCCAGTGCAGCTGAAGGCGAACCTCTCAGCCTTCCCAACCAGTGGCTAGGTCTGGCCAGGCAACTCTTTGAGCCGGGTGAGCATCATCTGAGCCGCCAGTCCATTCCCCTCCACCTTTACTTGCTGCCCCGGCATGGACACCGAGAGTTTCCCTATCTGCCCTTACCCTGCACCTTTTGTAAGGTAGATTGACTTTCGTAAGGCAGATTTCCCTCAGATGAGGAGGCTAGTTAGAAAGAAATTGAAAGGGAAGGTAAAAAAGAGTCCAATCCCTCCAGGCTGCGTGGAGGCTGTTTAAAATAACAGTAGTAGAGGCTCAGAGGAAGTGTATACCGCAAAGAAAGAAGGGTTCAACAAGGTCCAGGAGGGTGCCTGCATGGCTGACAAACGAAGTTAGAGAAGCTGAAAAGAGCAAAGAAGCTTCTTTCCGTAAATGGAAGTCTTTCCCCAGTGAGGAGAATAAAAAAGAACATAAACTCTGGCAAAAGACAAGTAAGAAGGTGATACAGGAGGCCAAGAAAGCGTTTGAGGAACGCATGGCTAGCAACATAAAGGGGAATAATAAAAGCTTCTTCAAATATGTTAGAAGCAGAAAAGCTGCCAGAGAGGTGGTTGGCCCGCTGGATGGTGAGGGAGGGAAAGAGGAGATAAAAGGAGACTTGGAGATAGCAGAGAAATTAAATGAATTCTCTGCGTCCGTCTTCACAGCAGAAGAACTTGGGCAGATACCACAGCCCGAACAGTCCTTCCTAACTAAGGAATTAAATCAGATAATGGTAAATAGGGAAGATGTTTTAGATCAAATTGATAAACTACATATAATATAAATAAGTCAGCAGGCCCAGATGGTATACACCCAAGAGTTATTAAGGAACTAAAGAATGAAGTTGCTGACCTCTTAACTAGAGTATGCAACTTGTCCCTTCAAACGGCCACGGTGCCAGAGGATTGGAGGATAGCCAATGTCACGCCAATCTTTAAAAAAGGGAGAAGGGGGGACCCTGGAAACTACAGGCCGGTCAGCCTAACGTCTGTTCCGGGTAAGATGGTGGAAAGCCTCATCAAAGATAAAATCCTAAAACACATAGAGGAACAAGTACTGCTGAAGGAAAGTCAGCATGGCTTCTGTAAGGGTAAGTCTTGCCTCACGAACCTTTTGGAATTCTTTGAAAAGGTCAACAGGCACGTGGATGTGGGTGAACCTGTGGATATCATATACCTGGATTTTCAGAAGGCATTTGACACAGTCCCCCACCAAAGGCTGCTGAAGAAACTTCACAGTCAGGGAATAAGAGGGCAGGTCCTCTTATGGATCCAGAATTGGTTGAGGGCCAGGAAACAGAGAGTGGGGGTCAATAGGCAACTTTCACAATGGAGAGAGGTGAAAAGTGGAGTGCCCCAGGGATCTGTCTTGGGGCCCGTGCTTTTCAACTTATTCATAAATGACCTGGAGACAGGGATAAGCAGCGAGGTGGCCAAGTTTGCAGATGACACAAAACTTTTCTGGGTGGTAAAAACCAGAAAGGATTGTGAAGAGCTCCAGAATGATCTCTCCAAGTTGGAGGAATGGGCAGCCAAATGGCAGATGCGTTTCAACATAGACAAATATAAAGTGATGCACATTGGGGCAAAAAACCAAAATTTCACCTATAGGCTAATGGGTTCTGAGCTGTCTGTGACAGCTCAGGAGAGAGATCTTGGGGTGCTGGTGGACAATTCAATGAAGGTGTCGACCCAGTGTGCAGCAGCAATTAAGAAGGCCAATTCCATGCTTGGGGTCATTAAAAAAGGGGTTGAGAATAAAACAGCCAATATTATCATGCCATTGTACAAGTCGATGGTAAGGCCGCACCTGGAATATTGTGTCCAGTTCTGGTCGCCGCATCTCAAAAAGGACATATAAATAGTGGAGCTGGAAAAGGTGCAGAAGAGAGCAACAAAAATGATTACGGGGCTGGGGCACCTCCCTTATGAAGAAAGACTGCAGCATTTGGGGCTCTTCAGTCTAGAAAAAAGGCGCCTGAGGGGGGACATGATTGAGACATACAAAATTATGCATGGAAGGGATAGAGTCGATAGAGGGATGTTCTTTTCCCTCTCTCAAAACACCAGAACCAGGGGATATCCGCTAAAACTGAGGGTTGGGAGAGTTAAAACAGATAAAAGGAAGTACTTTTTTACTCAGCGGGTAGTTAATCTGTGGAACTCTTTGCCACAGGATGTGGTGATGGCATCTGGTCTTGATGCCTTTAAGAGGGGATTGGACGGATTTCTGGAGGAAAGGTCCATCGTGGGCTATAGGCAATGATGGATTGTGCAACCTCCTTACAAAGGTGGTGGGCTACTGGTACCAGGTGCAAGGGAGTGGCAACAGGATGCAAGCATCTTGTTGTCTCATGCCTCCCTGGGGCACCTGGTGGGCCGCTGTGTGATACAGGAAGCTGGACTAGATGGGCCTTTGGCCTGATCCAGCAGGGCTCTTCTTATGTTCTTATGTTCTTTCATGCCTGCCTGAAACCTAACCACCCAAAATCCCACTGCCCTTGACTAATCCTCTCCAGTCTGGGGTAGGCGAAAAAACCCTCACCCAGGGCCAATCAGGTGAGAGCAAAAAATTCCTACCCAGCCCTTGAAGAGCGACCAGCTAATCCCAGACTAGTTAAAGGGTGGACGGGTGGGGTCGCTGTCCAGAGCCGCACTGAGGCACAGAGTGAACGCTCCGTGCATGCGGTGATGGCCAGCCCATGGAGCAATCTGCAGCCAATCGGCTGCTAGCCCCAGCCTGTCTGTCTCCAGAGAGACGGGGCAACCCCCGCTAGCGCAGGAAGGGCGCCAATGGTCATTTCTAAAAAAAAGTAAAAAAAAAGTCTCAACAACTTTTTTGTGGATGTCTTTGACCAACTTTCAAAAAAAGGTGGGAGAGTGCTTTGTGCAGTGCCTCTTAAAGACTCATTTGCTATACTTGCAACAGAGGCTTTGGAAATGTCATTTTAGTAAATTCTTTGATTTGGGTTGGTTATCTAGTTGGCTTTTAAATCCTTGGGTACAAATAGAGCACTTTACTCAGCATCAAGAAATAGCTCAAGTCTGGCACATCTGCTGTTTGGGAGCCGACTGTGCTAAGAATGGTTTCTCTCATTGATTCAAGTACTGGGATGATAAGCTATTTTTCAGACGTCTTATGCCACCTGCTGTGTCTTTTATTTTAACACATTTGAACACTTTGCTAGGGGCAGCAAATGGACATTAAGTATCATCCATGCATGATGTATTGGTTTAAGAGCTCCCATTAATGTGTCAAATGTGCAGGAAATGATTTCACACATATGGCTGACATACCGTATCTTGAAACCTTCTGCTTATCTAGTTTCTTGGAAGCTCTGAAGTCAGTGTGGTTATGCTAGATTTATGTACCCATGTAAGTGGAAACACCGACTGGCCTGTATAGTAGACGTTGAGCAGAAAGACAGACTTTGGTCATATCATAAGTCATTCATTTACAGTAATAGTAAATAGTAGTAGTCTAGGAGCCCAACCCTATTTTTTCCCTCCGCCAATGCAGTGGTGCCAAAACAGTCTACCTCTGCATCTTGCAGTCCAGGCAGGAGGCAGTCCAGGAAACAGTCCAGGAGGTCTCATTCCCTTACTTGGGGGTATAGTAAGTCAGTGGCATTCCTATGGGTGGGTGGGGGAACGTTAGGTGTTGTAGGCTCCTGTAATGTAGCCCCACTCTGTCACCTCTAGAGCGGTGGTTCTCAAACCTTTTAGACCTGAACCTACTTTTTAGAATGGCACTCGTGTCGGGACCCACCAGAAGTGATGTAATTAACCTGGAAGTGATGTCATGGCAGGAAATGATATCATCAAACGGGAAGTGCTATCATTGTAACATAATAAAATGACACTCCTGAAATGCAAATTGGCATTATTGGACTGCAGCAATTATACAACCATGAAACATCTCTGACAGAAAGCAAGATCAGGACAAAATATATAAAAACACTGAATTGGAAGCAGATCTGTCTTCCGGTCTAGTATGTACCACTGCAAATAAATAATTTAACATGTGTGCTCATTCCTCTGCCACTACTACTTTGCCCTCCTCCTTGCCTATCTGGCTAGTGGGTAGTGCAATATCCATACTTTGGAAGTAAAATGCAGGGGAGTGGTGACAAGATGCAGGTATCTAGTTGTCTCGTGTGCTCCCTGAGACATCTGGTGGGCCACTGTGAGATACAGGAAGTTGGACTAGATGGGCCTTGGCCTGATCCAGTGGGGCTGTTCCTATATTCCTATGAGTACAAGTCTGAAGAGCAGCATCTGGTTCTGGTGGCTGTCAAAGAGAAATGCTAGAATTTTGACTAGCCACCAGTGTGTTTACCTCAGAATTTACCTCAGAATGCCAGATGCAAGGGAGTGGCATTAGAATGCAGGCAGCCTGTTGTCTAGTGTTCTCCCTGAGGCATCTGGTGGGCCATTGTGAGATACAGGAAGCTGGACTAGATAGTTTTTTGGCCTGATCCAGTGGGGCTCTTTTATGTTCTTATGGCTACTTAGGAATGAGTGCAGAGGAGCAGAGTGATCTAGAACCTGCTCTCCCCTTAACTTGCGTTCAGGCATCACTTCTTTCCTCTGCTCCATCCTCTTTGACATACACAGAATGGGTGGATCATGGGAGCATGCTCAATGTGCTCTGCTCACCTGATTTATTTCAAAAAGGACAGAGTGGAGGATGGACGTGACACTGTAGCTCAAGGAAGGGGGCAAATGTGGGGATCAGGTCACTGTATCCTGCTCCTCCTTGCCCACCCAACTGCTTTTCCATTCTAGAAGAGGAGATGGCTGCAGTGACAGAAGGTTTTTTCTTCCCCCTCCAGCGCTGCTGGCAGAAGTGGGCTGTAACTGCCCCAATCATCTTCCCGCTCACTCTCCATCATGTCATAATGATGGGCGTTTTGCTAATCCATGTATTTATGCTGACAGTGACTACGTTGTGGAAGAGCAGGGAGGCAGCATCCTTGCAGAGTGGTCTATTATCAACCATCCAGGGATGCAGTTGTCGGAAAGGCACAAAAGGAGCCTAGTTTTTTTATCAGTCTGCGTGCAGTTTAGATGTCATTTGCAGCTGCTCTATTGCTGCTTGTTTACCTCAAAAGAATGTTGATCGAGGCCTGAGGTAAAACGGAACTGCTCCATTTTAAAAGGTTTAAAGAATGAGGTAGTGTTTTGCTGTGCCTCTGAGATATAGATTTCTTTGCTTTGCACAGATAAGAATACAGTTAAATTGTGTTTGCGGAAGTATTTTATTTGTTTGTTCAAGTAAACAGAATGCTTACCTATACAGTATTCCTTTTTCAGAACCTGCAAAAGAAAAGCCTTCTCTTCTAGTGGAAAAGAAAGAAGGTAAATTGTACCTTTATTGTGTAAAATGTTCCCTGCTTACTTTGGTTACACACAGCGTAAATGATTGCATTCACATATTTGTGTATATAAATGTCAATTCCCAACAGCCCATTTCACTGTACTGTGGCCAAGGAACAGAATTCAGGAGGTGATGTTCAGAGGAAAGAGTAGGGTCAGGGATGGCACAAGGTATTCCACTACCTGCTGCCACTACTGATGTGCTGCAGCCTCTGCCACACATTGAAAAAGCCCCTTAAGTCCTTCCATTCCTCCATCACATGGTTCTTTCCCCAACTTCAAGAAGTCCATATGGAGCAGGAATGAGATTGCTTTAAATAAAGCTGCAGGTCCTAGTTTGAGGGCACAATCCTAACCTGGAGTTAGGCCAGCACAGTTAGTCCAGCAAAGTTTGGCCGGCACAAGGGACACTGTAAAGTGTGTTTGGACCACTCAGGGATGATGGCGCACATCTGTGTGCTGGCCTCTCTGACTCAGAAAGTGGTGCAAACATACTTTATGGTGTGCCAGACAAACTTTGCTGGCCTAATTGTGCCAGCTTAATTCCAGATTAGGATTGTGCCCTGAGAAAAGAACTGCATTACAGAGAAAAGGAAGAAGGCAAATCAGTGTGATTCACAACTGTGTTGAGTTGGAGGGAGACTCATCAGCAGACATAGGGTGAAGGGCACCCCAAATCTTCCTCTTTTTCCACCACCTGCCTGATGTCAGCCATGTCATTTGCCTTGTGTGCAGAATGATCCTAGATAGTGCTGTAGAGATAAGTGAAGCCTTGTTTTCAGGACAAAAAATACTGTAGATTTAGTGGATCCAAGTGCTTGCTCAAAGGTTGGACAGCTTGGGGAACCAAGGCACCCTGAGCGTCCTCATTTTTTTTTAAGGGCCAGCGGAGATAAACTGAGATGGTGAGTGGATGATCTGCTGTTTAGAGCCAGGGTTGGGTTGTCCAAAACGTGGGGAAGGCTGGATAGCATATCCAAGCTATCTCTTCCAAAGTAGGAAGCAGCAGCAAAAGTGGGTAGAAGAGTTAAGTCAGTAAAGATGTACTGCAGAATAGTTCAGCTCAATAAAGTTGTGGCCCAGTTGTCATCCTTATCACTTTATCATGTCCCTTAATGGAATATATGGGCAATAGCTAACTATTTATATACGAGCGTGGGACTAGGAAACGAGAGGGAAGAATTTACTGAGGCATGCAGCATGGCAAACACACTGACAACATTATATACAGTAGCAGATGTGATCTACAATTAAAGCAAAATTGTTTAAAGCAATATATTCTGATTGGGAAATTGTGCCACAGATGAAGGAGATCCTTTTCTCAGATACCTTCATAAGTAGCTCAGGCAGTTATATTCAGCCTGCCCTCTTTTCTAATGACATCCTGATGCTCCAAAGGATGCTTAATAAGGAGCTGACTGCATATAAATGTGCAAGTTCATGGGCGTACACATGCAGGGGGGTTGGATAGTGGACTGGGCAGGGTAGCATTAGGGAGTGTGCTTTTTCCTAAGGATCCATAGGAGTTCCATGTGCTACACTTAAAACCCTGCATGGGTGTGTGTTCAATATGTGATCACTTCCTTATTCAACTTGCACAGCACCTCATGGAGCATCAAGATGTTAACTTTGAAAAACAGGCCAGTGTCCCAAGAGAACTATTGGAGTTACACATGTTCTAAACATAAGAAGCTATTTGAGCAAATCCTTTTCTTTATCTAAAGTATACCCAAATATCCCAATATATCAGAACATATTTTCGAAAGGAGCTGGGGGAACTTAATTGTAGATCACATCTGTTCTTGTATATAATATTGCCGGTGTATTCAGGTTTTATAGCTTCTGGTAATAGCAGATTATTGTGATAAATGATTCATATCAACTACAAGTGACACCTTTTAAAATTTCCGTATCTGGCAACCATAAAGTGTTTCATGAATGCTTCAGCAGACCCCCTTGGTCGAAAGCTGCTTTATGATTAATTTCATCTCAATGTGGTAATTAGTATGCTTTGAAGTGATTCCTAGAAAGCGTGCTAATAGAAGCAGCGGATTAACCCAGAAGTATTTTTAGTCCAGAGAGCAATGTACGTACACCCAAGTATAAATGAGTTTCCTCTTGAAACGTTGAGGCTTTTTCGTGCAGTTGATCAAAGAAAGAACATCTAATAGGAATTTTTCCAAAAAGGTATAAAGGTTTTCTGAACAGTGGAAAAACGTGCTGAAATAAAGACAAAGGATTGGTGGGGGGCACTGATTTTTATAGTAGAGATGCCAGGGATCAATGCTGCCCGGAAGCCATAGTTCTGATGTGTCAGTTCTGTTCTCCTTCATCTTAAATATATAAAAAGTGAACATGTTTATTCAGTAATGGAGAGGCCCATTGCTCAGTGGTAGAGAACTTGCTTTGTGTCCAGACATTTCCAGTGCAACTTCACTTTAAAAAAGTTTTTTTTTTCGGTATTTGGTGCTGGAGAATCCACATTACCATTGGATAATAATAATAATAATAATAATAATAATAATAATAATAATAATAATAATAATAATAATAATAATCCACATTATTTTGAGACTATCAGCTTAAAACAGTGAGATAAAATGGATTAAATGCCTCTTTCTAAGACTTCATTAACCTCCTGCCAGTCAAAGTTGGGCAATACAGGGCCCAATCCTATCCCCAACCAGCCTACACGATGCGGCAGCACCAAAAGAGCACGTGCTGCAGGGCTGTGTTGGGGGGTAGGGGCACTAGGTGGCCTTGGAGAGGTAAGTAAAAATATTTTTTACTTAGCTCCCCATAGGCTGCCTGGCTTCCAGTGGATTTCCAATGGACCTACACCAGCTCTTTTGCCAGGTTCTGGGCTAAGAAGGAGGGATAGGATCTCAGTGTTTGCCACTGAGACCAAGATCCTCCTCCTTAATTCTGGCACTGAAAATCCAGCTAGGATACTTCTTCATCAGGTCCTGGGGATTGTAAGAATATGGTTACTGAAATAATATGCGTTTCTTTCTCCTTTTTGTCAAGTAGATAATTCTAATGCCTGTATTACTATTGCATGAAGGCTGAAAAGTCCAAGTGTGCTCCACTAAATATATTATTGAATCATGTAGAGCGATATAAGGCCCCAATTCTATGGGCCTTATCATTGGAGGTACAGTTGTACTGCTGGGTCTGGGTGTCGTAAACATGCCACAAATCACATTTGCTGCACTTGGAGATTAAGTATCGCCAACACTGGGGCTGTACTAATTGGTGCTGCACCTTAGCACGGGTGTTATGGCTGGCCAGCGCTCCAGCAGCACTGGCCAGTGATAAGGCCCATTGGGGAAGGGTGGAGGCAGGGGGGGGGGGGTATTGGGGGGGGGGGCGGGGAGGTGTGGACCCTGCTGGGAGCAGAGTGGGGCCAGCCATGGCTTACACTGCTGGATCCTGAACTCATAATCCTGTAGGATGCAGCGGTATCCATTTTGATATTGCTTCTCTTATGGGACCCCGGGCAACTCAGGATTGGGTTGCCTGATAATATTGTGCATAGTGTAACCACTAATTGTATTTTTAAATACTCTTTCAGCTAAGAAAGAACCAGTTTCGACCAAAGAACTGAAAAGTAAGGATAATTTTTACTTACCTTTTTACACCTCATTTTTCATCTTACTCAGTTTTAAAACTGCTTGTTCCAATATACCCAAATTACAGTTATTAAAATTGCAAAAAGATGCAAATAAGAAAATGGAGACACCACGTATAATTCTAAAATGACATGTTTAGACTTCAGCTGCTTCTTCCATTCAAAATCAATCCACACTATATTTCCTATTCCACATAGTTATTTCCTCCCCTTTCTGAACATGCACTCGCACGCACGCACGCACGCACGCACGCACACACACACACACACACAGGTGTGTCAAATTTGAATCATTACTCTTTACAAGTCATTGGTCCCAAGACTTCCATGATTCCCACCATGGAATCATCCGTGACTCAAGTTAATACGAATCTCAAACAATCAGCTTGTTTGCATCTCAAGTTGAATTGCAACAACTGAAGTGCCCATTCCTGCCAAATACTACACACTCTCATTTATACCACAACATGACTCTAGTATCTTTAGTGGGGCTGATGTGAGCATTTCAATGCATATAGAAATGTGCATCTAGGTTTTCCGTGTACTAATGTACATGGGGCATCAGTTCATCCCCACATATATGGACTCATGAGGAAACTGTGGCAGTCTCATGTTGGTGGCTCCCTTCACTGACTGCAGACATTCTGATTATTGCACAACACTGCCTGCTACTAACAACAACACTGCCTGTAGACAGCCTTTAAATCTCTTGGCCCCACTGAACTACAAATAGAGAATCCAGCACAATTCTAGCTTGTCCTCTTTTTCTTTCTTTGGTGTCCCACTCCAAGCCACATAAGAGTACCTACTTATGCTCTTATTGGGATGTGCTCTTAGTTCTGAGCAGAACTTATACTTATACTTATACTTATGCTTATACTTATGCTTATACTCTTATGCATATCATTTATACTGATATGAAGATACTGAATGGTGGTCGTTGATCGGGGTGGGTGGGTTTGGGGTTTGAACGTTTAAGAGGCATTCTGACCTTTGACCAGCCCTGGTGCCTGATCTGGCCTTTGGGTAAAGATCAGGCTGTTAAGATCTTTTCTTTTGGAGCAGAATAGTGGTGGGCTATAATAGGTGAGCTGCAAAATGTAAGGGATTATATTTTGGAGGCAAATTAGCCCCCTCTTTTCAGTGTGTGTGTGTGTGTGTGTGTGTGTGTGTGTGTGTGTGTGTGTGTGTGTGTGT
>JAJKFI010000115.1:1612199-1638743 GCA_029204185.1 Lerista edwardsae
GCATTTCTGTAACCCTGGTGCTGGAAAGTTGGTTAGGATTGCACCCTTAGAAGAGTAAATCCAAGCACAGGATTAGGTATCTCTCATGGCACATTTTAATATCCCATTTAGGGCACGAGCTTAACCTGGCCTTGCGCCAGCACAGCACTCTTGTCAAAAACATGCCATAAGGCATGTCTGCGTTGTGGATTTGGGCACTGGGCTGGTGCCAGAGGCGGATCTACAGGGAGGGCAGAGCTCTAAGTGTTGCAAGAAGCCTTACCCTGTCATGTAAATCCCTGCTCTCCCTTGCTGCTGTAGCCAGTAAGCAATGCCAAGATGTTGCTTTTCCCTGTGAGGATTGGCTAAAATGGTGCAGGAGAGGAGTGATTTCCACTGCAAGGTAAGGCTTCTTGCAAAACTTAGAGCTCTGCCCTCCCTTAGATCTGCCTCTGGCTGGTGCAGCTGCAGTGCTGGCCCACGGATGCCACACAGCCCGTCAGCTGTGCTGGCCAAGCACCACCTTAGTTCTTCCGGTTCAGGCCCACGCCAAGTTCATGTTGGAGGCAAGCAGGAGGTATAATGGAATGGAGAGAGGGCGGATCAGTGGGCAGGCTGACCTAGAGTTGGGGGTGGGGATGGGACACAGCCATTAGGCCGTATCCTAACCCCTGTCCCCAGGTTGGGTGGGGCTGATGCAGCCCACTCCTGGCTGCTTGGACTTGCGCCTGCTATTATGTTGGAGCAGATCTGAGCAGGGCTGGCTGGGGCTTACCCCAGGCCAAGGGGAACGTATCAACTTGTCCTGAGGTGAGCTGCAGCTGCCTCCTTGCCTGCATTTGGATACAATGCAGTTCAGCCGGCCTGCCTGCTCCATTGCAGGTTCGGGGCTGTTAATCACACACTTTAATACAATGATTAATTCAAAGAGTGGTAACAACACTGACCCTTGTTAAGAGTTTTTTTTTTTTTTAAAGTCTGTATTTCTAATCTGAACAAACCATAAAGTTTGGCCTGGTTACTCTGTAGTAGAGAATTAGAAAACACTGTATAGTTTTATTTTGGAATTTTTTTAAATCCAGAAAAAAGAGAACTTACGCTCAGAAGTCAAACTCAGAGTCTGGTGTAATGCCGTGTCTGGTTAAGGACATATCTATCTATGGAGCTGAAAAAATAGCTCCATAGATGTGATGGGAAGCGATACAATAAGAAAACCACATTTGCTAGTGATGGCAATTATCAAGTGATTCCAAACAACTATTTTTGTTCATTACTTTTTCCGTGCCTTTGATTTAGTAGAATACCGATAGGCACTTCGTTTTTAATAATCTTCTTTCTCTTGTCTCCCATCGGAGAGATGCTAAGGGCAATAATTATCATCTGTATTTCCCTATTTTCATTATAGAATGCTTTGTAATAATTGCTTTAATTTGTGCTCATTTTAAGAGCCAGCAAAAGCTCCTGCAGCCCCACCAGCAGCCAAAACAGCTTCTGCAAAAGTCATGGCACCAGGTAAATGATTAAATCCTTCCTTTATTTTCCAATGTATTTAATCATCCTTTGGGGGTTTCATTCCTTTTTATTGAATCATAGCACCATCTGCTGGGGTACGCAAGAGTCTGTTCTTCTGCTTGGTGTCAGGTAAAAATATATCCATGCTCTGTTATTGCTAATGATAAGTTGCCAGCGTGGGAAAAGGTGCTTCTGGGTTGCAAGGATTTGCCGGTGACACCACGGTTGCCCAGGGGACACCTGATTGCCAAAGGAAAGTCAATCTTCGCGGAGGCTCCTTTCATGTCACCCAACTGAGTGAGATAGTAGACCCCCTGCTTATACCGCAGCAAGCAGGCTTTAGACCTAGTAAAAATTGTGTAGCTCAAATCCTTAATTTAACACAATATATTGAGGATGGTTTTGAACTGAAGGAAATTATAGGAGTAGTGTTTATAGAGCTCACCGAGGCCTATGATATGGTTAATCATGCCACCCTGTTGAAAGCCTAAAGGTAAAGTTAAAGGTAAAGGTTTCCCCATGACCGAATGGTCTAGACGTGACCGACTGTAGGAGGCGGTGCTCATCTCCGTTTCATAGCTTGTAGAGCCGACGTTTTGTCCGAGGACAAGTTTCCGTGGTCATGTGGCCGGCATGACTATATGCCATAGCACATGGAATGCCGTTACCTTCCCACCACTGTGGTCCCTGTTTATCTACTTGCATTTAGGTGCTTTTGAACTGCTAGGTTGGCAGGAACTGGGACAAGCAATGGGAGCTCACTCCGTCGTGTAGTCTTGAACTCCCAACTTTGCGGTCAGAAAGCCCAGCAACAGCGGATTAACTCACTGTGCCACCACGTCCCGTATGTTGAAAGCCTATCATCTTACAAAAGATTTTAAATTTACAAAAATTATAGGCTGCTTATTAGAAAACCGTAGATTTTTTGTAGGTTTTCAAGGACAACTCAGCCGATGGAGAATCTAAAGAAATGGACTGCCACAGGGCAGCGTGCTAGCCCCCATGCTGTTTACTATATATAAACTAATGATCAACTGCGACCAGAAGCTACCAGAAGTTTTATTTATGTCGACGACCTGGCAATTGCTACACAAAATGCAACTTTTGAGGCCGTCAAGGAAAGACTGAGGCTTTGAATCTACTGAGTGCATATTATAGGGATAATCAGTTAAAACCAAATTGTTTAAACACACAAATCTGTGCTTTCCATCTGAAAAAGCGAGAAGCATCAAGAACATTGCAGGTATGCTGGAATGGAACCAACTTTGAACACTGTGCTACCCCCAAATACTTGGGAGTAACTCTGGATCACACACTGATTTTTAAGAATCACCGTTTTAACACCAAACAGAAGGTCTTCACCAGAAATAATACCTTGAGGAAAATAAACACAAGATGGGGTGCCCAACCACATGTATTAAGGACATCTGCTTTAGCACTATGCCACTTGGCTGGAGAATATGCCAGCTCTGTCTGATATAGATGTAATCGCGCAAAACAGGTGGATGTGGCACTAAATGAAACAGCAAGACTAGTCACAGGATGCCTAAAACCGACTCCAATACAAAAGGTGCATTACCTAGCTGGCCTTCCCCCTCCCAAATTTCGTCGGGAGAGTGCAGCGCAGAAGGAGTGGGTTAAAGCGACGTCCCTAGAAACACACCCACTGTATGGCCATCAACTCCCACCGTCAAGATTGAGATAGCGGAATAGCTTCCTTAGGACTGTGGGCCCCCCCCTAATAAACAGTTGCCACAGACTGCTTTGGAACTATGGAAAGCGAGCAAGGAGCTGCCGAGTGAATGGGCACAAACAAATGTACACCCGCCACCAGGCCCAGAACAACCATGGCCTGTATGGAAATTCTTAAATTGACTGCGTGCTGGGGTAGGAAGATGTACCCCATCTGGGTTAGGAAGATCTAAGGTTTCCCCATAAAAGACATGCTGCATGAATGTGGAGAAGAACAATCTCACATTTGCTACAGTGCACACGGTGCCCCTCTACATGCACCATGGAAGATCTTATGTTGGCAAGGGAGAACGCTGTTGAAGTGGCCCATTGGGCAAATGATATCTAGTTTTAACTTTGTATTTTATTCTAAAAACATATTTTGATGTATGTATAAAATTATATTAATATAGGTGCTTCTAACACGAATGAAGAAAAAGTTACCGAGTTACTAAACATGTGATATAGATGTCTCTAAGACAAGAAATGTCTTAATATAACTAAGACTAAACAAAAAAGATGATTCAGCTGGCAGGAGCATACTTAAGATTCTGCTCCGCAGATAAGCAAGTCATGTTTGTTTGACAGCTCTATATTAGCAAAATATAATGGGGAAAAGGTGGGGGTTGGCCTTTCATAGTACCCCAGGACCTGCTGTCCTGCCATCTTCTACTGTTATGTCTGCTGGAACTTTCATCCTACAGCAGGTGTGGGAGGTGGGCAGGAGAACGTACCTCTGATATACCACATATATCATCATTACTGTTGTTCAAGCAAACATGTATTCCTTCTATGGCTAGAGCTAGAAATAATTGGCTTTGGCTACTATCCATCAACACAAAGGTCACAATTATAAGAATCAGATGAAACATGTGAAATGGCAAACACATGGTCATTTTGTTATTCAGTGGTACCCTGTATTCAATGACAAAGTACTCTCAGGAGAATGAGTGGCGCTAAACAAGTGCAAAATACAACACATGCATGGACCAGGTGCTTGTAAATAAGAGGTAACAAGTGCTGAACTCTCACCTTCCCTGTTACACTGGTTAGAAAAGTGCAAGTGAAACAGGTTATTAAGGGCCCCATCCTATGGGCCTTATTGGCCAGCTCTGGGTGTCGAAAACATGTTTACGGCACCCGGAGAGTAAGTACCGATCACACTGGAGTTGCACCAGTTGGTGCTGCACTTCAGCACAGGCGATACAGTGCCAGCTAGCAGTAAGAATTACTGAAAAGTATGGGACTCAAAACTGCATTGTTTCTGGAAATAGAATTTGCTAAGAATGTGGGGTGGGGGACAGCAAAAACTGAGCTCTTGTACCACTGTGATGTATGTAGATATTTAGCTGCCCAACTCTAACCAAATTCCTACAATGAGCTTCTGCCATATCCAGATGTGAATTGCAGCTGCTGAAGGTCTCCTTGACATAAGGTTAGTTAGGGCCCATTCCAGAGCTGGTGTTACGCTCGTACTGCCCGGGCAATTCTCAGATTGCACTCTGGGAATCACATACGTACATAATGATGCACTATAGGACAAACTCGCCAACAGCCTGTCTCAATACAAGGCAAATGAACAAACTTTGATCCATGATCTTCATAGAAAGCATTAAACAACCTTTGATTTTCTGTCTGCCTGTCTATAATATTATTCATTGTTTAGGTCACAATCCAACACAAAGTTAAATCTGCTTTTTAACCATTTAGTTCAGTGAGCTTAAATATGTGTTGGATTTTATTAGCAATGTGCTATTTTAACATTACATCAATTAAATCAGTTATAACACTGTTCTCCTTTTTTTTTTTAGAACTTGAACTTCTTAAAACTCACATTTATGACCTAGAAGCCCAGCTGAAGGCATTGCAAGTAACTGCAAGTGTTGCGCAGAAAGGTAAGAGGAATAGAGGGAATGAGAAGAGCAGGATTGGTTTCAGTCAGAATTCAGATTTGAGTTCTGTCAAATCCACATCTGGACACTAATCAACAGCTCAATCCTCTCTAAACCACCCACCGATGCAGATACACCACAGGAGCGCACACTTAATCCTGTGGGGTGAGCCTACTTGGACCTGCACCAGGGATTTTGCAGGCGCAGACCCTAGTGGAGCCAGGAAACTGAGGCTCCAACTGTGTCTGGGCAACTGTGGCGCATGGTGCCATAAACTGCCTCCAACTCTGGCGGTAAGTTCTTACTGCCGGTGCTGGGGCAGTGCCATGGCAACACCACCTGCACTCACCCCAGAAGGAGCATCAGTTGCCAGCAAGTGGTGAGTTTGCCGCTTGCCGGTGATAGGACAGGAGGGTGTCCCAGGGTGGGAGGTGGGGGGGGGAGTAGGATCAGCGGCGACTGTCACCCCTGGTTCCTGATCTCCGAGCAAGGCCGCGCAGCCTTCCTCAGAGCCAATGAAGGAGCGAATAGCACATCACCTGCCTTGCACCCTTATTGCGGAGCCTCCTGGGGCTGCCTGACTGCAGCAGGTTACTGCTGCGCTCCTGGGCAATCAGGCAGTTCAGGATTGGACTGTTACTCCATTTACCTCAGATAAGGCTCCAGCAGCCTCTATGGAGCTACTCAGATCTGCACTAGCTCTATAACTAGCCCAAGACTGGCCACTCCATGTTGGGCTTTTAGGCTCAGGAGTGGGAATAGGATATGGTGAAGGCCTCCTCTGCCATCTCTGCCCCCTCCTAGGCCTGATCAGCCCTTCTCCCTCTGCCTTCCCATCATCCTGCAGAGTGGACACTGCTCTGGTGCACACTGACCTCCGACTGACAGTGGGAAACCAGTACAGGCTTTTTTGGTGACAGGATTGACCTCCATGGTGCCATAACATGCCTTATGCGGCAGTGCCATGCTCATCTCACTGCTAGAGCCAGCGCAGGATTGGGCTGTACATGACTTTGAAC
Organism: Lerista edwardsae; assembly: GCA_029204185.1. Taxonomy (NCBI): domain Eukaryota; kingdom Metazoa; phylum Chordata; class Lepidosauria; order Squamata; family Scincidae; genus Lerista; species Lerista edwardsae. Next base: position 1,618,333 of record JAJKFI010000115.1, read on the forward strand.
TGTTTGAAAGAAGTAAGTAACATGTTTAGTGGAGTTACAGTAAGCGTCAAAGCACCGCTACAATGTTCTGGTCAGAGTGACAGATACTTTGGCCACTGAGTCCACCTCTATCTCAAACATAAATTGTTTACAGTTCTCTTACAAGAGTTCTTGGCTCTCACAACATGCCACACTTCTGCCCATGTTCTTTGCTCTTCAAACACCACCACACGCAGCCGTCTTCAAGGTCTCTTAAGGTTTCCTCCTTGAACCTTCAAATCTGATAGTCGCCGTTCCTGTGAAGCCTTTTGCAGTACCATGCTATGCACGTCCATTTGGAAGCATGTCCCATTGTGCTGAGTGGGTCTTACTCACAGGTAAACATGCATAGGATTGCAGCTGTAATTCTTATTGTAACTAATGGCACAATCCTATGCATGCCTACTCAGAAGTAAGTCCTGTTGGGTTTGGTAGGGCTTACTCCCAGAAAAATGTGTATATAATAAGATTGCATCCCAAGTCAAGTAAGTGAAATTAAAACAATAGCATATCCTTCCCCAGTTCACAACTGCCCCCTTTCCTGTTCTGTCCCTTTGTTGCCTACTTTGTTTACATTTCTAGGTCAGTGTTCCCAAAGTGCTGGGTCACGACCCACCATTCTGGGAAGCACTGGCTTATACCCAGTGGTGTTATTCTGCTGGAATGCTGGGCGGGATATCCGGGTGATCGACAGCCTGCCCGTCGCGTTCTGGAGCATTACGCCGTTTGCGTAAACAATTATGCCGCTTGCATACGTTATGCAAACGGCATAACGCTCCGGAACACGACTGGCGGGCTGTCGATTACCCGGATGTCCCGCCCAGTATTCCGGCAGCATAACACTGCTGCTTATGCCCCTTTAAGGGGCGGGGAAAGGCCTCAGAGGCCATGCCTCAGAAAGCATTAAAAACGTGATTGCAATCCACTTCCAGTTTTGCAAGTGCAAACCAGAAGTGGGTTGCAATCATGTTTTTAATGTGTTCTGAGGCTTGGGGGAGCTTCAGGGGCTCACTGCAACACCCCTCAAAAGCCACACAGCAAGGGTTAAGTGTGAAAAAGCCCTTTTGGCCAGGGCAGCAGAGCGATCCTGGGGATCACGTTGCTACCTTTGCCCTGACCCTGCCAAGACTGATGTGGCTTCCAACTCCCTAGTTAGAGTTTGGGAATCACTGTTCTAGATGATTGGCTCAATAGGGCAGGGATAAGCTTTTTAGTCTATGTGAAGTGCCATGTACAGGCATGCCATGATATCTACTGATCTAGTTTCAGTTATCCACAGATACCATGGTTACTGGGACACTTATTAAAAAGATGGGGGAACATTAAAAAAAATCTTTTCTTTTATCTTGTTGCAGCAAAACCACGGATGTTCCCCTATCCTTAAAAAGGTGTCCCTAGTATCCACAGTTACAGGTGTCCGTCGTGGGGTCCGGAACGAAACCCTAGCGCATACTGTGGCATGCCTGAAGATTTATTATGCAATAATAGCAATAACAGTAATCAGTCAATCAACAAAAAGTTCACAAGACAGTTTAAAGGCAAAAAAATTAGAAGTTAAAATAATAAAGTTAACAATATATTTTGAAGATCATTAAAACAGCTTTTAAAATTTCTTCAAAATTATCTTTTATACATTGAAATCCATTTTATACCATGAGATGGCTATGGTATGACTTCTCAGCTGTAAAATTGTATAATGAAATGTGATGACACTTCTGCATGGAATAGGTAGGGGGAGCAAGCTAGCTGCGAAACAAATTCTGAAGCAAATCTTTGCAAAATAGAACAAATTTATATCAAGCATATAGAAATGATGATATTGACATGAGATGTTGGCTTCAAAAGATGTAGTTCTAAAATGACCTTGGCCCCCCAAAAAGGGCTATTTTGTTACCAGACACAGTTCAAGGTTTTTGGGAAATGGCTGACCCTTAAACATAATGTGTAGAAGCAAATAAAAAATGTACTTAAGGGCGCAATCCTAAACTGAGTTAGGCCAGCATAAACTAATCCAGCAAAGGGTCACAAGGGCCACTGTGGCACAAGGGCCACTGTAAAGCATGTTTGGACCACTCTCAGAGTCAGGGAGGATGGTGCATATCTGTGTGCTGGCCTCTCTAACTCCAAGAGGTGTCCAAACATACTTTACGGTGTCCCTTGTGCCGGCCAAACTTTGCTGGCTTAACCATGCCGGCCTAACATCAGGTAAGGATTGCGCCATAAATTTAGTCAAGGTCTCACAGCTACAGGGGCTGCATTGCTTCCTCCAGACACATCCAAGATCCCTCCTTCAGAACCTCTTTACCAAATATCATCAAAGCTCTTCATACTATTGAAACTGAGGGTCACTCTTTCATGGCCTTGATATACGATGATCAGAAATGCAGTATGCCCCCATCACTTGGACCTTCTTTATATGTTACTTATCAAAGAATTCTGGTCCTTCAACATACAGTACTTGAGGGCTTTTTTTTCTTTTCTTTTGTTGGTAGGTTTTATCCTGTGCCTAATGAAAGTCAATCAATACCTTGAGTAATTAGAGGCTCTTCACTTGTCTCATTTCATTTAAGAATAAATGACATTGTAAACGATAAATGGTTTATCTCAAGGTTGCAAAGGCAAGTGGAGTTCACTGTACTTCCCAACAGTGGCACAGTAAGTGGAGACAGTGCTCAAGTTGTGCGAATGAAATGGTTGTGCACTATGGAAACAAGGATCATGATGGAAATCCTATACGGGTGCAATTTGCGATCAAGAAAGCTTTCCGATGCTCAGAATAAAATGCTCCCAAAGAACTATAACTCTGTTAAATCTGTTGCATTTGCTTGGTTTTTACTTTTGCTCGGAAAAAATGACTGTTCATTGTGGCTAAATAAAGAATGCTATTGCATTTAGGGCACAATCCTAACCTGAAGTAGGCCGGCACAGTTAGGCCAGCAAAGTTTGGCCAGCACAAGGGACACTGTAAAGTATATTTGGACCACTCTCTCAGTCAAAGAGGCCAGCACACTGATATCCACCATCCTCCCTGACTCTGAGAGTGGCCCAAACATGCTTTACAGTGGCCCTTGTGCCGGCCAAACTTTGTTGGCTTAATAGTGCCAGCCTAACTCCGGGTTAGGACTGCGCCCGTAATGTCTCATAAAAATATTGATATAATGTGACAAAAATATTTATTTTTGTATTGTTTCTTAACCTTTAAAACATATAGGGTTAAGATGGTTTAATATGATTGTTTCTATCTTGCAAAACATTTAAATATAATTTTGTTTTTAAAAAATTGGCTCTTCCTCTCTGTTAAATTAAACGTTCCTCTAACACACAAACTCTAACCTTCAGAGAAGTACAGACATTTATCAGGGAAATGTAACTATTGTCTCATATCATTCTGTGCTGATCACAAAGGTGAATTTTACCATTAGGAAAGAGCACTTGGAGGCAGAAAATAAACTCTGGACTCCAAAATGCAGAAACCAATTGCAGGTGTTGTTCCTTTTACTTTGTAGAACCCCATAAGAAACAGAAGCCAGTAGAAACTGGTAAGTATGTTCATATTTTTCAATCTTTGCTTCCTCTAAGGAACAAGTTAGATGTGTGCATAGTTGTGTAAGGTGGCCAGATGAAGGGGGTTAATTTTTATTTTTATTTTTTCATAAATAGAAAGAAAGGCAGAGAAATATGGGTAAATCATGACAAGTAGTACAGGGGCTCAGTTAGGAAGGCACCCATGAAATGCCACAAAGCCACATTGGCGGGAGCAGAAGGGCTTTACTGTGTTGCCCCTGCTGTAGGTTGGAATCCAATCACACCTGCACACTTTAATTTTTAATGAAAAGGTATTCAATTAAATGCCAGTACAATTTTTCTTCTTCTAAAATTATACGGCAGGGGGCTGATTGAGATTAAAGTCATGTTAGGGCAAAATGCTAAAGCTGTGGTACCCCTTCCAATATGGCCTTGCTGCCTTTCAGGGGTGATGGTGTCCTTGCTATTGTTAAACAAAACAAAACACCTAGACCGCCAGTCTGGTTACATGGCATTTTTACACGCCCATCTAATTGGCACTTAAATGTACTAACAGCACAGTTGTTTTTTTAAAAAAATAAAAACTACCTGTCTGTGTGTTTGTGTTTTAGCAAAACTCCCAAAGAAAGATGTACCTGTTAAAGTGCCTGGTAAGATGTAAACTGCTGCTACTATCCGTATTGCCACCTGAATGAATCAAAAGGAAAATATGTTCAATATTGTTATATTTTACACTAGCATTAGACATTTATATTTGAAAATAATGTAGGCTGTTTATATTTTTGGCTATAGGTAAACTATTACTCTTCAGCAAACTAGCAAAGCAGCAAACTATTTTAATTTTGTCTCTGTGTGTAAAAGTATTCATAACATTATTTTATTGATTTATACAGTGTGTCAGCCAACTAGGTTAGTCGCTGCATACCTTTCCTTGTAACTATCTAGTGTCATTCAAAAGCCAATATTTTGGGTTTTCATTTTGTTTATTTCTTTTTCAGTAGCTGTAGAAGCTCATAAGCCGAAAGGTAGGCAACAATATTTTCAATACTGAGGTCACAAAGCAGTCACCCTTCGCACCCTTACTAAATTCTGAGCCAGTGGAATAAGTGTTTCTCCAGCATGTACTGCCACAAAAGTGCCATAAAGAGCTATGTGGCAGCACTTGTAGCCAGTGCGCTGGTGGGTAGGCTAGAGCCTCCCCGCATGCACCTGTGGTTGTCTCAAAGCCTGCTGGACCAGATAAATCCAGCACAGGGGCAGGGAAGGGGAGGGAGGGTGAAGAGGATGTGGAACGGGGGAGATGGGGGCAGGGTGGACAGACTGGGCCTGGGAGGAGAATAGGATTGGCGGGGCCCACACATGCTAAGTCCTCTCCCCCTTTCCAGGGGAACTGCCTGCATGGATCAACTCAGGGCGCAATCCTAACCTGGAGTTAGGCCGGCACAGTTAGGCCAGCAAAGTTTGGCTGGCACAAGGATCACCATAAAGTATGTTTAAGCCACTCTCGGAGTCGGAGAGGCCAGCACACAGACGTGTGCCATCCATTTTCAAATGGGCTTTATGGTGGCCCTTCTGCCGGCCAAACTTTGCTGGCCTAACTGTGCTAGCCGAACTCCAGGTTAGGATTGCGCCCTCAGTCTTGCACCAGCACTATAGTGGCTGCTGGGGCTCACCCAGGGGCAAGGGGACAAGTTTCCCCTTACCTTGAAGAAATCTCCAGCAGTCCAAATTCCTTCACGGGATACAGTACAGCCCGCATCGACACTGTTGCATCAATTAAATAGGATTGGGTCTGTCAGTCTCTCACTGCCTTTCAAACTATCACTCACTCACTCACTCACTCTCACTCACTCACTCACTCTCTCTCTCTCTCTCTCTCTCTCTCTCTCTCTCTCTCTCTCTCACACACACACACACACACACACACACACACACACACACACACACACTATCCCTGCCTATTCTAACACTGAATATCTCTGAGACCAGACAGGAAATGACTTGTGCTATACTTGAGATTCATTGGTTTGGAAGAACTGTATATAATGCCATTTAGGGCGCAATCCTAACCTGGAGTTGGGCCAACAAAGTTTGGCTGGCACAAGGGCCACCAAAAGTATGTTTGGACCACCCTCTGAGGCTTCTTTGTGCCACAAAATCCCTGCTAACCGTTGTATATAGCATGATTTGAATCAATGCCAGGTTCCTTTAACATGTTTTGTTATTCTGCAGTGACCACAGAAGCTCACAAACTGAAAGGTCAGTTTAAAAGTTTCATATATTATATATATATAGATGACATAACATGACCAGGTCCATTGGCACAGCAAATGGAAGATGAGTTGTAGATGCTTCCATGCACTGTAATAATCTAGGAAGCTGGGTCTGAAGTACTGCCTGGAGACCTTAATTCAGCCTTCAGAAATGCCATGAACATGGAGCCTCAGCCTGCGCCAGGTGTATAACCGTACGACTGGCCATGGTAGGCGAGTGGGATGTGCCATAAGGCATGTTTGCGGCACCTGAGGAGCAAGCAGCGCCAGCAGGTATGCCTGTTCTGCATCATAGGCACTGCTGTTGGCGGAAAGGTGAACACCAGGCAATGCAGGGGCCTGGGGAGGGGGGTGGGATGAAGGGGAGAACAGGGGAGAGGGTGGCAGAGCTCGTATCCCCCATGTTGGGTTCAGAAGTCCAACGCTGGGTTTCTCAAATCTGCACCAGTGATTTAGCTGGTGCAGACTAGAGAAGTTATATTGCTGTTCCTCTGGGCACCAGGATTAAGCTGCCCAGGAAGTGGGATGGGAGTAATTGGCAGAGCAGGGGGCCCCCTCGATCCTGAAAACTCACCAACTGTGTCTAGCACAGAGAATGTGTACTTCCCAGCCTGTACCAGTAAGGCCCATTCTTGGATAGCACTTTCTGGTAATCAGCCTGTTCCCTCATACGAGAGCATCCCTTTTGAACACATGGTGCATTGTCCTCAGTATGTGTCATTGTTTTTTTCTACTTTCTTTTACAGTGGAAACTCATAAATTAAAAGGTAGGTCAGATAACTGAGCTTGTATTTAATGGAAACATTTGATGACTCTATAAAGTAGCCATACTAGGCATATAGAATAGAATTTGTTGTTCAGTCACTAAGTCGAATGTTGGCAATTTGATCTCTAGTTCCTCTGCCTTTTCGGCTTGTACATCTGGTAGTTCTCGATTCGCATACTGCTGAAGCCTAGCTTGTAGGATTTTGAGCATGACCTTGCTGGCGTGTGAAATGAGTGCACATGAGGAAATGTGGGAGATGGGACTTGTGTAGCATTTTCTCAAGCACAATGAAGCAACCACAATCAAACTGCATCCTGTGTTTTTTGTTATGAGTAATCATTGATATTAAAAGCACTCTGCACTTCACTCCCTCCGAATTTTAAAATCCGCATTTTAAATTTTAAATTTTAAAACGTCCACATTTTAAAATCCAAATTATAATCTTGGTGTTGTCCAGTGCTAAATTCTTCAGAGGCTCTGATGTGGCTTGGAGAGCTGGTTTGGCGGCTTTGGAATGGCTCTGAAGGCGAAGGGGAGGGATCCACATGACATACAGGCCTGAGTCCCCGTAACAGCATTTTGCCCCCCTCCTGTAGGAATACCACTCCTTGTATCCTTTGGAACTCTGGTTTTAGAACTCTGGAACTTTAGAACTCTGGTTGTGTCTGGAAGTGTTCTGAGGGCCGAAGAGGTTGTGTGCCACCACTTCAGACATCAGAATGCCTTCTGAGACCTCTGGAAGGCCTTAGAAAGATACTTCCATTACATCCTAGCTTAATTTTCTGCTTCAAGCCAAAGATTATTATCTCAGGAAGCCTCTTGTAGCCTTTGTGGCAAGGCTATCTCTGACAAGGTTCCAATCCTCTCCAACTTTCCAGTGCCGATGCAGCTGCAATGCAGCCCCTGATGTAACTGAGTAAATATTCAATTTACTCAAGACCTACCTTGAGAAAGCCTCTATGATTGTCCACCCACCACAGGTTGCAGCACAAGTCACATTGGCACGGCTGTATCAGTGTTGGAAAGGACTGGGCACTTAGTGGGAGTCTCTACCATTCCCTGCGGCATGAGCAAAACAACCCCAATTTCAGAGACGTTCTGACTATGAAATCTCTTGTGCCGGTCCTTCTTGTCCAAACCTGTTAATGGCCTGCTAGAGTTTCAGTGCTACAGTAGCCTGCAGCTTCCTTGTTTCTTGTACTTGATACAGTACAATGTAGTGTGAAAATTCTTCCACTAGTGTGTGTGCAAGAATTAACAGAAGAGCATTAAGGCCGCACACACATCTATTACAGTTATTTGGGAGAAAATGTCATTGTATCAGTGGAACTTATTTCTGAGTAAAAATGCATAGGGCCCAATCCTAGCCACAGGAATTGCTGGCAGACTATGAGGTCCACCAGCATCTCTCGTAGTCCATCACCACAGCTGCCTTTCTGATGGTCTGCAGAGCACAGCTGCTATATAGAGGTTAACAGACTGCACACTTCAGTGGCACTGTGCAGACCAGCTATAGGCCCCCAGACAGCCAGTAAGATGCAATGCATATTGCATCAACATCCTTGGGATAGGATTGGGCTGTAAGTACCGTAATCTTCTACTCCTCACAGTTCTTTGGATCAAAGCTATTAAAGTACTCTGACTCAAACCACATTTTATACTTGGAAAGATTCTATTTATTTCTGAGGTTTTGGATACACTAGAATCACCCTGGCAACATATTACTTAACAGATTTATTCGATGTCAACTTTCTTCCATCACTCTGATGTGTATTTTGCATAAATGTGGTGTCATCAGTAAGGTTATCACCCCAAAAAACATTTTTGCTGCAGTGTTCAACATGAATTTTTAATGTCCAATGTTATTTTCCAGTATCCAAAATGTCCAATATTGTTAACAATATAGGCGTGCCCCAGTATCCAATGATTTGGTATCCATGGTTTCAGTTATCCACAGATACCGCAGATACCGGGACAACTATTAAAAGGATAGAGGAACTTTAAACAAATCTCCTTTTTTACCTTGTTGCAGAAAAACCACCGATGACCCTCTGTCTTTAAAAAGGCATCCCTAATATCCACGGTTTTAGGTATCCACAGTGAGGTCCAGAACGGAACCCCAGCGGATACCAGGGCATGCCTGTATTTTAATGTCCAATATTATCCAATATTATTTTAAACCAGTTCAAAAAGCAACTAAACAGCTACTTGATTTGTCATTATGGACATCATTCTCCATTTCTCCATTTCAATTACACAGAAATTGAACGAGCCAAAGAAAAGCCTGCTGCTGTTGAGACTAAAAAAGGTAAGAAACCAATCTTTCATAGAAAACAGGAGTTATTATTTTAAAATCTCCTTGTCACTTAACTTGGCATTTGGTTCACTTTCATTTTTGGGCACACTATCAATGGGATTACTGGAGCCGGAAAACAGACCCTGGGCTCCTGGATATTGAGGCCACTGGGGTAGCTCAATGAGAATGCCCTGCTCAACAGGAATTGGTGCCCGAAGCTGCCCCCTGGCTGCTGCTGCCCTTGAATGATGCACATGCTCATATCCTCTGTAGGTGGGCACAACACTTTTCTGCAAGTGAAGAGGACAGGCTGACAATAGTGGTGGTAGAAGTAGCCCTCCTAACTCTCCCACCTCTGCCTCCTTGCTGCTTGTGGAGAAGGTGGCAGTTGTTGGCAGGCTAGGAAGGGTATTACTGTTGCCATCATCATCTCTCTCCTGGGTGAGGGAGGAGGAGGAGGTGGAAGTGGCTTCGGCAGCAGCAATAATGACATTATAATAGCAGCAATGATGCAGCTGCAGTCCCTACCGCCTTCTCTCTTTTGCTGTTGACCTGCTTCTGCTGCTTGGTTCTGATGCAGTGTTCTAGCAGCATGGCAGAGAGTGTGGTGAAACAAGGAAGCTGGGAGAAGTTCAGGTGGGGTGGTGGTGGAAGAAGGCTCCCAAATGCCTTGTTCCACCACACTCTACCATTCATTCAAACTGTAGATTGGCAGAACGGGGAACAACAAGCTAATGAGGGCCAGTGAGGCAAAAGTGTCAGATGGGTTCCACCTGCATCCTGCACCATCAACTAAGACAACCTGCCTCTCTTTGGGCACAATCCTAACCTGGAGTTAGGCCGGCACAGTTAGGCCAGCAAAGTTTGGCTGGTATAAGGGCCACCATAAAGCACATTTGGACCGCTCTTGGAGTCAGGGGGAATGGCGCTCATCTGTGTGTTGGCCATTCTGACTCCGAGACATAATTTACTGTGTCCCTTGTGCCAGCTATGCCAGCCTAACTCCAGGTGAGGATTGCGTTCTGTATCTCATTCCTGGGCTGACCCTGCATCAATCCAACCCATGGCAACTGTGAAGAAGACATATTCCATGCTAAGAAGCATTAGGAAGGGACTGAGAATAAGACTGCTGCTATTATAATGTCCCTATACAATGTATAGCGGTGCCACATTTGGAATAACAATATACAGTTCTGAGTGCCATTTCTTTAAAAAGATTTTGCTCAAAAGGGTTCAAAAGAGAGAAACTCAGATGATAAAAATCTCACCTTCCTTACAAGGGTGGCTACGACATTTAGAGCTTTTGAGTTTTGGGGAAAAAAGGCAATTAAGAGCTGGTGTGATTGAGGCAAAGGGTTAAGAAACTGCTGTCCATGCCATGGGCTTGAATCTGAATACCCCAACCAATGGCAGTTTAAAAAATATAAAATGAAGAAAGCAAAGGCAAACAATGTGGTTAACGTAAGGTGTGGTTTGGCTCTTGTGATTGTCAATTAGCATCTAAAATTATGATGCCCAAGGCTGTTTTTTCATAATTCTCTGTACAACTGTACAAAGCTCTAATCTGTAGATTTCTTGTAAGACAAAAATAATTTAATTGTACAATGTTATAAAGGTAAAGATTTCCCCACGACTGAATGGTCTCGTCGTGACTGACTGTAGGGGGCAGTGCTCATCTCCGTTTCAAAGCCTGTAGAGCCAGCGTTTTTGTCTGAGGACAAGCTTCCGTGGTCATGTGGCCGGCATGACTCTACGCCGTAGCGCACAGAACGCCGTTACCTTCCCACCTACTGAAGTGGTCCCTCTTTATCTACTTGCATGTAGGTGCTTTCGAACTGCTAGGTTGGCAGGAGCTGGGACAAGCAACGGGAGCTCACTCTGTTGCGCAGTCTTGAACTTCCAACCTTGCGGTCAAAAGCCCAGCAACAGCGGATTAACTCGTGGCGCCACCACGCCCCTGCTTGTACAATGTTATACAGAGGCGTATTTGTGGTGCCACGAAAGGAGGTGGGTCCACAGGTGCAGGTTGCAGTTGGGCACAGCACAAGGAGAAAAGTGGCAAGCTTTTTGGCCTGTCTGTCCTCCCTTGGAATTCTAGTAAATGGAGTTATTTTGTATTGGGCACTGGGGTGTGTGGTCGCAAGGTGTGCTTTGAAATCCGGTGTGCTTTGAGCCAGTTATGACTCTGATGTCACAACTTCGGTGAGGGAGTGAGATCACATCATTGTCATGATAAAGTTGGTTGCTTTCAAATATGCAGCAAGCTTTTACTTCTTTGAAAGAGCTTTTCTTGGCGTGCACCACATTTCTTGTGACTGGAAGTCTTACACACACCTTATCTTTGTTTTGCAGCAGTACACGAAAAGAAAGAAGACAAACCATTGAAGGCAGTGGAGCAAGGTAAAAAGAAAACTCGGTGAAGCTGATTTTATCTAAGGAGAGTACTGTACAGGTGAAAGTGCATCACATTCAAACAAGTGGACAACCTTGAATTTTTACTTTAGTTATCTCTGTGACTTTCCTTTTCTGTCTGTCTGTTCTGGATGGAAGACAATTTGTATTTAACACTGTCACCATGCAGAGATGGAAAGTAAAATCCTGTTTCTTCAGTCTTCAGGCTACTTTTTACATCATTGTGATGTTAATTGTTTAAAAGCATTCTTTTTAAAAATGTCCTGTTGAAAAGAACAATAGCTTTGTTAGTCTTTCTGTAAAGTTCTCCAAGATCCTTGCTTATACAGAGTGAGGCAACCATGTGTCCTGACATGCTAACATCACATGACTGGAATTTGCCTCTTAAAGGCATCTCCAGTATTTAGATTAGCCCTATACTAAGCTTTTCAGGAAACCAGAAGTGTGAAGCCTGCTTACTCTGGGTCCAGAGTGGTATTGTTTTGACAGATTTATACACAGGGTCAAGAGGCAAAATATTTCTAATATTTTACTCCCTTTTTCTTAAAGCACAGAACAGTGGGGTCACTAGAGTTTGTGTTACCCAGAGCGGTAGATCAGCGTGTCACCTCCATGGTGCACATCACCCCTTTTCCCAAACCATACAGAATAAATTACAATACCATATGCACAACCTATTTTATTTAACTTTTATTTAACCTATTTATTTTATTTAACCTATTTATTTAACTATAGTACACATCACCCAACAAAAAGCCCGTGGCCAATTTGATGACACTCACACAATTAAATAAAAGTTCTAGTATTAGCTCTGATACATGGAAATGAGAACTGATTCATAATAAGGATTTTTTTAAATAAATAAATAAATAAATAAATCGTGATCTTTACATAAAAAGTTGCATTTTCAGTTTTTAGTTTTTTGGCCATAACTTTTGATAGAATTAAGATTTTACACTGTTTTTTCCCATTGAATTCTGAGTGAAATTCCACATCCAACGGTATATAACATGATGGTATTATTTCATAAAACCGCAGTTTTTTTTTTTTTAAAAAAATAGTGATTGCACATTAAAATTGTATTTTGGGGCTTTAGTTTTTTAGCCATAACTTTTGATAGAATTAAGGTATTACACTCCATTTTTTTCATTGTATTCAGGGTGAAATTCCACACCCAAACGGTATATAGCATGATGGTATTATCTTTTAAAATCGCAATTTTAGCCATTTTGGTCCCTGGGGGTGTCACCCCCCTGTGCGCGTCACCTGGTGCGGCCCCCCCCATCACGACGCCACTGGCACGGAACAAGAATGGTAATACAGGCCAGTGGTTCCCAAACTTTTTCAATTGGCAGCTCCCTTGACCTGCTGGCTTCCCTCACTGGTTTCCACGGCTCCCTGGGGAGCCACAGCACACAGTTTGGGAACCACTGATATAGACTATAATAGTAATGATGCAGTTCCAACCTTTTTATACACTGATTTTTGATCCATGGATTAGACTCAACACGGATGGCCGCTACAAATGAGAAGGACCACGGCAATCCCTGGAGAAGGGAAAAAGACACGTTTTAAAATTGTGACCCAAAATTGCTTTTCTCACAGAGAGCAGAGTAGAGAGGAAGGCAGTCTCCAACAATTAGAAATGCAAACGATCCCCTCCCTTTGCCCTGGCTCGCTGAACAATGGAATGTGAAAGCATTCCATTACTTCCGTATTCCATTCTTGAACCATGATTTTAAAGGGACACTTTTTAAAACTGCTTTTATTTAACACATTTTTCAGTATCAGCAGCAAGTCCCAGAACCGACCCCCCGCAGATCCTGAGGTCTCACTTGTACACAAAAATGTATGTTAAGGAGCTTACAGCCCCATCTTCTCTAAACCCCTCCCTGCTGATGGCAGCCATGCCACTGGAGTGCACACTGCATCTTGGAAGGGTGGCAGTCCTCTGGTTAAGGGAACGTCCTATTACTTTCACTCCTTTCCAATTAACTCTCACTTGTCCAAATGTAACTATGTCCAAACATTTCTTTCACTTGCAGCCCTTTAGAGTTCTGTAACTGATCTCCTAAGCAAAGTGACTGAACGTAAACATGCCTTTTTCCTGTTTGCCTATATCATTTAATAAACTATCTTCGTTTCAAAAGCTCAGTCTTGTGGTTAATGGTAGCCTAATTTTGAAGCACTGTGAGGTTGTTTGTATTGCTCATGCACATCAAAAATGTCACACTGCTAAATGTCACTCTATAGGTATTGTTACTTCCCCCAATTTGCGGGCACAATCCTCTAAGTGACATTGCGCCAATGCTAGGAGCTAGTGTCAGCACAATGTCACCAGTGCTGATGCAGGGGCGCTGACCAGCACCCCTGCATCATCTCTAGAGCTCTTGGGCCGACACTAGCAGTAGCGTTGGCCCAAGAGCACTGGTGCCAAGCCGTCCTTTTGCCAGCCAAAATTGGCTGTGCAAGGGCGGTTCTGGGAGGAGGGAGGGCAGGCGGGAGGAACTGGGCAGGGGTAGGTGGGCCTATGGGCAGGCCTTGATAGGGATGTGGCCTATCAGCTGCATCCCAAGCTCTGACCCCAGGTCTCATGGCCCCAATTTAGGCTGCAGAGCCCCCTCACCTCTGTGCCTGCTATTTAGCAGGTGCAGATCTGAGGAAATGTATGGGGAGGCTGGAGCCTCCCCTCAAGCAAGGGTGTGAATGTGCCCTTGCCCCAGAGAGGCTCACCAGCGCTCCTAAAATGCACGGGATATGGCGCGGCCCATTGGCCTTGCCATTCCAGTGCAATTAAGATTGTGCTCTGAGTCAATTTGCAGTGTGTGCACGCATGTGCACACACATGTGCGCATATGTGTGTGCGCGCGCATGACATATATAGGAAGAAATATATATTTGTGTCAATGATCAGTATTGGCAACAAGAGAAAGAAGAAGTTTGAAAGATAGAAGGGTGAAGCGTTAAACAGGACAAAAGGTGAATAATGGCATAATCTTGTTAAAACTTTGCTCCGCCAGCACATGCTATCACAAACTTGCCATAGAAGCACACTGTGACAGCACACCAGCTAGACTGCCAGTCGGAAGGCTGAAGGCTTCCTGCTGGCACCAGTCCACGGAGCAGCACCCACCGGAGTGGGTGGGCAGGCAAGCTCCACACTGAACGGCACATGGGTGGGGGAAGGGCGGGGCAGAGAACAACAGGGCAGATGCGCAAACCATTTCCGTAATGTGTTCAATAACAGTGTATTGTGAGAAAGTACATTTTCCCCTCCCCAACAAACATTTCGTGGAGGTCATTAAATTTATGACTTTTCTGTTTCGAGAGTGATTATGTGACGGGAACTCATTGGAATAAGAAACAAAATGTTTAGCTTCCTTTTGTCTGAGAAGAAGCATCATTTGGAAACTGTTAGGAAATCCATCATGCACAACCTTCCTATCCACCATGCACAACAACTATTTTGGTTTCACGGAACAAGTGGGTGTTTCACATCAGTAGTTATTGGTGGGTTACCAACAACCCTTGGAGTTCATCTGCATCCACAGATGGATCAAAGATGACTAGGATATACAACCCAGATGTTTTTTGCTGCGGCCATGATGAATAGTAAAAAATAAAATTAAAACATTATCAACTAGATATCTAAACAAAACGTTCTCAGCTCTTAATGTTAGTAACAGCCCAATCCTACAACTTACATAAGTGGATCTAGCTATACACTTCCATAAATCATCTTGTGACCATGCAAATTTTGTGCTGTCATTGTGTTCTATGGAGCTGCCAGCAGAAATGGCTGGAATCTGCTTGCATGCACTCAAACTGTCCACATGCTTTGCTGGTGCAGGTAATGTGAGGGTGTTTCATGAGTGTTTCATTGCGGTTTGGGGGAGGATCAAAGCAGGGAGTGGGCGAAATCAGAGAGATAGGAGAGGGCGGGAGGGGTGGATCTTGGCAGCAGTCATGCATGCCAGATCCTATTTCCCTTTCCCTGCCTTGTCTTTCCCCCCTTCCTCTCCTCGGATGTATACCAGCAAAATAGCTGCTATACGTCCAAGGAGACCCATTAGTGATTAAGCAGTCTATTTTTATTTACCTCTCTCTGGCCATCTACTCACCCCCCACACACACACACACACACTGCATCCATCAGTGTGACTGCATAGTGAAATATGATAAGGCATAGGATTGGACCAGAAAGTGCACATTTTTAACATGGCAAATTTACCTTTACTGAAAATATCAGGAAATTACTCATTATTTGGAGGATTTGATAGTGCTTTTGCTTTCCTTCTTTTTCAGACAAATCCAAACCCAAAGAAGCAAGTAAGTCATTTATGAATCTTGTATGTCACAAACTGGGCGGCATTTAGGTGGCAAAATGGGTGGCATTTAATTTTGACATTAGCTTCCTATTAATTTACCTATTTTTAATGCATGTCTACGTTCCCACCTTAAAGATAAAGTAAAATCAATATGCACACTACAAAAACAAAACAAACCCCACAGGACCATGGTATATTAAATTTATGAAAACCATTGCACCCCAGATATCCATTGCACCCCAGATATTACAGTAAAGGAGAAGTAGCATGAGTTATCGACCGTGCCATCCTCCCTGACTCCGAGGGTGCTCCAAACGCACTTTACAGTGGCCCTTGTGCCAACCAAACTTTGCTGGCCTAACTGTGCCGGTCTAACTCCAGGTTAGGATTGCGCCCTAAGTCATACACTGTATATCTTTTGGTTTTGTAATGTCAATATGGGCTGTAAGGTATGACTTTTTGTTGGTTAGTGTATGCATTTAATGTTAAATATTTTCAAATAAAGGAATGTGTACGTAAATGTTCTCTGGACAAAGGTAAGTTCCCTGGTAGGCCTGGAAAACAAACATCAGATTCAGATAAATAGACTTTTTAAAAATATGATTAATTTGCTTAAGGAAGTCCTGATGTTCTACTAAGAAATTACATACATTTTAGTTTGGATTTATGACATTTAGAGCTCAGTCCTAACTTGGAGTTAGGCTGGCCTAACTCCAGCCCAGTTAGGCCAGCACAAGGGCCACCGTAAAGTGTGTTTGGACCACTCTCTGAGTCAGGGAGGATGGCGCACAACTGTGTACTGGCCTCTCTGGCTCAGAGAGTGGTCCAAACATACATTGTCCCTTATGCCTGCCAAACTTTGCTGGCCTAACTGCGCCGGCCTAACTCCAGGTTAGGATTGAGCTCTTACAGTAGAAGCTTATGCATGTCTACTAAGAATTTAGACCCACTGAGTTCAGTGGGACTTACTCTCAGGTATGTCCGTATAGGATTGTAACCTTACTGTGCAATCCTAACCAGCATGGCCTGTTCTATGCAGGTTAATAGGTGGCTAGAGGTCCCAGTCGCCCATATGGTGCCTCTTGGATCTATGCCGACTATTTAGCTGGTGCAAATCCAGGAAGCCCGTGTAGGGTTGTCTGGACTGGGAATTGGGGTCAAGATGCGGCATGCAGTTCCACCCCGCAGGGGCTTGATCCACCTCCTGTTTCACCCTTTATATTTACTTAGGTCCACATTATTATGTAGATGTGGATATATAATAATAATAATAATAATAATAATAATAATAATAATAATAATAATAATAATAATAATTGGTATTCTTGGTCATCAGATTGCTCCTTTGACTTTAATTCAAGGCGGTTTACATAGGCAGGCATTTTCTAAACCACAAGGGTTTTTACAAATCACAAAGTTCTAATCTTTCAAGAACAACTACATGCAGATGACACTTTCATCGTCCAGTCCTTCTTTCTCGCCGCACTATTGCCTTCCACCGGCTGATAATCTGCTTCTTTGGACCACATATAGGTCCACATAATATACCTATTACATATACATTATTTGTACAAAGATTCCTCACATGCCTTCAGCTAATCTTTTAAGTTTGGCATACAATGATATTCAAAATGAAACAGTGTTTGATCATGGAAATTAATAAATATGTGCATACAAATCTCCAATGACTAGAGAATATTTGAGCATTTGGAAAATATTCAGCATCAAAGTTTCAAAGGAAAATATATGGGAGAAAATTCATTTAAACTCTGCTACACTTTCAATAAGTAATGATTTTTTTTAAAAAAAAAAATGGGTATGCATTTTCACAATCTCTTTAGAAAGTGATGGGAATGATGAAAAAAACAATACCCAAGAAGATAATATGTTCTTTATTGGCTGTTAGGAGAGGCAGTAAAAAGACATACTTGCATCCATGGATTATCTGCAGCTACAACTCAACTTGGGCCCCCTGACCCATGTTGAGGGCTGACCTGAATCCAGTGGGGTTCCTATTGGGGGGGGGATGTCAAGGTTTGCAGGAATCTGAGCTCCTGTGTAAAGCAGCCCTTCAGAGCCTTCAGAGGCTCTGATGTGGCTTGGACAGCTGGTTTGGCGGCTTTGGAATGGCTCTGAAGGCGAAGGGGAGGGATCCACATTACATACAGGCCTGAGTACTTGTAACAGCATTTTGCCCCCCTCCTGTAGGAATACTACTGCTTGTATTCTTTGGAACTCTGGTTTTAGAACTCTGGAACTCTGGAACTTTAGAACTCTGGTTGTGTCTGGAAGTGTTATGAGGGCCAAAGAGGCTGTGTGCCACCACTTCAGACATCAGAATGCCTTCTGAGACCTCTGGAAGGCCTCAGAAAGGTACTTCTGTTTTTTGTTTTTTTTTTGAAAAACTGGAAGTACAATCAATCCTCATTATCCACTAGGATTAGGTTCCTGGAAATCCATGCCGATAGTGACTTCACAGATAATAAATCATTGATCCTATGGGATCAATCAAGTTAGGTGCAAGATGCCCTTACTGGTGACAAGTTGACCATGCAAAGTGGAAAAAAGGAAGTCTTCTGAGCGTACAGTGACAAGTTTCATTTTCAGGACTAAACTGAAAACTTACCAGGACACAACTTAGAAAGGAAATCACCATTCATCCTGTGTTTCAGACCCCATGCAATTATTCTTCAGGTGCACCTAAGTATCTTGCCAGCTCAGTGGTTCTATAAACTAAAGGACTAGTGTTAGAAAATATATCCAGTCAGTCTTCTTAATCCGCTCGGGTTAGGTTCCTGGAAATTCTCGCGGATAATGAATTCACAGATAATGAACCATTGATTCCACAAGGTCAATGGGGTTTGGTGCAAGGGGTTCCTTATCTACCATCAGAAAAATCCAGCAGAGACCCTCAGGAAGCCAGCAGGGTGCAGCTGGAAGTGCCAAAAGAGCTCTGAACGCTGCAGAGGCTGCAGGGATCTTCAGAATGGCCCCTGCGACCAGCATGGACCCCTTAAACATGGCCAGCGGATGCCTCTGCCAGCCATTTTAAAGGGGTCAGTGCTGGTCACAGGTGCCGTTTCCCTGCAGCCTTTAGAAGGTCTCTGCATAGCAGATAACAAGGGCAGAGGCGCAGATAATAAGTAGCAATTCTGCCCCCTCACAGATAAGCAAGGTCACAGATAGCAAGGCTGCAGGTAAATAGGACTGTCTGTACCTTTCTAAAGCCTTATGGGGGCCTTAAAAGGCAGTCTGATGGCCAAAGAGGCCACAATCGGCCTCTCTAGCTCTCAGAATACCTCCAGTTGCAACTGGAGGGTGCCTCCAGTGAAGTCCGGGGGTCTGGCAGGGCCCTGATTACAGCCTTGTTTATTCAGAGGTTGTGTATACAGAGGTTTGGCATCCAGAGAAGTTTCAGGAACAGAACCCGCGTGGATGCCAAGACGGCCTGTATATATAATTGATGGCCCAATCCTAGCCCCCTGCTGCACCAGCAGAGTGTGAGTTCAGCTGGTGCGCACAGTCACAACGGCGCCCTAAAGCGGCAGTTCCGTGTGCGGAAGGGTGGGTGATGGAGGTGGTGGCCAGCTGTTTGCCTCCCATCTACTCAAGCCTCCATCTGCTGCCTGATGCAAATGGGCTCATTCACAGCACGAATGAGCCAGCCCTGTCCCAATCTAACAAACTCGATCAGTGGTTCCCAAACTTGTGAGTTCCGACCCACCAGCCAGGGAAGCTGTCTGCACTAGCCCCTTAAAGGGCAGGGCAGGGCGATGTCAGCAGTGTGATTTCCAGGATTGGTGAAAGAGGGGTGCTTCTTTACTCACCTGAAGCCAGCACCAGCCTCTGGAGGTGAAGGCAGCCCTGCAGACACTCTGCAGGGTTCCTCAAGCCTGGAAATGAGTGAAAATTGCAATTGGAAGCCAGTTCCGGTTTTGTGATCAGAAACCACAAGTGGCTTCCGTTTGCTATTTCTCTACAGGGCTCCCCTCACCCCCTGGAGGCTGGCGCTGGCTTCAGGTGAGTAAACACCCACCCCTCTTTTGTCAGCAGCAGTGCAATCCTAGAGGTTGCGCTGCTGACATTGCCCAGCCCTCACAAGGACTTATGCAGTTCCCAACTTCCGAAGATAAGTTTGGGAACCACTGAACTAGATCCACACCTAGAAGCAGAGAGCAGAGCTGTCTGGCTGGATTATGAACTGCAAATGAAAATAGACGTAGGTGCACATCGGAGTTCACATTTGCATACCAGTGTGCATCTGGACCCGAGGCAACCAGTGTGATCCTCATCTGCACTTCATCTACTGCAGTACACATATTAAATGGCTTTATGAGGCCTCTTGTATACAACCATCGTCTTATTGTGTTTATAGTTTTTTCTCTAATGATAAAGGTTTTAGGGCTCAATTCCAGCCAACTTTCCAGCAGGGTGATGCAGTTCCGAGGCAAAGGAACAAACATTCCCTTACCTTGAGGAGGCTTCCGAGACTGCCCCCCCTCACTGCAGAGTGCAGCACATGCCCCATTGGCACAGCTATGCCAGTGCTGGGAAGTTGGTTAGGACTATGCCCAAAGACGCATGCATTTGGTTTTGCTTCTGATGAATTTCAGGTGAACTCTGAATGAAGGTGGGAATTGAGAAAACTGAATCAATATTTGTAGTCCATGCTACAGCACAAGCTAAACTCCTTTATAATAATTCCATACAGCCATGCTCAGGATTTTAAGATTCTTCCCATCAACTGTTTTCTTTACAGAGCTTGAAAAACCAAAAGTGAAAACTGCTCCTCC
>JAJKFI010000115.1:1638753-1650508 GCA_029204185.1 Lerista edwardsae
AAAGGGAATTAAATGCATACATGCATACATCCATGCTCAGGGTTTTATATTAAGATTCTTCCCATCAACCGTTTTCTTTATAGAACTTGAAAAACAAAAAGAGAAACCTGCTCCTCCTCCAAAGGATAAGGAGAAAGGTAAAACAATAGGAATCAACGTAATAAGAACAATAATTAAAAAGACAGATTCACATGTTGAATGCCTGAAGTTCCTAAGATAGCCTAGAAGCAAGAGTTCTACTGGCATTTTGAGTGGGTGTCAGAAACCAAAAGCTACCTAGTTGTACTTTCTGTTTTATTAATCTTCTAGGAAGCCTTAAAAAATGAGATTATCTCTTTTTCTTGCCTAACACTTTTAATAGAATCTGTCACTGACATTGGGTATCCATGTCCTCAAATAAACAAAATGTACAGTTTGTCTGAAAATTAACAAATATTAATGGTTTGTATTTTTCAGAACATGTCAAAGAAAAAGAACGAAAGCATCATGCAGCACCGAAAGACAAAGGTAACATCATGCAGCTGAAAACAAAGCTGAACTTCAGGCATTTCACAATCAAATCAAAACAATTGTCAAAGAATTGATTTTTTTTTTCAGTTTTAAGTAACTCCCCCTGGAGTTATTTCTGCACAATTGTGAAAGGTTTAAAACATAGAATTTCTGCTAAGCATAGTAGGAAATTACTATGTCAGTCTTCGAATGTAACCTGAATGCAGTGAAGCAGTAGCATATGCATCGGTGTGAAAGGGTGATTGATACTGACATGCCCTCAGGACATCATGAAGATAGAGGTTAAAAACTCCTTGCTTCAACCATTTAAACACCTGAGTCTATTAAAAGAGCAAGTCTCCTTGACTTTCATATACCCTTTATTGCTAATGTATATATACTGTAGGTATAAAAAGCCACTTATTAATTGCCCTAGGCTGTCTGGCTAGCCATTGTCAGGAATGTGAGCCTCAATCTAGGACACTCATTGAAGGGCAAGCCAGAGAGAACTCAATGCTCAGTGAGACTGACTGCTCAATCCTATCGCACACCACATTATACAGGCGGATGGTCCCTTATATGAACATTTCAGACATGCAAAATCCAGACTATTCTGAAATCCAGACATTTTTGTCCAAGTTTTTTTTTTTTTAAAACCTTCCGTAGTGTGAACACTAGAAGACTTTTTGTTCATTCCCACGTACAGGCTGTAATGGCTGTTCTTTGGTGTGTGCCATTATTTAAAAATGTCAAAGACGTTAGCCAGCACCCAAGTGAAAAGAGCAAGAGGAAGCATTTCTCATTATATTTATGCAGTTATTCAAAATCCAGAATAATCCGAAATCCAGACTCCTTCCTGTCCCAGATAAGAGGTACTCAGCCTGTAGCATGCAGTTGTGCCAACAGAAGCTGCTCTGTATGTTAGGGTAATGGGGTGATCAGACAGACTACAAGAGGTAATTAAAAGCATTTTTTACTTACCTCCCCCCCACCAAAAGGCTGCCTGATTGTCTGCTGGTCTTGTTGGGCATATGCCAGCCATTTTGCTGGAGTATGTCCGAAGAAAGCCAGGGTGTGGGGCAGGCACAAAAACAGGGGATAAGATGCAGTGTGTGCAAGCAACCAACAGTATTTATATACCACTTTTCAACACAAAGTTCACAAAGCAAAGGTTTATAGGTTATTCATATTCATACTCATATTCATATTAATAAGTTAAATGGTTCCCTGTCCCCAAAGGGCTCACAATCTAAAAAAAAAAAAAAAAATGCAGAACACCACCAGCAACCAGCCCTAGAACAGACACTGTGTTGGGGTGTAGAGGGACAATTACTCTCCCCCTGCTAAATATAAGAGGAACACCACTTGAAAAAGTGCCTCTTGTTCAGTTAGGAGGGGTCCATCCATTCCTCACCGACACCCGCAGTTCTTCCCCCCAAACGCCCTGTTATTCCCTCTCACTTCCCATGGCCCACCCCTGCCACTGACGTACCAATGCTGCAGAGCCTCCCAGGCCGCTGCCACGTGGGCCATTACATGCTTTTCACCATTTATAGCAGTGGTGCAGCCGCTGTAAAGGACCTTGTATTGCCAGTGTGCTAATTCTGGCAGCACAAGGCACCAACAGGATTTTGTCTTATTTCTCAGGTGCAACATGCAGCTGTTAGAGATACTTATACATGTTATGGACTAGTAATATCTGTGCAGGTGTTCTGTGTCCATGTCTGCAGCCTGAAATTATGTGTGCTCATGGGGACAGAGCTTTTTCAGGATTGCATTGGCATGGGAATGGGACTTGCTGGTGCGTTGCTGCCGGCTCCCAACCATGTCAACCCATGGTGATGAATGCCTCTCCAAAGCTATGGAAAAGAGAACGAGGATGCATATTGCATGAACAAAAAGAGATGCATGAATTCCACATCTAATTGTCTCCTACTTATCTCATGAGGGATTTGTGGCGTTTCTGTTCACATGTTACACCAGAATTGCAAAGTAGTGGGTCATGTGTACCTGTTTTGTTGTAACATGCAAAACCTAGAGAACAAGATTAGTCTTGGTTTGCCCAGCATAGCTATTCTTAAATCTGTATAACCAACCAGAGTGAGAATTAATACTGTATTATTTATTAGATCAAATCTTGCCTTTACGAATAATTACTCCAACTGATATATTTTATGTTAGTTTACTTAATTCCTTTAAAAAGTCTTGCATTTAATATGCCAGTCAGGCAGGTTGTTGTTGTTGTTCAGTCGCTAAGTCGTGTTCGACTCTTCGTGACCCCATGGACCACAGCACGCCAGGCCTCCCTGTCCTCCACTAGCTTCCGGAGTTTGCCCAATTTCATGTTCATCGCTTCGGTGACACTATCTAACCATCTCATCCTCTGCCGCTCCCTTCTCCTTTTGCCTTCCATCTTTCCCAGCATGAGGGTCTTTTCTAAAGAGTCCTCTTTTCTCATGAGGTGGCCAAAGTATTGGAGCTTCAGCTTCAGGATTTGTCCTTCCAGGGAGCAATCAGGCTTGACTTCCTGTAGGATTGACCGATTGGATCTTCTTGCAGTCCAGGGGACTCTCAAGAGTCTTCTCCAACACCATAATTCAAAAGCATCTATTCTTCGGCGCTCTGCCTTTCTTATGGTCCAGCTCTCACAGCCATCTCTTGCTACTGGAAAAACCATAGCTTTGACTATGCAACCCCATAGAACAGAACCTTTGTTGGCAGGGTGATGTCTCGGCTTTTTATTAAGTTGTCTAGGTTCGCCATACCTTTCCTCCCAAGAAGTAAACGTCTTTTAATTTCATGGCTGCAATCACCATCTGCGGTGATCTTGGAGCCCTGGAAAATAAACTCTGTCACTGCTCCCATTTCTTCCCCTTCTATTTGCCAGGAAGTGATGGGAGTGATTGCCATGATCTTAGTTTTTTTTAATGTTGAGCTTCAAGCCAATTTTTGTACTTTCCTCTTT
Organism: Lerista edwardsae; assembly: GCA_029204185.1. Lineage (NCBI taxonomy): Eukaryota > Metazoa > Chordata > Lepidosauria > Squamata > Scincidae > Lerista > Lerista edwardsae. The sequence continues at coordinate 1,642,208 of JAJKFI010000115.1, forward strand.
CACCCTCACCAGAAGGTTCTTTAGGTCTTCCTCACCTAATTCAGGCAGATTAGTCCATGCAATTAGGACATCCATACATTACAGTATTCCTTTGAACCAGTCAAGTTATATTGAAGAATAAATTATTTTGTGGCTTTCAAGATATCAACCCTGCTCTATTCCTATCAAAGATTGGGCAGAATTCCCAAATCCTATCACTGATTGGGGCATCTGAAAAGTCAGCAGTTCAGCACCAACAGGAAATGCCCTTCAAAAAGATTTGGCCCACATGTTGTTTATTTGATGGCAAAAATCCCTGCAGGGTCAAGACATAAGGTCAGAACATATTAAAAGGAAAAGGCCAGTGCAGTTCTGAATTCAACACAGCTGCTGCGGAGGGGGACACTGCAATCAGTTGAGTTCGTAATTACAAGCAAAATGTAGAGCATCTGAACAAAAGACCTTTCATGCAGTGAAAAGACTTAGTAGATGCCAATGATCTTTAAAGAATGGCTTCAGCTTAATTCACAGCCCACAGCTTTACGGCACATTTACAACACCCAGAGCCAGCAGTATGATCATACCGCTGGCAAAAAGGCCTGTGAGATTGGGCCCTCAGAATGTTTTTCATTAATTTACTTTCATGAATATGCTTATTCACTGTATGCTTATTCACATGGATATGCTTATTCACTGTATAATCTCTTGATCTGACAGAATATGAATAGTGACAGAACAGGACGATTGTGGGGATTTGTGAAGAGTCAATCCTATCCGGGCCCTATGATGGTAGATCTGCTGAAAACCTCTGCTGTTCACTGTTCGCTGGTCCATAGCCACTAGCGCAAAAACCTAGAACAGTGGCTTTGAGAACCAAACTTTTTAGCACCAGAACCCACTTTTTAGAATACCAATCTGTCTGGGACTCACCAGAAGTGATATCATGACCAGAAGTGATTGTGATGCCAGAGCCTGCTGCTTTCCTGAAAATGCAGCAATAATTTGGGTTATTTCTCAGCCATTTTCCAATAGCAAAGTGAACCAGAAATTTAAAAAAAGGCTACTCACAACCATGACACAAGCAAAACAGCTACACAGCTCCAGTGGCGCTTCTATAGGGATGGCAAAGCTCTAAGTTGCCCTCTGAAAATTGAGATGCAAGATCACAGGCACTGATATCGCTCTGCACCTGTCCTGTCCTAACTTAGGGTGCAATCTTAACCTGAAGTTAGGCCGGCATAGTTAGGCCAGCAAAGTTTGGCCAGCACAAGAGCCACCATAAAGTGCATTAGGAACACTCTTGGAGTCAGGAAGGATAGCCCCATCTGTGTGCTGGCCTCTCTGACTCCAAGAGTGGTACAAACATACTTTACAGTGTCCCTTGTGCCAGCCAAACTTTGCTGGCCTAACTGTGCTGGCTTAACTCCAGGTTAGGATTGTGATCTTAATCTTGCAGGGAACTAGTGTGTCTGAACTGCTGGTCAGCACATAATTTACAGTGCAACAGGGGCATTACATATATGTGCATACCTCCATGCGTTAGGGAGGCGAATTTGGACTATCATCCAAATTGGCAATTTTAAAAAATATTTCTTGGCTCAGTCCCAAAACTGTTCACAAACATTTACATAGTATTGAGTCTTAGAGCATTATGACTGAATGTTTGATTACAGTATTTCTTCACAGAGCCTGTGAAAGGAAAATCACTGAAAACCCCAGAAACCACAAAGGAAAAGGGTAATGCCAAACGTTAAGTCCTCCTTTCATTTCGGTTCTAGTACCTGCAAAGATAGTTACGAGGGTTGGGAAATGGGAATGCAGGAGTGAGATCTCAGCGATCAACATCCTGATGTCTTATTATATAATCAGATTGTCTTACTACATTAAATGAGAAACTCACGGCAGTATCCTATCAAATCTTGCGCTGGCAAGTCAAGCAAGTGTGCTGTTGCAAACCTGCCAGCACATTATGGTCCATGGAAGCTCTGTGGTGCTGACAGAAAGGCCTGGAACAGCCTGCCAGTGGCAGTCAAAAGGCCTTCGTTCTCCAGAGAAAATGGGCTGGTGGGAGGGTGCAGAGGAGGGCAGAAATCAGGCCCAGAAGGGGCACATGGACAGCAGCAGAGGACCGAATGTTCCCTTCCCTCTGGAGACCTCCAACAGCCTCCTTTCCCACACAGGATGCAGCAGAAGCTGTTTTGGTGCAGCTGCAATACCCTGCAGGGCTGAGGATAGGATCTGGCTGTAAAATGGTCAAATTATTTCATCCCCCTGATCGTGCTGCTGCCCTGGGGGGGAAGGGGCTTTTTTTAGACTCAGCCCTTGCAGTGATGCAGTCTGGGGGGTGACGGGATCCCTGGGGAACCCCCTCCCACAGGGCTCCCCAAGCTGCAGAATAAGCTCTAACCGCGATCACATCCACTTCTGGTTGTGTCCAGCGCAGGTTGGGAAGCCGCTGGAACCACATTTGCCCCCTTGCCCAGCTGGGCAGATGGGGCTCCTCGGATCTACACCTGCTGTTTAGCAAGTCCAACAAGCCGCAGCAGCCTGAATCGGGGCCGTGTGGCTTGGAGATGTGGATTTGAATGTGGTCTAAAGGCTGCATTCAAACTCCTACCCCCTCCCCCGGTCACCTTGCCCACTCTTACAGCTTAATCCTTTGCTTCCCCATGCACATCAAAATGGCTCATGCTGTATCCTCTGAGAGTGGATACTCCCGTACAGGAGATCTTCTCTGGGTAAGAGAAGTTTTGTTCCCTTACCCTGGGGTAAGTACCTATGGCACGAGGAATGTAGTCAAACCTGCACCAGGAAAATTGTTGGCGCAGGTATGTGTGGACTCAGAACTGAGTTCAAATAGGGGGTGTGTGTGGATTTGTAAGCTGTGGCTGCTGCCAAATCCACCCCCTTTCTGGACCTGATCCACCTTCCTCCTGCCTGTTTTGCCGTCCCATTCTGCCCCCTTCCCCCATTCAGTCTTCCCTTTACATTCTGCCCTGCCCATCTTCCCTGCTACCTTACTTGGGTCAGCAAATTGATCCAGCACTGTCACCACACAGTGTCACACCACACCACACCACACCACACCGTCACTCCACCGGCACTCTGGCAGTTCACGGCTTCACACGCTGTCTGAAGCTCCTTTGCAGTATACGCTGGTAGAACCACAGGCTGTAAATATGGATCTCTCATGTAAACATTATTTTGTGGAGCAAACTTAGAGAAGGAGACACAGAGTATTTGCACCGCACTAGCCCAATATCTCTGAAAAGATAATTAATGTTCTCTCTTACATTTACATTTAATTGATCAGACCCAAATATTTTCTCTCTTATCAGATTACTTGCTTCCTTAATTTTTCCCCTAGTGCCTGCTAATTGTTAAATGTATCTTTGCAGGGCATGCTAAACGAAAAGACATGAAACTGCCCTCTCCCTCAAGGCTAAATGGTAAGGGATTGTGGGAAACACTGAAAGACACGTTTCTTGCTTTCATTCACCATCTGCTTCAGTTTGATTTTCTTTCAGGGACCACAACGGAAAAAGATGTGAAGCTGCTCTTTACTAGAGACAGAGGTAAAGAAAAAGAACTGTAACATGCATCTATTTAACAAGCTTATTTTTAAATTAATCACATCTTAGATTAATATATAATGCCTTAATTACGCATGTTCTGTAAAGCAATAATAATTGGTGAGTATGAATTAACCAAATATTAAACTTCCTTTCAAAGAGAATTTTATTTGACTATACAAACTAGCTAGTAATAAGAGTGAAATCAGTTTACATTGCATTTTTATTGCAACTGCATAGGTTCTGGTGTAATTTGGGATCTAGCCAGACACTAGTCTTTTGACGTATTTAACTCGTAACCAAAAGGTTCTGGAAACTCAATAGGCCTTCTGTAGATGTGGAGACAACTGAGGGCACAATCCTAACCCGCTTTCCAGCACTGACATAGCTGTGCCAATGGGGCCTGTGCTGCATCCTGCACTGGAGTAGTAGTAACGGAGGCCTCCTCAAGGTCAGAGAAGGTTTGTTCCCTCACTTCGGAGCTGCCTCACCTCAGAGCTCACCCTGGTGCTGGAAATTTGGTTAGGATTGCACCCTGAGTTGTCGTCATGAGTGAAAGACCAAGAGTATAATCAACTAACTAGCAGAGGGCCTGGCCTCTTTCCTGGCATTTCAGCCATTTTTTTAAGCAAATCTCTAGTCCATTTTTTCATGCATGTATAAGTGAAAACAGGCAGGAGTATTCTACCTACATAGTAAGAAATAACCAATTGGAGAGGAGCAACAGTGAGAACGGAGTATTCCTTAGCTCCTGCCGGTGGGCTTCCAAGCGGCAGGGGGAGGTATAGCCACGGAGGAGTAGAACTCTAGCAGGATTGTAGTAGCACTATTCTCCTTCAGCAGAAATGATTAATCAGAAGGTTCAGGTTTTGCCTCTGAAAGTTTTGTTCACAGTCCCTGAGCCAAGGAGCAACACCAGACTCATCAGGGAACTAGGGATATATGGGAACATCCAGGCCAGTGTTTCTCAAACTGTGGGTCAGGACCCACAAGGTGAGTCATGAGCCAATTTCAGGTGGGTCGTGTAGCACCTAGTGTAGCCATTATTGAAAATATGGGAAGAGGGGACAAAGGGGGAAGGTTGTGTGGTTGTGTGGCTTGTGAAGAATTCCAAAAGCAGGACTTGATGGGGATCATAGACAGATGAGATCAGGTGCTGGATTAGGTAGTTGAAAAGCAGGCGGACCAAAGGCCGAAGTTGTGGTCATGGATATGCAGGTGGACAAGTCAGTAGCATAGCCTGGGGAAATTATGTGTAAGTAGGCCCTTCCTCTTGTCATCATTCACTTGCACACTGCTGTCACTGCCCTGAATGGCCCTGGAGGCAACAGGGAGAGGCTGCTTACACAGTGCATTGCAACACCTCCTGTACTTGCTGTGCTGCCCCCCTCTGGCCATGCTTCTGGGTCAAGTACTGGTTGATCAAGGCAAGTTTGTGCTTGTGCTAATTAATCATACATTGTGCATTAGCAACCAATCAGGTCCTTTCCTCCTTCCTATTATGGGTTACATGCAAGATGGCAAGCTTTCCTTGCATGTCAAAAGAGTGAAAATAGAAACTATTGCTTTCAAAAGCAACAATCTCGTTCTTAGGGCAATAGCAAAGAAAAAGACCGCAGAGGTATTTGTGTTGAGCCTCAGTTAAGTCTGTTTCAAAAATTGCTCAGTTGTGCGAAAGTATTTTTGTGTACGCAATCATTTGTCTCCCACTCATGAAAAACTCCTCATCTCAGAGTGAAGGACAATTTTCAAGACTTCTCTCTGATGTAGCAATAAGGTTTACATGTGGGGAAATATTGAGCTATACTAGAGACAAGCAGCAATTAATTCCGAAGAGAGCAAGACCATGACAGCATTCAAAGGGAAAAGAATCCTTTGTGTAATTGGAAAAACATTTGTAGAGTTATATAAATCATAGTTGTACAAAAGTTTATATAATGTCCATGTTTATGTTTATAATTCCATGTCATGAATGAGGGACAAACTGAACAATATATATTGTGATATTTACATGATATATTTTTCATTTTTTCCTAATCTGTATCTTTGGACCATTCCTATAACTTCTGTCCTTCATTATATCTATCTCTGTATACACATGAGTGTGAGTTACAAACATCACTATATTCCCTTATAGACATTGCAAAAGAAAAAGTGAAACCTCTACCTGCTGTCAAAGAAAAAGAAAAAGGTAAGTGCTATTTGTTTGTAAATCTGCTTATTCTTGATCTTGCGTTTCTTATTGATTCATGCAGGATCTTATTGATTTATACAGGAGAATCAATAACAGAAAAAGGGTTGTTCATTTCACAACTAGGAAACTGATGGACATTGGTATGGATTAAAAGATTGCATGCTTCGCATATATGTTTCAACTTATTTCCTTCCTGACCCAGTGACCCAGTGCAGGTTTGGGCTGCCACAGTTATAACAGCATATCTTATGTTCAGCTAGTAAGAAAGAGCCATGACTCTCGGCCTACTTGTCTTTCATCAGCTCAGTGGCATACTTAGAGGGGGATCATGGCACTATGTTTTGCAAGCTCTCCCTCCTCTTCAGAGCCATGTGGAGCCAGCATAGCCTCTGTTTTGCTCTAGCTACTGGGAATGGCTCCGAAGAGGAGGGGGAGCGGCTGCTTGCAAAACTCAGTGCTATAATTCCCCTCTAGTATGACTCAGCATAAGCTGTGAACCACAAACAGCACAGTCCTATGCATGCTTAGCCAGTCATGAATTCCACAAGGCTTCCTCTCAAATAATTGTGCAAAGGATCAGCAGTGAACCGGAGCCACCTGGCACCCCAAAACACCCCCCCCCAAATCATGGTGTGGCACTTGCACCTGTGCCAGACACATCCCCACTTCCTGAATGGCTCCATTTTAGAGCTGTTTGGATGCAGGAAGGACAGGTGGGCCCAACTCACAGGATAAATTCCATGGATGAGCAATGCACATGCACCCCCTCCTGCAATGAGCCTAGGAAACACCCAGAGGGCCATGGAGGTAGAATGTATCACACACACCCCGCATGTCCCTCTGATCCCCCCCCCAATGGCCTGGCACTTGGGACCCAGGGCCCTCCCCCCTGGCCACCCGCTTCGTCTGTATTATTAAAATATGAACAAAATTAAAATCATTGCTGTTCTCTAGAAACCCTGCAATATAGTGTTAGGAACCATTGCAATGTGTGTTATTGTGTATATTCTACAGTTACACGGGGACCTCTTCAGTATGGTTCAATTGGTACATGTGGACCTCTTCAATTGGCTTTAAGCCAATCGGGGCAATTGGGAGCACTTGCCCCAATTGGCTTAAAGCAAGCTCTGACTATTATTTATTTATTTATTTATTTATTTATTTAGTAGATTTTTACCCCGCCTTTTGTGCCCGAAGGCACCCAAGGCGGCATTACAATATATATATTAAAAATACAGTAAAACAATTAACATTATAAACAGTTAAAAACAGTATTAAACAACAATATCAAGATTAAAAACACAAACAATTTAAAAACAATTTTAAAAAAAACAAGCCCCGTGGATCATAATAACCAGCCAGCCAGCCTGTCAACAGTTAAAAGCTTTTTGGAATAAAAAGGTCTTCAGCCCCCGCCGAAATGTAAACAAAGAGGGAGCAGTTCTCAATTCTAGGGGAAGGGTGTTCCAGAGTTGGGGGGCCACCACCGAGAAGGCCCTCTTCCTGGCCGCCACCCCTCTCACTTCTCCTGGTGGCGGCACAGTCAAAAGGGCCCCCCCAGATGATCTAAGAGTACGGGTTGGATTATATGGAAGGAGGCGGTCCCTCAAATACCCCGGACCCGAGCCGTAAAGGGCTTTAAAAGTCAAAACTAGCACTTTGAATTGGGCCCGGAACAGAACCGGCAGCCAGTGTAGTCGCCGAAGCAGCGGCTTGACAGAGTCAAACCGACGTGCCCCAGCAACCACCCGAGCCGCCGCGTTCTGTACTAGCTGTAATTTCCGGACCGTCTTCAAAGGCAGCCCCACGTAGAGCTCATTGCAATAATCTAATCTAGATGTCACTAGGGCGTGGGTCACAGTGGGCACAGTGGCTATTAGAACTGTCTAGTGAGTTCTTGGCAGAGGCCATATTTGAAAATGTCTCTAACTTTTCTTCCCTTTCTTTCTTGTATGTCTGGTTTGAAAACAGGAGACTTGTGTTTTTGCATGCAAGACCGTTTGGCATATTTCTAAACAAAGAAAATTATATTTTTCAGTGGCATCAAAGCCAAAAGAAGTAAAGCCTCCAGTTGCCCAGAAACAGAAAGGTAAGCCTCATTTTAAAAGTATATGTTAGGTAAGGTATCAAATCCATGTTTATTTACTTACCTTCAGTCTATATCCATTTCAGGTACTTCCTTTTCTTTCATGACATGCAGACTCGAGCAGTACCTCTCTGCGCTGGCTGCGCTCATTCACACTGGTAGCCTCTGCTTTTGCTTTATCAGTTGAGAAGATTTATCCATCTATTTGTTCATGGAAGACAAAGGCATTAAAGCAAAATTCTTAATTCTTAACAGCTTCAATTCTGGACACACATACCTGGAAGTCCAACCCATGAATGGACTTCTGAACAGACATGCAAAACACCGTGTTGAAAAACTTCTTTGTGCCTAACCGTTTGTGGATTTTGCCCATTAGACTTCAGATACTGAGAGACTCTACAGGAAAAGATATGTGATGAAGGGCACAATCCTAACCAACTTTCCAGCACTGACATTGCAGTGCCAATGGG
>JAJKFI010000115.1:1650518-1681170 GCA_029204185.1 Lerista edwardsae
GCTGCCCGCCCAGCGTACCCCCGAGTCGTTAGCTGATCCCATCACTGATTGTGGCCTAATTTATCCACTTAGGGCTGGAGGCAGGCCTTGGCCAGTTTGGGTACTGGCTGAAGGTCCATGACCATTGAAGAGCCCATCTGGATGGGTGAACCCCTGAGCATTTAACATCATTGGCAGTGGTACTGTCCAGTGCACCATCAAGGGTGAGCAAGAGGTGCCATGGAGGTCCAGTGTAGGGCTTTTCCTCAGAACCCCTAGCAGCCAGATACTGCCATTGAATCCACTCATAAGGCCACAAACGTTTAACAGTTCAGGAAAAAAAAATGTTCTCAGCTGCCTTTCAGCACTAAAAACTATTTTCCTTATGTTTGCTCCAGGCACAAATTATTATTAAGTTTGTAAGCATCATAAGTTACATAGACAAAACCTTGGAGGTAAGGGTGAAAATGTATCAGGTACATATAGGGTTGGTCCTAGGGACTGGTAGATTCTAAAGCAGTGATGACGAACCTTTTGGGTTTGCCATGTCAAAAATGCCTAATTTGATTCTGCTGGTGGGTCACTCCCCACCCCAACAAAAGAGAATAATTTACATATTCATTTATTTTTTTAAAAAAAATACAGTCAAATTATGTGTGGGGCTATGCATTATATAAAGTAACATCAAGTCATTACAAAAAATCTGATCTTTACAAAAAAGTCCTCACTTGTAGCTGGGTGTTGTGAAATGCTGGCGTGTCCTGTAAACGCTGTTCTAAGGTATGAATAAGTTTTGAGCCCTTGTGCACGTGCATCCTAATCTCACACTGGTTCACAATCCCTTTCCGACTCAGCTACACGCTTCCAGGGTGGACAAACTGGGAGGCAGGCAAGAGGGCTTGGCAGTGACTGGCAGGTAGGCAGTTTTCCCCACGCTTCCCGTCTTGGCAATTTCCAAGTAGTCCCACTGCCTGTATCCCTCCATGGATGCCCAGCTAAGGCCAATTTGCAATTAGCAGCCTAACCGCCTGGTCTTGCAAACAGGTAAATCAACATTGATAGAACAGGCATCTCAGTGAGTGTCTTTTCCAATTGGTGTTTTTGTTGCAGTGTTCCACAGATATTTTTAAGGTCCAATAACATTTTCAGTAAGTTGCAAAAGCAACTAAACAGCTATTGTTTGAGTCATCATTTCTACAGTTCATTCTCCATTTCACTTATATTCTAATTTTGCAGACATTGAACAAGCCAAAGAAAAGCCTGCTGCAGTTATGACTAAAAAAGGTAAGAAGCCATACCAGTCTTTAATAGAAACAGGAGTTATTATTTTAAGATCTATTTGTCACTTAACATGGCACTTTGTTCACTCTCATCTTGGGCACACAATGAACAGGATTACAGGAGTCAGAAAACAGACCTTGGGGTCTTGAATCTTGAGGTCATTGGGGTAGCTCAATGAAAACACCCCGCCCAAGAAGAAATGGTGTCTGAAGCTGTCCTCTGGATGATGCTCACATATGATGTGCCTACTCACATCCTCTGCAAGTGGACACATCCTCCTCTACCACCTCAGCTGAGGGGGGGGCAACAATGGTTCCTGTGGTCATCATCTCAGGTGACCCACCACTGTTTCCTCTGCAAGTGAAGTGGAGGGGGCTAACAATAGTGTTGATAGATGTGGTCCTCTTAAGCCTCCCTCAGCTGCTTATGGAGAAGGTCACAGCGGTTGGCAGGCTAGGAAGGCTATTGTCATGGCAACCACTATCTCTTTCCTGGATGAGTGAGGAGGAGGAGGAAGCAGGAATGACAGTGGCACCAGCAGCAATAATCACAATTAATATGATAATAGCAGCAATGACACAGCTGCTGCCACTTCCTCCTCCTATCATAAGAACATAAGAACATAAGAAGAGCCCTGCTGGATCAGGCCAAAGGCCCATCTAGTCCAGCTTCCTGTATCTCACAGTGGCCCACCAGGTGCCCCAGGGAGGCATGAGACAACAAGATGCTTGCATCCTGTTGCCACTCCCTTGCACCCGGTACCAGTAGCCCACCACCTTTGTAAGGAGGTTGCACAATCCATCATTGCCTATAGCCCACGATGGACGTTTCCTCGTTTCCTGGTGACGTACCTCTTGGCTCTGATGCACAGTTCTAGCAGCATGGCGCTGTGTGGTGGAACAAGGAAGCCAGGTGATACTAAGATGGTGGTGGTTCTCCCAGCTGTCTTTTTCCATCACACTCTACCACCCTAGTTCAAACTGTAGATCCACAGAACTAGAAAGAACAGGTTGAGACACAGCTTTGCTCTCACACAGGATGGATTCCTGGGAGCTCTAAAATGGAGTACAATCCTAACATGGAGTTATGCTGGCAGTTAGGCCAGCAATGTTTGGCCAGCACAAGGGCCACTGTAAAGGGTGTTTGGATCACTCTTGGAGTCAGGGAGGATGGTGCACATCTGTGTTCTGGCCTCTCTGACTCTCTGTAAAGGTTTCCCCGCAACTGAATGGTCTAGTTGTGACTGACTCTAGGGGGCAGTGCTCCTCTTCGTTTCTAAGCTGAAGAGCCAGCATTTGTCCAAAGACAAGTTTCCATGGTAATGTGGCTGGCATGACTACTCGCTGAGGCGTACGAAACGCAGTTACTTTCCCACCGAAGTGGTACCTATTTATCTACTCGCATTTTTATGTGCTTTTGAACTGCTAGGTTGGCAGGAGCTGGGACAAGTGACAGGAGCTCACTCCATCACGTGGTCTCGAACTGCCAACCTTCTAGTCAGCAAGCTCAACAGTTCAGCGGCTTAACCCGCAGTGCCACCACGTCCCCTGAGGTATTGTTTAGATCTGTGTAATCAGTGATGTCATTCAGGGGGAACGGACCAGAACGGGCGTTCCGGATCCTAACGGGCTCTGTGGCTGGTTCCGGGTTCCCGACAAGTGCCAATCAAAAGTGAGTTCCTGTTCCTAAATCATTTGAATGACACCACTGAGTGTAATTTCCTTCAAGCTTGATGTGTTCCAAACCCAGATGAGCTAGAAGCCTGAGACAGTAATCAGATAAACTGTGTTTAGTTCCCTTCCCCTCCCCCCAGCATTTTTTTAATTGCCCTGGACTTTCCATGAGTGGTTAGTGATAAATAATTGCATGGTTAAAAATGCTATTCTGCACACTGCTGTCCTCCCACATCCAATGAAGACAGCAGCCAATACAGAGTGAACTGTCCCAGCTCACGCATGAGTTCCTTCTTGCAGTGGCAGGCATGTGTGTTTTCGACACCCAAGACTACTCCTCACCACATGTAGTTAGGCCAGATGTTTGAACTAGCCCTCAGTCATTCTTCTCTGCCAAAATGTATAGAAAATGAGTGCAGCGTTTTTCGGAGCAAAGTGAATGCGTGCCATGATGCTGAATACGGGTGACAGGACATTGACATTTTGTCAGAAAAACATAACCCCAGTGTGTAAATCAGCTCCAAGCACCCATATGCAGTGCTGTGCTTTATTAGTCCTCTCTCTCTGTCTTTTAACAATAACAAGTGACATGTCCCACAGATGCTCCAGAAAAAGTCAGGCTAAATAAATAAATAAATAAATAAGCAAGCAAGCAAGCAAGCAAGCAAATCCCTGAGGAATTCTTGAGTGAATCAAAGGATTAAGTGCCTCTGGATATCCATGAAGATAAACCCACATTTCCCTCTTTTATATATAAATAAATATAAATATAAATAAAAAGAGGGAAATGTGAGTTTGTCTGTCTGTCTGTCTGTCTGTCTGCCTGTTGTCATAAAATAATGTGTAATGTCAAGATAGCTTCATGAAAAGGCACTGCTGTTTAAAGGTATTTCATAATTTGTGTAGAATGGTATGTTTTACTTTAAATACATGCAGTATGCATTCATTAAATTATACACCATTCATCCCTTTCGTAAAATGCAAGTTCTATTTGCAATCCAGCAATTTAATTCTACATATAGCTTTCTGGTTGCATATGAAGATGCGACAGTATTTAAGACCATGTGTGGGCACAGAAAGAAAGCAAAGATGTGTTTGCTGCTTCTTACGAATTGTCTAGTGCTTGCCTTCAGCAGGATTCTATCTTTATAAGCTGTATAGTAGGCACAAAATCTTTTAGCCTTTTCAAGCCCTTAAGGATTAGGAAGTAATGTAAGTAAACAAGGAGGATTTCTTCCTCCACCATCCTTTTTTTCTCCTTTTGTAACTTGCTAGTCGCACAAAGAGACAAGGAAATAAAACTAACCACCCAATTATACATTATCTGGCCATTGTAGATGCACTTCTGCTGGCGCTGACTGCCGTAAAGTGGTCCCCTCGCCCTGTTACACCCTCCCTGCCTCCATTCCATCTGCCCCCACCCCTCTGCCCTGCTCAGAACTGAGTTCACTGACGCTGGTGGCCCTCGGTGTGAATTCAGCTCTGGCAGGACAGCCCAGGCCTTCCCACTGGCGCTGCCTGCTCCTGAGTTGTTGCTATTAAGATTTATGCCACAATTGTTACAGCTAGCACCACCGCAGCAACCATTGCGCTGGTGCTGCACAAGATTAGGACTTCGTTGTGAGTTGGCCATGGAATTGATAAGGACATTCAGGATTGGGATCCTTCTTTTGTTTTGTTAGCAACTTGTTTTCCTGGTCCAGGAAGCTCTAGGAGATGTCAGCAATAAGTGGTCACCCATGGAACTGTGGGGAAAAAGCTCCATCCAAGCCAGCCTCATGGTGTGTGTGTGTGTGTGTGTGTGTGTGTGTGTGTGTGTGTGTGTGTGATTGCTCTGATCCTTAAATGCATGGGCTTCTTCTTGACCTGTGGATTTGAAGCCTCTTACCATCAGTCCTAGAACTAGTATCATGTTGCTGGCCTGTGCCATTTTCCTCTGGCAGGTGTCTAGCACCAGGTACATATGTGCACACTTGTGTTCTCTACACACCTCAACATAGAAAAAACCAAGAAGACTGGTCAGTCCACATGCTATGAGCTGCTCCTAGAGGACAGTTACTCAAAGCAATGGAGCATAGCCGTGGGGAGAGGGGAGCTTTGGAGCCCTACCTTATGTGCTTCTTTTTATGTAAAGTCAAGACTCATCCATACTTGCTTAGGGCTGGCCTGAAGCCAATGATTTTGGCCTATGGTGTCACATTGAGCCCTGCTCCTTAGGGGAGCACCGCACTGGCACAAGTGGATCGCTTGCTGCTGCAGCCAGGATCTCTGTGGGCTGTAAGCCAGAGGGATGAGTGGAACAGCTGCTCATTGGGCCTGAAATGGCCTGAAATGGACCTCCTGAAAGAAGTTGGCGGTAGCATCGTGATGTTACCGCCAAATAGTTCCAAGCACCATGGAAGTACTTTCCATGCCTGAGGGGACCATGGGGTGGGTGGGGGCCACATGGGAATGCCTCACATTGGGACCCACCACTCCTGGGGCTGGCCCTATACCTGCCATAGATGTGAACATGGGGAAAAATGTATATTTTTGCCTTGTCGCATCTAATTTGGCTTCAGGCTATTAGATAAGGAGTACAAGCTGAAACTAGTATAGGGAGAATGTCTTATGCTTCTTGCTTCATGTCCTCACCTGAAACAAAACCACGTTGTTGTTGTTGTTGTTTTTATTTATTTATTTATTTATTTATTTATTTAGAAACTGATCTCTTTGAAATGACTGCATCCTGTCTTATTCTTCTACAAATCATGGGAAGTGTACACTGTCAAGGCCGTCAATATTTTGTTAACATCATTTCGCTTTCTGCCCTTTTTATCAAAAAACTGGACATGCCACAATGTCAGGAATCAAATCAAATCAAAGCATTCCTCTCCCAGAAACAATTGCTCTGACACTGCTGTAAAATATAATAGTATCTCACTTTTTAAATTGATATCATGTTGCTTAAAATGTATCACACTGCCTCACATCACACATTTTAAATAGTGCCATTTGATGTTTTGTTCACACAGTGCATTCTGCAGGTGCCGTAATAGGACGCTATTTTTAATTTAACAAAGGAAGTATAATTCATTTAACAAATATAGAACGAAATTCACCAACTTGAAGGAGACCAAAGACAATGACACATTTGTTAAGATAGGTTATTCTACAAAGAAACAAAGGTGAAGGCAGATTGAGCCTTTCTGATGATAGCACACTCAGGGCGCAATCCTAACCTGGAATTAGGCCAGCACAGTTAGGCCAGAAAAGTTTGGTAGGCACAAGGCACCCCGTAACATATGCTTGGACCACTCTCGGAGTCAGAGGCCAGTACACAGACATGTGCCATCCTCCCTGACTCCGAGAGTGGTCCAAACGCCCTTTATAGTAGCCCTTGTGCTACTATACTATAGGTCACTTTGCTGGCCTAATTGTGCCGGCCTAACTCCAGGTTAGGATTGCACTCTCAAAGTCTGCTGTGCATAGTCTGCTTTACAACTCCCCCTCCCCCATTCATTGAATACATGCAGTAGCGTTGCTAGATGGGGAGCAAAAAAAGCAAGTACTGCAAACACCACAACATGCTGTGTATGTTGCCCCTCCCACTTGCTGTTGGAGTCATTCCAGGCAGTGATGACAACACACAGGAGGCACCATTTGGTTTGGAAAGCACCTGTGTGTTGCTATCACTGGCTGGAATGGCTCTGACCACAAGTGGGAGGTGCCACTTACACAGTTCATTGTGGGGCCTACAGTACATACCACAATCCCTACCTTATATTATTCCTACCCGCCAGCTATGCTACTGTATGGATGAGAGAAGTGGGACTGGGTCATATGCCCCTAATGGACATACTTTCAAAACAGTGCTGAACATTGAGAGAGTTCCTCCACATAACTTAAATGATTATCACATTTTCTACATTAAAAAATACAAAACAATTAATCGACTGACATTATTTGCCTCTGTTCTTGGCAGGAGGAAATAGAGAACTACTTGTTGTTCTCCAAGGTTTTGGTGCTAAAAATTTTAAGGGGACTTTTAAGGGGAAAAGTCACACTATTGGTCAGTAGTTCTAGGTGCCCCTCGCTTCAGGAAGGGAACATATGCGGAGCTGTGCAGGGCCCAGGGCAAGATGCCTGATGGGCCCCATCCTTCCTGTAGTATGCTGGACAGGGTGCTACATTCATTGAGGTAACAGAAGTGCATTGAAAGCAGATTAACACTGGAATGGAAATGTAGCCCTTGATAGGATGAGATTGAGGTAGCTAAATTTATTTTGTAATACATTAGTTTTGCATTGTATAGTTTGTTTTGTCATGGCCCAGGCACCCTGGAATGGGGAATATATTTCAACTGGTATTCTGGTGGTTTCTTATGCATGTGTAAAAGGTAAAGGTTTCCCCACGACCGAATGGTCTCGTCGTGACCGACTGTAGGGGGCGGTGCTAATCTCCGTTTCAAAGCCTGTAGAGCCGGCGTTTTGTCCGACGACAAGCTTCCGTGGTCATGAGGCCGGCATGACTCTACGCCGTAGCGTGCGGAATGCCATTCCCTTCCCACCGAAGTGGTTCCTATTTATCTACTTGCATTTAGGTGCTTTCGAAGTGCTAGGTTGGAGGAGCTGGGACAAGCAACGGGAGCTCACTCCATCGCGCAGTCTTGAACTCCCAACCTTGCGGTCAGAAAGCCCAGCAACAGCGGATTAACTCACTGCGCCACCACGTCCCTTATGCATGTGTACCTGATTTCTAAAATACTTTAAAACATTTGTTCATAGGCATATTACACACATTTTCTTTTACTCCCATTTAGGCATTTTTATATTTGACTGTACTTCTCAGACTTTCTTTAACAAGTGCAGTATTGTTTTAAGCATAGGCAAATTTAACAATTCACGAATCAGCTAAAGTTCACATGATTAATTTATGAAGAGTTCTTTAACAGAAATGACACACAAAAAATGTTTCCAGGGTCCTCAGTGTCCAAGGGCAATTGGGCCTGAAAAATGGACTCCCTTAGCAGTCTGCCATATGTTGGGATTTAGGATCCAATTCTATAATGCCCAATTCTATATGGCAGCCAGGCAGCTGTGGGAGGCTCTGCGGGGAAAGAGGGCATTTATCCCCTTTCCCCACGGTAAGGGAGCAGGGTAGGCAATGGGTTTCCTTGCTATTTAGCTGGCGCAGAAGTGAGGACCTCCATGTAAGGCACCATGCCATTATATAGAGGTTGGGAACCAGAGGCGAGAGTCGCCACCATTTCCACCCTTTCCCACCACAGAATGCCCTCCTGCCCCATTTGGAAAGGCCACATCGTCAGCCTAACCGCTAACCGCTAACCGCAGACTAACCGCTCGCCAGCAAGTAGGGCTCCTTCCAGGGTGCCTATGGCCAGTGTCGCCATGGCGCCGCCCCAGCACTGGCAGTAATGGCTTACAGCCAGCGTTGGAGGTACTTTACGGCGCCTTGTGCAACACCAGCACAAGCAGTAAGCTCATACCTCTCATGCTGTGGTCCATAGGATTGGACCCTTATTATATTCCCTTAAGAAATACTGGGATAGGATCCGGCAGAGACTAGAAGAGTTGAAACAATCCCTCCAAAGCTTGTTGTAAAACATTTATTCTTTAGAAAACAGTATCACACAATTTTTAAAATTCTGGAATCTTTAAGAAATGTTTTGTGGTGCAGATGAAGGCGAGTTGAATCTAAGGTACCCCTCAACCTGTCTGGGTTCCTAATTTTTAAATTTAATGATCAGAGACATTGCGAAACTTATTTTGAGGGCACAATCCTAACCCACTTTCCAGCACTGACATAGCTGTGCCAATGGGGCCTGTGCTGCATCCTGCGGTGGAGTAGGAGTTACGGAGGCCTCCTCAAGGTGAGGGAATGCTTGTTCCCTTACCCCAGTGCTGGAAAGTTGGTTAGGATTGTGCCTTGAGAGTTGTTGTAAAAATAACTATACAGAACAAGCAAAAGTAAAGCCAGTTAAAATTAATTGTGGTTAGCTATTCTAAAAAATGTCTTTATTATTATCTTTATTTCAGAATCTGTCATAAAAAAAGAAGGAAGTCTGGCAAAAACAGGTAATGTTATGAGTCTGGCTGAGAAATATCTGTACCTTCTCCTGATACTGTTTGAGAACTTCTTGTAATATTGACCAGGCCACACTGAAATTTCAATTTGAAAAGGCCAATGTATCTTAATTATTCATTTTTTAATTAAAATACAATAAAAAGGTATTCGACAGCTCAATCCTATGCTCAGAGGCCTCCAGAGGAGCAGCGGTGCCAAAATGGTGACTGTTGCATCCTGAGTCACACAACGCCACTGCTGCAGTTTCCTCACGGTAAGGGAGTGTTTCTTTCCTTACCCTGAGTAATGCCACTGCGGCGCCAACGTGTCTTCCCGGTTCTGCATTCGCTATTGAGTGGGCACAAAGCCAAGTCAAAGAAGCCCATGTTGGACCTACTGGCTCACATGGGGGGGGGATAGGACTCAGCAGCAGAGGCTGCCACTGTCCCCACCCCACATTGGGCCAATCCTCTGCCTTCTCTTCACCCTGTTCTGCCCACTGCCTGCCTCCATCCCCACCCTGAAAAGGCTTACTGGAGAACAGCACTATTGTGCCACCAGTTGGTCTGTCTGGCGGCATTTAGGATCAGCGCCGACTGGTGCTGGCACAGTGCTGCTGGTTTGCCGAAAACCAGAAGTGCCTATCTGAGGCCTCCAGAAGGCCCACTTTATAGCATGTACAACTCCCGGAGCTGGCGTTATGCCCTTAGGATTGGATTTCGATTCTTATTACCACTCCAGGGAGTAGTAATTTGAAATCTAAAACCCCTTTAAAAAGGGATTGGATAGATTTCTAGTTCATCACTTTACAGGCCGTGATGGGTGTGTGCAACCTCTTGGTTTTAGAAGCAGGCTACCTCAGAATGCAGTGGAGTGGCAACAGGTATCTTCTTGTCCCGTGTGCCCCTGAGGCATCTGGTGGGCCACTGTGAGATACAGAAAGCTGGACTAGATGAGCCTTTGGCCTGATCCAACAGGCTCTTATGCTATTATGGGGGACCTGTAAGCATCTCACTTGTGTTTTTCAAAATAATAAGTGGTAGCTGACCTGAGGTTAGAACATGATGTATGTGATGTAAATATATTTCTATAATGTTAACGAAACCAGCATAGGTGCTTAAGTGTCAGACAACTGTGATACTTTAAAAGACTTTCGGATCCACACACAATGCATGAATTGATCCAACAAATGTTCTCAATGATGTCACTGCTGATAATTTTCCAACTTGCAGATTTGAATCACAGGCAAAAATTTTCCCAACAGAATCCTGACACAGAGTGATATTTGGGGTGCAATCCTAAGCAGCACCAGACTGGTGAGGCTGACGGGCCATATCCAATGCTGCTTAGGAGAGGCTGGAGCCTCCCCCGTGGCAAGGGAGCATGCGCTCCCTTACCGTAGTGGAGGCTGGAGCCTCCCCTATGTGCTCCTTGGATTTGTGCCCGCTAAAGAGCAGGTGCAGATCCAAGGAGACCACGTGACCTGAATCGGGGCCGCACAGCCTTGCTGACAGGCTTAGGATGTGGCTGTACAGCCACCTCAAGTAGCCCACCCACATCCCACCAAAGTCCCGCCTCCCAGTGGTGTCATCTAAATGATTTAATAACAGGTACTCACTTTTGATTGGCACGTGTCGGGACCCGCCCACCGGAAGTGACGTCATAAGCCAGAAGTGATGTCGTGGCAGGAAGTGACATGAAAAAAGCCCTTTTTGAGGCCTCAGATGATTTTAAACTGACCCAACAATTGCAACAGTATTCCACAGCACCCCCAGAACATGTTAAGGAGGCCTGGCATCATGTTAAAACCCCAGAGCAACTCATTTTTCAGTGGCAAGGAAAGGCTCCGCTTGCTGCCTGCCTGCCTGCCTGGCTCTGAGAACATGCAGGCAACTCAAACATGCAGGAAATTCAAACGTTGCAGAGGGTGGAGTCGACGAGTGGGCGGGCGAATGGGCGGGGCCAGCTGTAATCCTAGAAACCGGTACTCGCATACCCCCGCGTACCCCCTGCATGACATCACTGCCGCCTCCCCCTCCCACCAATCCCCATCCCGATATGGGACAGAGAATCCCTTGCACCAACCATCTTCGGTCGGCACAAGGGAGGCTTTCCTTCGGCGCTCTGAAGCTGATGCTGTGAGTAGCGTTGGCTTCAGAGATGGAGCGCTGACGCAGGGGTGCTGCTCCGTACCTCCGCGTTGGCGCTCCCCCTCTTGCGTTGATGCTATGACGTAGCATCGATGCAAGGGGCATGCTAGGATTGCGCTGTTATAGAAGTACCTATCTTAGCAGTTCCAATTTTCTTAAATGAAGTTTTCAGTGACCTTAGTTTATATATCAGTTATATCAGTTTATTGTGTGGACATGATTTTCCATAAGATTATTACAATGCCTGTGATGCTATCAACCAGGATTGGCGAAGGAACAGTGTTTATCTAAAGACAATGTTATTGCTTAACAATAGGTCATTGCTGTAATAAAAAGATGCAATGAGAGAAGAATACATATCCAGTTTTTTTTTTTTAATAAAGCAGTAATGGCATAAAATTCTTTTATCATTTCTGCTTTCTTAAGTCTTTCCTTCCTTGCTGTAAAGATACATTCTTTTTCTCGCCATTTAAATCATTTCAGAAACATAATTTTCTGCTTCCACCCGTCATGATATATTTGAAATAGATGCAGTTCAGTGTTTTACATTTCAGCCCTGCTGACTGTGCAACAATACACAGTCTAAATTGGTTACCTTCTTACATTTTGCGGGGAGGGAGAGCCACAGACGCAGCAGCCCCAATCCTGGTGGCTGGGACTGGTGTCACCCTGAAGTCTTTTCTGCTTGCAAGCCCCATTGTGACAAGGAAACATCTACTCATTCCTTTTGCTGCATCAACCATGTTGGGTGCAATCCTAATCAGTTTTCCAGCACCAGGGTAAGGGCCATGCAGCTCCGAGGCAAAGGAACAAACATTCCCTTATCTTGAAGAGGCCTCCATGATGACTATTCCACTACCAAATGCGGAACAGGCCCCATTGGAACAGCTACGTCAGTGCTGGAAAGTTGGTTAGGATTGCGCCCCCCAGTTCTATTGCAGAGAGTAACAGTGGCAGGGGGTAGTAGTGAGAAAATGATGAGTACTTATTTTCATTAAAAGACAGTATATACAGATATATGTAAAAGTATATAAATTATCTTAGTAACAAGTACGCATATCAACATGTATGTTATTTCATTTGCAATTATTTTAGCGCCCAAAATGGTTAAAGAAGCCAAAGAACCTGCTCGTTCTGCTGCCACAGGTAGGATTTATCTGCCATCACTTCTGCTCCCATTTCAAGCTTTAGAAGCCCTACCTGAGTTTGTAAAGCAGTGGTGCTCTTTCGCCTGTGTATGTGGGCACTGGGTTAGTCGAGAGGGGCAGATCCTTTCAAAGGGATGGTTTACTCATGACTTTCAGCGCTATGTGCAGCAATACAAGGGAGATAAACCTGGCACCTGACCTAAGGGCCATCACAAAGTGGTAGCAGAACCACAGGAGTTGCTATTCCAGCACTGTGCGGTCATGTGGCTCCACATAACCATCACTTGGATTGCCTGGACTTTTGAATCCCTTTTGGAGACTTCCCTTTACTCCGACGACATTTGTTCTCTGTGGCGTACACACCCACCCACCTACATCCCTACCTGCCTGTATACACAGTTCATTTGGCTTTGTCATTCATGTGAATGAAGGAATATTTCTTTCCGTGCGCAGATCTGGTCTAGACATTGAAATTAATAGGGAATCTCTTGCACGTGGGGAAGCGCCACTCTTCCAAATTGCTCTCCCTATAAGCAGATAGTAGATAGGGATAGCAGTCTGCCATGGTCGAATTTATGCCAAGGGATTTCAAAGCTTTTTTTTTTAAAAAAAAAATTCCGACTCATCCCTTGAACTTGATATTAGAAGTAGTTAATCCTAGTCAATCCTAGCATGCCCCAATTCATGCCACACGGTCTCCTCGAATCTGCACCTGCTGTTTAGCAGGTGCAGATCCGAGGAGTGCATAGGGGAGGCTGGAGCCTCCCCTCCAGTAATGGTGTAAATGTGCCCTTGCCGCAAGGAGGCTCCAGCCTCCACTATACTGCACTTGGATTTGGCACAGGCCTGTCGGCCTCGCCAATCCAGCGCAGTATAGGATTGCGCTCTGAAGCAGCAGCAGCCCATCTCTTCTTCACTGCTGGAAGGGGGGGGGGGAAAGCTGCCGCCACTGCTGCCCACCACTTCCTTCCCAAACCCTCACCCACCTGGCCGCTTAGGAAAGCAGCCAAATGGGCAAGGAAGAGCAGAGAACAGGGTTCCGGAGCCTCTCCCCACCTCCTTGCCCTTCAGCTGCGGTGCTGCCCCACCATGCATCTTGCATGAGAAATCCCAGCATGCCCCACTCATCCTGTTTACTTCAAGCACAGAGGCACCAGTTCTCAAGGTCAGGGTCTGGGGGGCAAGCTCCTGATGGTAGCATTACAGTCAGTCTCATCTAGCCTTGCCACTCAATCTTGGCCCGCCCCCTGCTTTTCAAGGCAGCTGAATGGATGAAGGGAAGGAGGCAGTGGTGGCAATAATGGTGGTGGGATGCATGCATGCAAAGTTTTGGGGGGCTGGGAGGCACAGAGTTGCAGGAGCATGGGATCTGTGTCAATTCAGGTTCAGAGGTGAATAGGTTCAGAGGTGAAGTCAAAAAATCTATTTTTAAACTATAGTGCTGTCCTGGCAATTTTTGAACTTTTTTCCCCACAGCATCAGTATTTTTTTTATTACAAAATTGGTATCAAATGATGCTTCACCTGTCACTGGATGCTGCTCGATAGGCTGCAAAGTTTAATGCCTAAAGGAATATTTTCCCAATTTGCTAAAAAATACAGCATTTCAAAAAATGACATTAAACTTCACAATTTCAAAATTCAAAGACTTCTTGGCACAGAGGTGACACAGAAATAGTCCGAACACCAATGCAGTCTAATGTATCATATTTTGGGTTTCAAATGAATAAAAGCAAATGTTCTAGAATAACTGCTGTTCCACATCATAACATCACACTCTTGTCTTCCACTGTGTGCCCAGACACCCAGGAACACTCTTATGCCCACACACGTCTATAGATGTTCATTCTGTTAAATCCAGTAAATTACCACCAATTAGACTGAATAGTTGACATGGTACCGTGAGTCAGAAAACATTTTCTGTTTCTTACCAGCTCATGGCTCACTGGTGTGAAAGATTTTTGCCCTTAATCTGCAGTCATTTTGCAAGACGGTGCTATATATATTTAATGCCCTTCTGGCATTTTGAAAACCAGGTGAGACTCTGTCAAAACAACTATAAAAACAGGACACCCAGACTGAGACAATCGCAAAAAACCTTCTAGCATTGAAGTTAAGTCCAGCAGCAATTACTTCAAAAGGCTTTGAAAAACATGCAATTGATATTTTTACAGCTGTCTCTGATATGACAATATAAAAGGTTGCAGAAGAAGCAATTTCTCAGAATTGTTACTGTGCAACTCTCCAAAGATAACACTTTGGAGACTGGGCCACTGCCTTCTACTTGTGCACTTCCCACGGTACAGTATCAGAGGGCCCTATCCTATCCCCCGTGCAGCTGTGCCTATGGAAGAGAGCAAAAAGAAGGTAAACTGGAGATAAGTTTTTTTTTTCTTCAAACCTTCTGGCAACCTATGGGTCTCATAGGTTCCACCCTATCATAGGATGATCATAGGGTCCACCCTATGGAACTGGCATACTGTAAGTCTGAGGAGAGCCAGGGGACACTGCAGGGCAGGTTTACAGGGATGGGATCTGGCATGCGTGACTGCCACGGGATCCATCTCCAACATATCCCCAGTTCTGCCCCTGAAATGCCCCAATCATTTTCCTCCCTGCTCATGGCCCACCCCTGCCAGCAATCTATTGGCACTGGTGGGGTGTCTAGCTAAGTCTGGCATTCATGTGCAGCTGCTGGCTCTTTCTGCCATCAGCTGTCATGTGTGACGATGGCATGAAGTTTCTACTGTGGCTGAGCCGTTTGCATAAGCAGATCATAAGATCCATTGATGCAAAAAGCCCATAGGATCAGGCTGTGGTAGATCATTTCATGGGTGCTAGTGTGTACTTACACAATGTCCTTCTTCTGTTATGGGATAATCCTGGACAATTCATGGGATTTTATAATAGCATGAAAAAGGTGTTGTGTGAATGCACTGTTCATTCATTCAAACACACACAGAGCGGGGGGGGGGGGCTTATATTACTTATTTTGCATTTTCTTTTATTACATTTAAAAAATCATTGCTAGATGATCACCTTTTATCTGCTGTATTACAACCAGCAGTCTCAGAGCTCAAATGCACTTCATCTGCCATGTTTATTTTTTCTAGCAATAATAATGGAATGAATGAAGATGACTCATTGTCCTTTAATATTTTGTATTTTCAGACAAGAAAGCTGAAGATAAACCACCAAGTATGTTGCTAACGACACAGCAGAATAAAAGAATTGCATGAATAGAAATATTCCAATAAAAAAGTAATAGATGGTATTATTGAGAGAATGAAAGTGTTCTGCGCATATAACCCAGAAGCATGCTGCTTTTAGAACATAGAATGACACTGATAATGAACAAGCCCTTTTTGAATTTCCTTTTTGTTATTGTTGTAATTCTTCTGCTATAATGCTGCTATTCTTTACTGATTCTCAATAGCTCTGAACCTCTGCTTTTCCTTGGTCCCAAATTCCATTTTTTTTTTTTGCTTGAATCTGGTGTTGTAGCCCTATGCTCTCTCTTTGATCCATTGATTATATTAATAGGTATAAGAGATAAAAGTGTGATTCAGTTATCAACTCAGATTATAGTATAACAGATAAAGGAAGACTTGGTATCATTCTACAATTATAATATGGACCTATATACACACAGCAAGCAGGGATCTCTGCTAATACGGGCTACAGTATCTTTGCATTTGCCAATGAGCAAAGAGCAGAATCTTAAAAGGACATTTAAGAATTGAAAATGCACCAGATACTTGTCTTTATGCCTTTGGGACATGTCTGCATCTAATTATTTATAGTTTCACTTTAGCAAGAGAAAGAAATGTGCATTTGTCTTCAATGCTATGGATTATTCTTATTTTTATTTTTTTGCAGTTCATTCAATGCAATATTATTTCTACTTCTAAAACCAAATATGTTATTTAGACATTTATGGCTGTTTATAATCTGTTGATCCTCTTAATTTACAGAACATGTTGCTGTAAAAAAGGAAAAGGCTGTTTCTTACCCCAAACCAGGTATATTTTGCATATTCCCTCTAAAGCATTGATCTAAAATCTGGTTTGTAATGTTATTTTTACTGTATGAAATTAAGGGCGCAATCCTAAACTGAGTTAGGCTGGCATAAACTAAGCCAGCAAAGTTTGGCCAGCACAAGTGCCATGGTAAAGTATATTTGGACCACTCTTGGAGTCAGAGAGGCCAGCACACAGGCGTGCACCATCCTCCCTGACTCAGAGAGTGGTCCAAACACACTTTATGAAGGCCCTTGTGCTGGCCAAGCTGTGCTGGCTTAGTTTATGCCGGCCTAACTCCAGTTTAGGATTGTGCTCTAAGCATAATTTGGTTTTTTTGTATATAGGAGTGTGTTGTTGGCTCTTTAATCTGATTTTAGAAACTATGGGATATAATTTGGTTTTAGAAATGGGTGGATTGGTCCTGGGAGCAGAATTGGTGATGCCGGCACCATCCTATCCCCCTTCCTGGACCATATCCCGCGGCTCGGGTTCCACAAAGACCTGCACCAGGTATGGAACAAATGTTCCTTTACCCAGATGATCATTCACAACATTATCGTCGTCCCATACCATAGGATGCAGTGGTAGCATTAGCCATGCTGCTGCACTGCCGGGGGGTGGAAAATTGATAGGATTGGGCTGTTAGTGCTGTACAGAGTGTTGGTGGAACCACCATTTTAATTTTGCATCCAGCTTATTGCAGAAAAAAACCATGCCTCAGCAGTGCTTACAAGGCCTTAGTTGAAGCCATGCCCTGTGGGAATGAATTTCCTTGTAGAGAAATCCCAGCCTTTAAAAAATATAGGTATGCCCTCATATTTTTACAGGAACTTTCATATTCATTTAAGCTTTGAAGTTTTGAAATAACTATGCACTCATCATAACGATCCAAACTGTTTGAGGCTCACAGCTTTCTTCTTCCTTTGGGAAATGTATATAGTCTTAGCAGGAATTTAAAACCACGGAGGATATTAACAAACATTCTAAAACGGGGTGGACACATGAAATGAGCTACAGTATGTAAAACAGGTGCGTCTTCATATTCTTGGTTCTGTCCTAACTGCCTTGTCAGTTACGCACACAGCTAGGCAATGCAGCTGAGCATACAATTTCCAGGATGCCTTTCTTTCAGTAAAGTGCCAATCATATTAGAAAGGAGAACAAAAGTAAGGCTGCAAGGAATTTCAAAAAGGAATTGAGAGGATTAAATTGTTTTCCCCAGTGAAATATCTATATGACTCTTCGACATGTGGAAGAATAAGGAGATGTCTCTTCCCTAAATATCCACAGAACGTTTCTGGTTTCCACTGAAAAAGAGCTTTTCAGTACGTTTTAGAAGCCCCTAATAAAGCTTTTTAAAAAAATTATGTTGTTTGTAGTGTACATATTTTCCCTTGTTCTGCACGTGAGCAACGGATTGATTGGAGCCTATTCTTTTGTCTTCATTTTGAAGAAGCTCAGATCGCATCATCCTTCAGTTTGGGGAGCTCACTATGAGATAAAGGCTATTATCTTTGTAGCCCAACTGGTTTGAGAATAGGTGGTGTATCTCCCCACCTGAATTTGCCCACCAGCTGCAGTCATCATAAGTAATATATTATTTCTATTTTGTTACATTGTAATGGAACGATGGAGAGCTCTTGTTAAGGCTGAAAGGTAGAGTTCTTGTTTCTGAGGACAGATGGATAAGTAAATAAAAATCTTGGACATTTCAGTCATGCAAACATGAATAATGAAAGCAAAAACTTTGGAAAAGTCCATTTATTAATAATGTCTCTTTACATGTTGTGTTATCTTTTTTTCTTTATAGTTAAACCAAAGCCAACAAGTACGTGACATATACAGTGACAAGGGCAAATCATACTATGTAGCTGGTCTTGAATGGCTTTAGCTCAGGGGTCTCCAAAACCTTTTAGCACGAGGGCCGCATCAAATATTAAGGGCATTTAAACGGTGACCCCAGTATCTGTGAGGGGCTCTGGAACAGAACCCTAGCGGGTACCGAGGTTGCACTGCATTTAACCCCGTCAGCAGGTTGCTATGTGCTGGCCCCACCACCTGCCAAGGTAAAAATCTTCCAGAGGGCTGATTTGGCCCTTGGGCCAGGGTTTGGAGATCCCTGCCTTAGTACATGAAAGTGCGCTGTCCAAAGTAGCTGCTGTTTATTGCTTGGTCTAGCGTCGTGTTGTCTGTCTTTTCCGCTATCCTTATTAACTGGACTCGTCCTGATATAAAACACTTGTTCCTGTTCATAATTGGCAATCCATTGTGATTCCCCACAACCAATTACCTTGAATTCTGCCGTCAATAACTTGAACCTTTTATTATAAAACATCAATATGGCATTTAACTGACATTAATTGGAAGCCCAAGCCCTTCTGTCATACAGATTTGTGTTTCCCTGGATCATACCCACAGTTGGAATCTATTGTTTTTATATGCTGCAGTTTTGGAAACTTTGGAGCTTAAATGCTTACATTTGTATTAAGCTCAAACAGAAGCCTTCAGGGTGGTAACTTCCTTTAAGAGGGAAAGATTGGGCCCAATTACTGTCCAAAAGAAATATTCTTTTGCTAATTCTTGTATGAAACAGTTAGATTTTAGTGTTTATTTTAGTAAACAGCTTATGGAATTCACATCAGGATTATAGAAATATGGTGCTCTTGTTCTGAAATGTTAAAATATACATATATTCAACTACCTCAAAGTGTACCACTGTTTTAACTAGCTTTGGGTGATCAGAGACGAGGCTGATATAAGGTTTCTAAAGGAATACAAGTTGATATCTCTAATCAAACACACAAATAAAATGTTGAGTCAGTTACTTTATTTATTATTTATATTTGCAATATTGTTAACTTTCATAAGTTTTTGGAATGGGGCAAGCTACAAATCCAGTTGGTAATTAATAGGGCAGAATGCTTTGAGGACTTGGCTCTGACTCCCTTGTTGCTGCTGTACTTTGTATGTCTGGTTGCAATCCAAAGAAACTCTTTAGGTGAGTACAAGGGTGTGGGCGTATCTGTGTACTAGAGTACATTGGGTTTGTTGGCTTGTTTCCTTTGAATACTACATTGGAAGCGGTTTCCTCTGGGTTTTGGAGATGGTGACCTGGGGCGCAATCCTATACTGTACTGCGCTGGAATGGCAAGGCCAACTTGCTGATGCCATATCCAGTGCAGTATTGGAGGGGCTGGAGCCTCCCCGCGGCAAGGGAGCGTGTGCTCCCTTACCATAGGGGAGGCTCCAGCCTCCCCTATGGACTCCTCAGAACTATGAATGCTAAACAGCAGGCACAGATCCGAGGAGACCGCATGGCCCGAATTGGAGCCATGCGGCTTCCCAAACGGGTCTAGGATTTGGCTGTATGGCCGAATCCTGCACCTGCTCATGTCCCGCCTACGTCCTGCTCACCTCCCACACTCCTCCTGCCAATCCCCAAGCCGCCCTGTCATGGCGCCTCCCTCGCGTCAGCCCGCACAGAGCTTACCTGCTCCACTGCTTCACAAGCAGTCCTTCACAAGCCAGCACCAGACTTTCTGCTCATGTCATGTTCATATGTGCTGCTACAAAATGCTTTATGGCACATTTGCTACAGTGCACCCACTTACCCTGCTGGTGCTTGTGCACTGTGGATTGGGCTGCCCATCAAGTAGTTCAATCCTACCCAACTTGTGATGTACCAAACCAAATGCTGTCCATCCATGAATTGTGGCCTGCCGGGGTTCCTTGTTTTTGTTTCCCCTTTTTTCCAGCACCCCCTCCCCCAGAGATGGATCAAAAGCTGAAGGTTTAGAGAGCCTCTGTTGGGCTGCTATATATCACTATTTAGTTTTTAGGCAAAGGGTCATACAGATATTAGGTAGACGGTAGTCTCTTGATTTTCTTCCACAACAACAGCATAAAGCTATAGTAGTCTTTGGAGGAAAGTCTTTAGTCCTATTTCCACTTCAGTGGAACGTTCTGAACTTGATTGTAACTGTGGGGATTTACAATGGCAACATTATTCTCACAGCACTGTACTACACATGCTTACTATGAATGAAGTCCTGGTGTGTTCAGTGAAGCCATCTCCTTGAGCTGTATTCCCAAGTCACTTGGGACGGCTTGGGACTGCAGCCTTAGTTATTGTGTATTACTTTTGTCTTGCAGAACAAGAAGCTGTTAAGCATCAAAAAGAAGTTCCTGAAACAAAACCAGGTGCCTACTCTACTTTCAATTTTCATCTGTACCAAACTCTATTGTTTTGATACACAGAAGCCAGCAGTCTAGTGTGTTGCAGAGTAGAAACAAAGCTGACAAATTCAGCAGAATAATGTGGCCTTGGGCATCTGGCATAATTCCTGTTCTACTTTTATGCCATCAGTTTCAAGCAGTTTATTCATGTATAAGGAGAAGGTTCTGCTTCCTCTAATACAGAGGTTCCCAACCTTTTTTTCACCTTGACCCCCTTTTTAGGTACACCAACCAAGGCTCCCGGGGCCGCATCTCCAGGCCAGCACGCATTCTGGCCACCCACTGGCCCACTCACCAACCGCTTACTATACCTACTTCCTGTCCTCCCACCTCCAAGAACTGCCCTTACACCCGTCATGTTTGGCGGGCCAAAGGCAGCTTGACATCAGTGCTCTTGGGCTGATGCTACTGCTAGCGTCGGCCCAAGAGCTCTAGCGCCAAAGCGGGGGTGCTGATTGGCACCCCCGCATTGGCGCTATTGACATTGCACCAACACTAGCACATAGTGTCAGTGCAACATCAATTCCTGGACTGCACCCTAAGTGACATATGAATTTTGAGTTAAGTGATCGATTCAGCACTGAGACAGCATTGCACAGAATGCATTTTGGCTTTTGCAAATCTATGCACACTTTGCCATTGCTGTGCATCCTATGTCATTGCTGATCAAGGTGGTAAAGCCAAATTTTATATTTATGTTCCTCTTCCCCATATGCTCTCACCTAAGCATGCATATGAAAGGCGTGACATGCCCTCTTGGAAAGAGACCCAGGAGTGACCTCTTCACATGCAGTTCCACACACCAAGGCAATCTTATAGCAAGGCTAATTTCCCATTAGGGCATTTAGGACATGGCTGTTTAATGGGGAAGCCTCTTCTCTAGCCAAAATGAAGCTTCCAAGATGATGGTACACAGCTTTTGAAGATGGGTGCCCCAAGCTCTTTGTGACCCCCTGAAAATTGGTTCGCAATCCCCTTGAGGTCCCAAAACCCAGGTTGGGAACCACGGTTCTAATGAAAACATCAAAGAATTGTGACCTCTATCCTACAATGTGTTGTTTTTAATAATTTAGACCAATTCAATTTTTCCTATGCTGTTCCTTTCTGTAAGAATGCGGGGAGGGTGTTAGGGCCTTTTCTGTGATGGCTCCTGTCATTAATCAACAGATTTCCCATTGGCAGTGCAGGCTTTGATCATGCTTAGAAGTCTTCATTAAGCAGGGGAACTTAGGGTGAGCCCCCAGCTATTTCCAGGCTTCTCTGAGCTTGTTTCCCCCATCTCCCTCACAACTTAAATGAGTCCCTTCGCACAGCTGACAGCAAGCAACGTCTTCTGACAAACTCAGTCAATCAATAGTATTATATACCTCTTTTCAACACAAAGTTCACAAAGCGATTTACAGGCAAATCATCATCATAAAGTTATACTGTATGGCTCCCTGTCCCAAAAGGGCTCCCAATCTAAAAAATGCAGAACACCACCAGCAACAGCCACTAGAAAAGATACTGTGCAGGGGTGAATGGGGACGATTACTCTCCCCCTGCTAAATACAAGAGGAACACCACTTGAAAAAAGTGCCTCTTGCCCAGTTAGCAGTGGTTAGCATAAACAAACTGCTGTTTATACAAGAACTTGCAGCTTGGCATTAGTTTCCCTGATGGTGTGTGCTGACAGCGTTGTCCCCTGCAAGGATGCACAGAGCTTGTGGAGGGAATCCCAGCTGTCCGCAGCTCCACTCTGGATAGTCTCACATCATTAGAGCCAGCACCCCAAATAAAAATGCGTCATAAAAGTGCTTTCATAATTCTTGCATTATGATTCGTTACTACGACATGTCCATTCTTATCTCTGGGAATAATAGATGGAATGTGGTATTTTTGAAATGATGTCATCCAAGCCTCAGATTGTTGTTGTTGTTTTCCCCTTTATATCAATTCTGACACGCTATCTCCTTCTTTACCTTTCAGCCAAGTCCAAAGAAGCAAGTATGTATCATATCATATCTATACCAATCACATGCATATTCTTTGTGCATGAGAGGTACATAGGAAGCTGCCTTATACTGAACGCGCAATCCTAACCTGGAGTTAGGCCGGCACAACAGCCATCGTAAAGAGCGTTTGGACCACTTTCGGAGTAATGAAGGATGGTGCGTGTCTGTGTGCTGGCCTCTGACACCAAGAGTGGGCCAAACATACTTTACATTGTTCCTTGTGCTGGCCCAAACTTTGCTGGCCTAACTGTGCCGGCCTAACTCCAGTTTAGGATTGTGCCCTGAGTTAGGCCATTGGTCCATCTAGTTTGGTATTGGTAACACTGACTGGTAGTTGTTCTCCAGGGAGTCTTTCCCAGCCCAACTTGGGATGCCAGAGATTGCGCCCAGACCTCTTGTATTTGTATTCAATACACTAAGTCAGCAGTTCTCAAATTCTCATGTAGAATCTGAGCAGCTCTTAGTATTTGTGGGGGGCACCTGCAATGATGCAATGCAATCCCCAGGATCACGCCAGCAGCAGAGGAAAGGGGGCTTTTTACTACCCTACCTTGGGTCGTGACAACACTCCAAGGGGTCCAAGGAACCTGTGGCCCCCTCTGCAGTGCTCCCTGCACCTTAGAACACTGGAAAAAGACAATTGCAACCCACTTCTGAATTGCGATAGCAAAATCGGAAGTAGGAGGTAGCAATCATCTTAAAGGGCCACCCCAAGGTAAGGTCATAAAAAGCCCCCTTTTCTGATCCTGGGGACCATCAACTTTATAAATGTAATAAATGTAATATTAGTTTCTACCTATTGCCAGAAGAACATTTTATGTAATATATTCCACCACTTGGAAGGCATTTATTCCACAAACACTGACAGTATGATGTCTTTTCATGCTCTGTTTTTGAAAATGATGAAATCCTTAGATTTTTCGTATTTAGGAAGTATGTGAATTGACTTCAGTTTATGAAGAATTGACTAGAATTTAATTATCAGTGGATGGACTTCAATTTAGACTGGGGCTAGAGAAATTGTATTAAATTGTATTCCATTTCCAAAACGGTTTTCCATGAACTAGGTCTAAATAGGTCTCAGTTTATATCTCCCCTTTGCCACAATGTTTACAGTGTAACCTGAACCAGTCACGATCTCTCAGCCCAACCTACTGGATAGGTTTGTTGTGAAGACAAAATGGGGAAATCCTGAGGTCCTTTGAAGAAGGGTGGGATACAACTGCAATAATAAACAAACCAGTTTGACAGCGTTGAATTAGGTTTGGAGCATCCTTGATTCAATTCACAGTATGAAAGCCCACATAATCTGTGCAATGCTCCTTTCCTTCCTGAAAGTAATAAGAAAAATAGTAAGAGTTGGTCCTGCTGAAATGTAAATGTAATTTTAAAAGGCTTTGGCTAGACTGCATGAGAAAATATGAGCAGCTGCTATTCTCAGGAGGTATTCATTTTTAGAATCCATGCTGACTGTCCATGCATTAAGGAACAGTGTGCAGCCATTAGTTGATTCCTATGGTCAGATAGCCGTTTACTGAAAAATAAACTTCTTAAATACAGAAAGCCGAATGGCAGATTAAAATTACTGTGGTTATCAACCTGCTGCCTGCCAAATCCTTGCAGGTCTTGCTGTGCTATTCCCAGTATAGTCAGCAAGTGGCAGCAGTCCTGCTATGTGCTGTTCAAAAAGTCATTAGCTCACTATGTTCTTTAAATGCTGCACTTGTCCTTTCTCTCTCTCTCTGGTCCTCAAATGGTCTAGCAAAACAACTCATCACTCTCTTGGTTATGCTAATACTGCACTTAAATGCAAACTGCTAGCCTCCTTTGCAACAAAGGTCCTCCTTTCATGATCTATCTTAGAGCTTAGAATTTCTTTGCATCAAATATATGTACTGCACTTGGTGCTGAGATATCCTAGGCGAAGCACATTCAATGTGATTGTGCACTTCTTATGCGTACTGATGTGATAGCTAACATCTTTTAGGGCCCAATCCTGTCCAGCACAAGAGCAGTGGCTCCAAATGGGTACCACTGGATCCTGTGCTGAATCCAAGCAGGCTGGAGGTCTCCTCAGATGAAGGGGGCATTCATCACCTTGAGTAAAGCCCCTGTCTGCTCAATGGGACTTCTCGAGTCTGTGCCTGCTAAATTGTGGGCACACACTCGAGAAGCCCCTTGTCAGGCTTTCAAGCCGGATACAGGGGATAGGATCTGGCAGAGAATGCCTCCATCTTCTCCATTCCCTCCTGGGCACTGGTATAGCTAATGAAAGTGTAACCCGGTGCAGCGGGCAAAATGATGCCCTGGAAAGTGACATCACAACAGGAAGTGACATCACAGTTGTATGTTCATTTTCTGGGAGGGGGTGGCCATAACTTTTGACAGAATGAAGATATTACACTCCAATTTGTTTCATTGCATTCTGCATTAATTCTGCATCAAATAGTATATAACATGATGGTATTATTCATACGTAACAAGATTTTCACAATTTTGGCCACTAGCGTCAAGCTCAGCTTGTTGCCCCCCTAAAGCTTGCTGCCCGGTGCAATTGCACCCCCTGCACTTCTTTAGCTATGTCCCTGCTCCTGGGCGAGTCCTTTCCCCCCCTGTTCCACTTTCCCCTACCCAGAAATGCCTCCTTCCTGCCCTCCCACCACCCACCCCACACCCCTGTGCCTCTGTTCCACCAGGAGCCAATCTGCTGTGTGACAGGATGGTGCAGGCCTCCCTGCCAGCGCTGCTTCCTCTCTGATTGGTGCAAAGATTTGCGGCATGTTTGTGACGCCCACCACTGGCACTGGGGCTGCATCGCCGATGTTAGGACAGCTCAAGATTTGGCCATTAATGGCTTAGTCTAAACATGTAATTTGCCTGGTGCCCTAGGATGAGGTATACCCTTGATTGATTGGAGTATAATTTCGCATTCATAATATTATGCTTCTATTTCATGAATGTTATAACAGACGGACAGGCACACATCCATGCGTCATAGACTTCATATCTCATGGCTTAACAGCAGATAATCCTAGATAATTCAGAAATACCTAATGTGTGAAGTATAAAATTAATTCTAAACTTAAGCGATCTCTGTAATCTTTGTGCTAGATCATGAAAAGATATTAGCATACAGTTAAGAGAGCCCTAAATTATCTGCACAGAGATAATAATAGGAATCAAGGAAATTAATTGGCACTGAATTTTTAAAGTAATTAGTAAATCATCCTATTTCCATTTATCTTTAATTAATTGCCTGTGGCAGGATCACTTTGCAACATCAGAAGCTTTACTCACATGAAAAAAAAAATGTTAATGAATCCTGATTGCTTTAAAGGAAGTTATCTTGTAACTTGATGCTTCAAGCAGGAGGCAAGGTTTTCTTAATGAAACAGTAACTATTGTCATGAAAGTGGCATTATTGATATTGGGAATATTTGGATGGAATTTTTGAACCGGTGAGCAATGGATTCTGTGCAAATGAGCACAAAGTAGACAGGCTTCCAAGTAAATAGAGAATATGGACCAAAATAGGCAAAACTGCAGTGTGAATGAGGAAAGTTCGCCGTTTTTGAGTTTTGAACAGGAACCAACATTCCCCAAATTAACACAGAATTTAATTGCACTTTTCTTTAAAATTCTCTTTTCATACATTGTCATACTAAGAGCCGAACCCTATCTAACAATGGCTCAGAGCGCACAGTGCCACAGACAGAGCACTGGGGGCCAGGCAGCCTACGGAGAGGTAAGTTAAGAAAAACTGTTTTATTTACATTACCTCTCTGGGCTGTCTGGTCCCCAGTGGGTCTCCTCAGATCTACACTAGCACTTTAGCAAGGAAGGGGGTAGGATTTGGCAGGTGCGCCTGCTGCTGAGACCTTCCCCATCCCACCCCCAAACTGCCCCTGCCCGGGCACACTGCCCATCCTGATCCTCCCCCAATCTGCCCCTGCAGCCAACGTACCAGTGCTGGCAGAAGTCAGCAGAGTTTCAGCAGGTCTCTGTTGCCCACACATGGCCTCTGAGCATTTGTACTGGTAGCTGTGGCCCCCCCAAAAATTGCAGAACAGCTTTTGCACCATCGGTCTGGGACTTCTGGTGGTGGGTTGCAAGATCCACCACAAGACCCAGATAGAATTGTACAGGTAGCCTTACAATAGTCCTAAAATGTTAGTGAGTATTATGATATCAATCAATCAATCAATCACTAGTATTTATATGCATTTTATAGAATGGTGCTGACATATTCAGTTGCCATTAGTCTAAATGGAGGGGTTTGACTGCTTTGTCAGAGGAGTGAAAGCAGCAGAAACAGCTGCTTTGTGTAATTTCTACCAGGATATTTACTATAGCAGGAGATTGCATTTGAGGGAAACACCGAGCTTTGTAGACATTCATCAGCAGACATTCATCAGAAGTCTCTCTAGCAAGTTATTAGGGGAGCTGTACCTGTCAGACTTTGCATACTGTAAATGTGTCCTTTTCCAGCTAAACTTAAGCTGCAAGACCAAGGCAAAGTGTGGGTTCATGGAGCCACATTTCCAAAGCCAGCATTATACTGTACCTGAAACTGTACAACACTTTTACTTCCTTCATGGAGCAGAAATTAAGATGACCACTTTAATTTCCAACTTCCTGGCTTTTGTGGAGCACAAAGAGAAGCTGTAAGCACCTTAATATGGTTATAGAAAGAAAAAGTAGAAAGTCATTAATTGTAGATACTTATGCAGTATGACATTCCTTTCAACATTTCTGTTTCTCTGAAACATTGTCAAAGTACTTGTTTTTCTTATGTAGTATTCATATGCCTGGACCAGTGATGGGATTCCTTCAGGGCCATCTGCTGCCTTTCTTCCCTCTCCCAACCTAAAATTAGCAACCGGTTCTGCAGAACTGGTGAGAACTGGCTGAATTTCACCACTGGCCTGGACCCACTGAAAGTGCATAGTTTCAACTGCTAGATCAGGAATAAAAACCTAACAGTGTCAAGATCAAGGTTTACTTATTTTCTTTCTCACTTTTTCTTATTCTTTTTTTCTTTTGTTTTTTTTTTTTACTGAAGAACCAAAACAGGCTGAAATCACAGTAACAGGTAAACTATAAGCTCGCAGAAACTGGCGTATTCTCTGATCTCTGTAAGAGCTGATTAAGGGTGCAATCCCAAACTGAGTTAGGCCAGCATAAGCTAAACCAGCACAGTTTGGCCAGCACAAGGGACACTGTAAAGTATGTTTGGACCACCCTTGGAGTCAGGGAGGCCAGCACACAGATGTGAGCCATCCCTGACTCTGAGAGTAGTCCAAAAACACTTTATGGTGGCCCTTGTGCTGGCCAAACTTTGCTGGTTTAGCTTATGCTGGCCTAACTCCAGTTTGGGATTGCGCTCTAAATTTGTCCCAGCAAGAGATTTGGCTCAATGTGTCACATATTCTAATTATATCATTCATTTGATTTTTCAAGTATGCAGTCATAAGTCCCTTATTTGGAAGTGAGTCCCACTTATGTCAGTGGGATTTACTTCTAAGTAAACATACATAGGATTGGGTTGCAGGTGCCTGGGAAAGAGAGAGGGCGATAGGCTGGGGTGATTGGTTTCAGCCTACTCAGAGCTGAGCAGTGAGCCTGTGTGCTAGAAGACAATGTGCAAATCTGCATTACAGTAAACTGGATCATATGGAGTGGAGAAAAAATGGACAGTTCTAAGGCAGACTGCCAGATCTGTGCTGCTGTTCTCAGCAGGGAATATTGGAATGGCACAAACGCCTCCAGCCCTGCACCTTAGTTAATTTCAAGCTGTCTCCGCGCATGAAGTCACAGCTGATTGACTCTATTCTGGGAGCTTTGAGAAAAGGATGCTGAAAAAGGACATCTGTCTATATTAAAATGTTTGGGTTAATGCTTGATAGAAATCCATTTGACGGTGATAAGACCGCAACGTTGCTAGCCTGGGCATATTTATCCTTGTGACTGCTGAGTAAAACCAGTACCATGTTTTCTTTCCCTACGTGCGTCTGAAACTGTACTTTCAAATATTTAAGGCAGCTGAGACTTAATAATGATGCCTTGGAATCTTTCTAGACAAGAAGAAAGCAAAACCACCTGTGAAGGATAAAGATGGTGAGAGCTAGATATTATTTTCTTAAAAGCATACAGTAATATGCTAATTATTCCCCAGAGTTAACAAAGTAGCTATCAATCGATTTTCATCTTTATTTCACACTATGTTTCATAATACTTTCATAATATACACAGGAAAAGCAGTAGGGATGAAGACACATTTGAAAGAAGAAAAGGCCAAAGGTGAGATAAGAATGTATATTTGCAAACCATTTGAAGGATTCCTGTATCACTGGAATGTCTTTATAATGGGTTGTGTTCTTAATTATCCTTCTATTTGCATAAGGAGGTTGTGCATACAGAACTGATAGCGCATGCAAGCAGCAATCCAAATGGAATCCTAACGTGGCTTTGTGCTTGTGCAACATGTATCATAACATGTTGCACAAGATGTTGCACACGCAAAATGGTTGTGCTGTTTCTGCCACATGCACTTGAGCATGGAAGAATGCAGGAGGCCACTTTACTCTGATGTGCATTCTCTTCGACACAGCCCAGTATGTGGAAGCAGAGCGTCAGTCATGGGCTTCCCCATGGGCTTCCCCTAGCCCCTCAGAGGCCCTGATGTGGGTGAGCATATCTCTGTCCAGCCCAAGGGCCCAGGGCTGAATTCCTTGATGGGGTATCCCATGAAAATCCCAGTCCTCCATCATTATCCCTGGCCAACCTTGTCCTTCCCTTCTCTCCCTCCCCCTCGGCTCTCTCCCTGTTCCCTTTTTGTCTCTTCCTGTACCCATTTGCACTCAGTCTCCGCTGGTGCTCCTTCAGCTTGAGAACCAGTCATACCGCAGCCCCTAAGGTTTGCTCTGAGCTGCTGAAGGGAGTCTGGCCTAACAAGCCCTGTGACAGGTTGGGTTGCCTCAAATGTTCCAGGGCAGCCTCCCACCACACCTCCTCACAAGGACACACACACACACGAACTCAATCCTGAGAGCTTTGTTGGTTGCACAGCCTAGATTTGCATCCCACTCTTTCAATATTATAGAGAAAAAGGTCTGTGATATTTTGGAGCAAATTTCCTACAAGCATTTTCCAATGACACCTAGAGAAAAGTAATATTGACTGGATTCCTTTGTCAATAAGCAGAAGGCCATGCAGAATAATGTTCCTAATTTTCAGTTTTTAGCTTTTGGCAGTTAGCGGAAGGTCTTCCTGCTCTAAAGCAAATCCCTAGCTCAGCAGTCCATCACAGAACCATATGACCAATAACACCAAATGATGCTTTTTCTATCCTATAATTTTATATGGTGTATCAATAATTGCATTTTCTTGAATTTCTGGAATTGTATAGTAGCTGACTGTGCCTTCTGAGGAGTGCATTTGCATGTATTAGGAGTTCATTAACAATAGTAACAATAGTAAATTAATTCATTAACAATAGTAAATGAATAGTTATGAATTGATTTAAAAAAAATTGGTGTGCATGTTTGTGTGCATGCAACAGTGGTGGAGCATCATCAGGTAGTGTTCTGGGTTTCACTGCTTTGGTGTTTTTGTGCAATTTGCATGTATGTTTGCCAAAAGATTTCCCTTTGTTGAAAATTAAATTATAAATGTCAACACTCTTGAACAGGGGTATCAAACTAGTTTCATACAGTGGTCCAAATAGCATCGACTAGAAACAAACTAGTTCCATACAGTGGGCCAAAAGTGGCATCACTGAGTGGATGATGGCCAGAAATAAGTGCTTTGTCCTCATGAACTCATTCGGTATAAATGATAGAAGAGAAAATTCGCAAATCTTGATCATATTTTTAAGATATGGGAGAGCCCAATGATCATGCTGGGGGAGCCCAGTTACCTCCTCAGCTGGATGAAGAGCTTTGATCGGCCAAGTCTGCCCTCAGGCTTTATGTTTGTCACCCCTGCTCATGAAGATTTGGCTCACTTCTACTTTACTGAAGAATGCAGTCAAGCAAAAATATTTCCTTATATATACAGTGTGTGTGTGTGTGTGTGTGTGTGTGTGTGTGTGTGTGTGTGTGTG